>OU343220.1:300659055-300710027 GCA_910596185.1 Chrysanthemum makinoi | reverse complement strand
AAATGACTGATCTTTAAGAATTGACTTGATGTAATTAAGGTTTGGCATGTCCTTTTCTTCGACCCATCTATCTTGACCTATCACTCGATCTAGCTCCTCCATTGCCTTTCCAAATATTTCAGGTTGTTTATGAGTTCCGCTATTGCCAATTCTATTGATATCATTGAAGTTTCTGTTCCACCCGCAAGGAAATCCTATATATGAAGACAATTAGCACAAAATTATTATATTATGTGGGCAAGTTATAGTAGTTTATAGGGTTAATTGCTTGTAAATGTATCCTAATTGTCACTTTTTGTTATTGTGTATACTAAACTTCTTTTTTTCCTTATTGTGTGTACCGAACTTTCAAATTTTGATTATTGTGCGTGTTTTGTGTTTTGTTTTGTGGGAGTTATAAACACGACAAAACGACTAAGGGTGTGTGAGCCGATGGGGGCACACACGATAAACACGAGTATACGTGTAGAACGTATTTATACTTGAATTAATATACCCGTAGTATGCATGTTTTGACCCGATCCACTAATTGATCCATAGGCTATTGTTTGATTGCAGCGGTGGGCAAAGTGAACAAACCTTGGGCCTTGTGTGTTCATTGATCAGTCAAGCAAAAGAGAAAAGGGATGTTTGGGTTTGTGTCTTGTCGTCCAAGGCATAGCCAAACAAGGGTTGGTTGTTTTGCTATAAATACAAACGCACCTTACACCTTTCCTCATGACTTTGCACTTACATGTATCCCTAACTTACAAACTAATTCCTGTTCCAGAAGTTTGAGCTACATCGTTTTATTCCACTAAGAACGATTAGGGTTGCATTTGGTTATAGTTCTTGTTCAATCTCCACTTGCAACGATTCAAGTAGTTTGGTGATTGATCGATTAGTATTTTCTTGTTGGTTACTAGCTTCGAACAGCAAAAAAAATCTATTTTGTTTCCTTGTATTGGGATACTTTTCGACAACAAAGCATAAGGATATCGAAAACCTTGTCCGATATCGGGTATATGTTAAAACAACATCTTGGCTGTTTGGAATTCTCGGACAGATTACAAGCATGTCTTGGGTGATTTTTCTAGTTAATGTGATATTCAAGTGGGTCACTTGTTGATTGGTTTTAATACATTCTCGACTAGCTTCTATATCGAATCTATACGTTATCGGGTTTGTGTGTGATACTCATTGAGGTATCTAATTTACATACTTGGGGTTTCGTTTGGTTCTCTTGTTCATTATTAAAGATCAATTGCAAAGCAAGGTTAAGTTTTTTATTTTCCTTTTATTAATTAATTGTTTATTAATTACGTGTTTAACCTAATTGCAAAGACTAGACCCTTATCCGCTGCTACTGTAGAGGTAATGGTTAACTTAGTTCTAAAAATCCCAACAGGGCATTACGAGCCATCTCGCTTTTGCGATTATGGGTTACACATTTCTTATTAGTAAACATATTTAAAAGGCTGCATGAAACCTAATTTAGTTATTCGTTTTATTTTGCTTTGACAACATGCAATACTTGTCAATTTTAATAAATAATAACTAGTCACACAAATTAAAATTATATTGATAATTAGAATTAATTTGTTAATTAGAATTAAATTTGTTAATTAGAATTACTTGTTAATTAGAATTAAAAGTTAATTTGAATTAATTAATTGTTAATTAGAATTATAGTGATAATTAGAATTACATATTGTTTATTAAATACATAAAATTGCGTAATTACTTGTTAATTGAGATTTCCATGTTTTATGTGTTTTCCGGCCACAAGAGTCACTCAATTGCTTTTATGTGATGTATGGTGCGATCTAGGTATTGTATCCTAGTGACGGTCTTATGGTTATCCTTTTGGGGAAGACTCACAAGAGAACTCGGAACAATATGTGTTTTATATTGATGTTTATGCTTATATGTTTGTGATTCCTATATGTGCATTATTATTACTTGCTTTGACACCTAATTGTAGGCAATATGGAATAATACATATCGTAACCATAACATTAATATTGGTCTTTATTTACACGCCTAAATATCATGCTCAATTGTGACCTGCTATTTGATTCGTGGAAAATCTTTTTTGTTAAATAAAGTGACCTAATATATGAAACATGTTTTGAAGAATTTAAAACTAGACGCTATGGACACTTGGGATGTATGGCTCACTCACTAGAACAAACTCAAAAGGTTCAAAGAGCGCAAGCACCTAAAGGATGTCTGTAGGTTCAGCCGCTTACCTAGTCCTCCTCCTTGTGCGTCGCGATTGGAGCTACCGTGAACCATGATGATCACTATAGTGTCATTACCAAAAGTTTTTAAAACTAGTGTTACAAAGTTGTTTTGCATGCTTCTTTGTACACGACTTTTACCACATTTATGTACATACCTATTTGTTAATTTTAAGTCTATGCCATCCAACTATGAACACGTGCATTTAGATTGACTTCTTTGGTCGACCTAAGGGCCTTTCCAACCCATGGTAATTATTTCGCTTGGTCAATTCTGGTTATTTTTACACGTTCATACTTGGTCGACTTATTTTGAGTTGGCTTGGTCAGTCCTTGAACCTGAGGCATAAGATGAGAACTAAAAATGCTTTTGACATTATTACTTTATACTAATGCCTTAAACAATCTCATAAACCTAAGAGTTACATTATGCAATTAACGCTCGTCGTTTACCTCTTGTCCTATTTTTTTACGCACTGGTCAGACCTATGGTAATTAAGTGGGGTTGCAAGATCGATCTTAGTCTTATTAGTAATTAATTGGGTAGTTAATTCTTTTAAGAATGTAATTATCGAAAATACTAGAATTGAACTTTTTATGTTCTAATTAATTGTGTTATTGCAACATAATTCGTAAACAAAGTTGTTTTTCTTCGAAAGACAAACTTAGTCTCTTTTTCTACTAAGAAGAGTGAGACTTATACCTATCTTTTCTCTTTAGTTGACAAACTAAGATAAGTTTACAAAGATAAACTCATTTATGATCTTTCATTACCCTTTTGTGGTCTAGAGTTAGTTGAAAGATAGAATATTTTGTGTAACTGGAAACACTGTGTTTAGAGCTACAAAAATAAATAACATCCTGCACTTGTCACGATGTATGAGTTTAAACCGCAAAGAGTAAAGGAATTACTAGCATATTTGCTAGGTAATCTTCTTGGACTCTTATTATTCCTAAAGTGCTAATTACCATTGGGGCTATATAGACGATAAAGGAGGAATTGCATGCTAAAGGTTCAAGTTAATTGAATGAAAGAATGGCTAGTCCATTGTCTACATAAGTAGAACTTCATATACTCTGTCCAATACCTAAGTACATGCTACTAGTAGGAATTTGAAGAGAATTGGAAAGTATATAAAAACTGCTATATATTTTCTACTGGAAATGTAGCACTTGTAATGTTGACAAATCCAGTGGGAGCAATTGCATTTTATTTCCGAAATAACATTCTTGTAATGTTGTTAATTTCAGTGAGAGCCACGGGATTTATTCTTTGTTAGTCATCCATATCATTTCAACCTTGCTTTGAAATAATTCATTACTTTCCGAATATGAACAACCATTGCTTAAAGGAAAATTGCATTTTATTTTATTAGATAACACGTTTCCTTCCTGTTGTCGCTTCCTGAATTGTTATCTATAGAATAATAATCCACAATTCCTTATTACAGGTTATGGTTCTAAAACTACTTATGATATCTATGACATTATCATATCGTTTGAACAATCAATCACGTGTTGTTTGTTTTCATAATATGATGTTGTACCTTACACAAGTGGGAGAAATTTCAAAGTGTGTGCAAGGAACAACAATATTATTGGTATTTCTTGACCACAAGGTAAGAAAACTAATAATTCTACTAGGACTTAAACATGTTAGATGTTTAATGCCCTACTACATGTAAATAAGAATTCTATTAGGACTTAAACACATGAGATGTTTATTGCGCTACTACATTCTAATAATGATTATACTAGGACTTGAACACGCTAGATGTTTGTTGCCCTGCTACATTCAAATGTCATAATATAGTGCAAAGATACTTCAACAGACTACATGTTTTAGTCAACATAATTATGGTTATATGATAATGATCATAATTCTGAAGTATAAAATTAACTTGAAATTACTATAGAACTCAAGAGTTTACGTTCATGATTACTTTTGTTAGTATAATTATGCTTACATGTTAAGATATAATTATAAAGTCCTTGAATTAAAAGTGTTATGTCTTCTAGTTAACACATAAACATAAGGCCTTTGAATTATTCAAAGACTTATAATGTATTATTGAAATGTTCTGTTTTCTTGTTAACACATGAACATATAATCCTTGACCAGTTCTGTCTTCTTGTGAACACGTGAACATAAGGTTCTTGTATTGTTCAATGAATATACATTATTGCATGCACTTGGTTCGTGAATACTTTATATGCAATTTGGCTCGACCCAATTGACAAGTATTTAGGCCAAAGAGAATTAAGTTATCTATAGAATTCTGATATAGTTTCACAATTCTAATAAACTCATAGGATACCATCATGGTATGTCTAATTGTGTTGGATCAAACCTTATTCATATTGTTTGGATCCTGATAGCTTTAATTACTCTACCTACAAAAAATATCAAGGTTAGAAATTGCGTGTGTCGTTGATACACTCAATATAGTTCAAACCTAGAAGGTATTCAAGACAATTCGTAACTGAAAAACCTAATACCTTAGGGAGTTTAGGTTTTCCACTCAAACCAAATGAATCCTAAATCCTTTTGGGTTTTTGATTATTCTACACTTCCTAGATTGAAGATTGTAGTTTTGGTGTTCTTCCTAGCTTGACGAAACACAAAACTGTTGCTAGAACTTTTGGTTAAAGAGTGATACTAAATTAGAGTTATTCTATAAACCCTAATTAGAGTTGTTGGAAGGAATTTCATTATGTCTTGATTTAAGTTCTGAATTTGTTAAAATCTTATGAAGCATTTTATTAATAAATCTAGTGATGAGAACTTGAAATGTATTTTGTGGTTCCCAATTAAGAAAAATTTATTGCTTAAATACTTAGTATTTAGAGAATTGTCTCTACTTACAAAAGTAAGTGGGAGCATATACAAGTCTCAAAGGTAATTGAGAACAAAATACTTAACCTTCTAAAATGCACTTATTAATGTCATACTAAGGTTAAACATAAAAATGTTGACGAAGTATAATGATTACTGTCAATTCATAAATCCGAAAGGATGCCTCATCACTTGAGTGATATTTTATATCAATGCTGAGGGATATAAGTTAGAAGATTATTGTAAACCATCTAACTACTAAAATATATTATCACATCTTGAATCTGATAAATGTTTTAGAACTATGAATGAAAAGATGCAGTCCTTAAAAGGCAAATCGAGTTTTTAGCTTGATGGTTATTTTGCCTAACAGTTAACCTATGAGATTGGAATGAGTATCTTTTGAAGAAAGACTCATAAGGACAAAATTGTATACATATTAATGCATGGCATTTTATAAGAAGTTTTTAATCATACTTAAGCAATTGACTATGATTAGATTTTCTTATATATATGTGCATTAATTATATAAAGATATTGAATTGTCATACATGTTCCTTGTATGTAGAATATGACAATTAGATTTTATAACTCTTTCTTTATGATTACCTTTTGCGAGGACGGTGTGTAATCAAAAGGGTTATGAATCTATATAATCTTTATGTAATATACAAATTTAAGCAATCCATGATTTGATTGTATCGCGATCTAAAAGCTGAGATCTTAAATTTAATTACAATATGATTCTGATTAAATTAAGACAACTCTTGAGTACATCTGACATTGAGTGAGAGCATTGTGTTTTTCTTTAAAATTTACATGTTGAAGATATCATCCTATTTAAGCTAGATATTGATCCTTAAGCTTGGAATGAAACTTCACTTGGAATATAGGGAATAAAACAAACAACCTTGGAATAAATGTTTATCTGGAATAAACAAATGCGGAAAATTAAGTCTGACACAAGTGCAATATATCATTTGAGCAAGTCTTAAAGTGATATATTTCACTTGGAATAATTTACATGGATGGAAACTTTGTGTTTTAAAACTAAGGATTTATCATGTATAAGACTAGTTGTTGCTTTTGCACAAGAACAAAATGAGCTGACAACAACAATATCTGATTGAGAGTGTTTAGATTATTGTTAATATAGATGTTTACGAATTATAAAGCATAGTGTTGTAGAAGTACAAATGATGCTAGAGGATTATGAATACTAGTTGTAGTAGGATTTCATCTTTTATGATAAATCTGCTAACTAGTTATGCTTAACATAGAGCATTGTTGCATTACACACACTGTTCTAAAAGGCTCGCAAAGGCCCCGCAAAGGCCTCGCAAAGGCGTGAGGCTTGGTCATGCCGCCACGCCGCCTTATGGCACATGTTTTTGTAAACTCGATATATATGAATTATGATATAAATATATAAATGTTTTCATACTTTGTGCCGCTTTATGCTACTTTATAAAGCAAAAGGTTCGCCTTAGCCGCAAAGGCGTGAGGCTTGGCCATGCCACCCCACCACGCCTCATGCTATTTACACATTAAGGAATGAGAATACTTTACACTTTTAGAAACTGTAAAGATGACGGTCAATATGTCGTTGATTTTTAATAGCTCATGCAAGGTAGGGGACATCTCCATACTATAACTCTTGCAATAGTATGAGCATATGAGATAAGACACTCATCTTATATTTCAAATCACTCACTACATGTGAAATTTGAACAAGTATTCAAAAAGTTTACTCAGATGACTATTTTGTTTTTCTTTTAAAGAAAGGTTGAGAATGTTGGAAACATTGGGGTTCAACTTACTAAATGAGTTTCATGCATATCTGTTTTAGTATTTGGATAATTGGGATTGAAAGACAATTTTACTTTATGATGAATAAAGATACTTGGTATTTGTTATTCATTCATATAACAATTGTTATCCTATATTTGCATGTTTAATCCTTAAATGATTTTATTATTCTAAATATGTCCATTGTCGGTTAACAATATGGGAATATTGTTATGATAAGGCAAATGTGAGTCTTGGTTATAATTCTAACGAGAATTCAGATTTTTCTCGCCAAACTCATATGTATTCATTAGAGATGCATATTGATTCTCAACTTTCAAATATTTACTTTTGGATCCTTGTCATAAGTAAAATATTGAAAATGGTTTGTTATCTTCGTCCTTAGACTTGAGATACAAGTAAGTTCTGTTATGTGTGGATATCATTTTTTTAAGTATACGCAAAATCCTATATGAACAAGGTAGTTATAAAGGCTATATTTTGGAGTGATGTGAAGCAGCATCCACAACACTTGTAGTCAATAAAGGATTTGTTAGTCCACTTGATATGTGCAGAAAGATACCATGGAGCGTCTCCATTTAATCATAACTATTCGACCCAAAGGGTAATGCAAGATGATTCTTGATTACATTTGGTATATCTGAATAAATATCTATAACGAGATTCTACCTGGTTAAACTATATGGAAAGATTTGAGATCCATTATCCATGGTTTAACAGATTCATAACAAAGGATGATTAAAGCAAGACATTAATAACCATGCTACTGAGTGAGTGAGAGTTGTTGGTTTGTGGGAGTTATAAACACGACAAAACGACTAAGGTTGTGTGAGCCGATGGGGGCACACACGATAAACACGAGTATACGTGTAGAACGTATTTATACTTGAATTAATATACCGTATATGCATGTTTTGACCCGATCCACTAATTGATCCATAGGCTATTGTTTGGATTGCAGTTGGGTCAAAGTGAACAAGCCTTGGTATTTGTGTGTGTTCACGATCGGTCAAGCAAAAGAGAAAAGGAATTTGGTTTGTGTCTTGTCGTCCAAGGCATAGCCAAACAAGGGTTGGTTGTTTTGCTATAAATACAAACGCACCCTTCACCTTTCCTCATGACTTGCGACTTACATGTATTCCTAACTAATTACTAAAACTAATTCCTGTTCCAGAAGTTTGAGCTATATCGTTTTATTCCACTAAGAAAATTAAGGTTGCGTTTGGTTTTAGTTCTTGTTCAATCTCCACTTGCAACGATTCAAGTTGTTTGGTGATTGATCGATTAGTATTTTCTTGTTGGATACTAGCTTGAACAAGAGCAGAAAAACTGCTTTGTTTCCTGGTCGGGATACTTCTGACAACAAAGCATAAGGATATCGGACAACCTTGTCGATATCGGGTATTTTTAAAACAACATATTGGCTGTTTGGAATTCTCGGACAGATTACAAGCATGTCTTGGGTGATTTTTCTAGTTCGTGTGATATTCAAGTGGGTCACTTGTTGATTGGTTTTAATACATTCTCGACTAGCTTTATATCGAACGATATGTTATCGGGTTTGTGTGTGATACTCATTGAGGTATCTAATTTAGATACTTGGGGTTTCGTTTGGTTCTCTTGTTCGTTATTAAAGATCAATTGCCAAGCAAGGTTAGGTTTTCTATTTTCCTTTTTTATTAATTAATTGTTTATTAATTACGTGTTTAACCTAATTGCAATTACTAGATCCTTATCCGCTGCGCATCGAGATGTTAATGGTTAACTTAGTTCTAAAATCCCAACATTGTGACCATACCTTACTTTTTCAAATTTCAAAAGGTAAAATAGTCATTTTACATGGCTGAATAGTCATAAAATACACACAATAATCGAAATTTGAAAGTTCAAGCACGCACAATAAGAAGAAAAAAAAGTTCAGCATACACAATAATAAAAGTGGAAAGTATGATCCATTTTCAAGTAATTAACTCTAGTTTATAGTTTGTATGGATCAAAATGTTTAAGATTATGAAGAGTCTTATAACTTTCTTTGTTTAATTTCGAAAGTGTTTTATCTGTATGTAGTGGGTGTATGAGTTTTCTTTATTAAAACATAGAACCACGCTACTACACAATTTGAAATAGATTATGCAATAATGGAGTATATATTCCATTTTGTATATCAACCAATCACACACAACATCCTGATTTGAATCTCCATTACTATACAGATGTATAATTATGATCAAAAGTACATTTTAGAAGAGAGATTTCAAATATAGAAAATATACTCCTACAGGTCCACTATTTTAAACTCGAATTTAAACTTATGAACTCACCAGCGTTTGCTGACCTTTTAGCATGTTTTTCTCAGGTATTTAAGTGATGTTTGGAGTGCTTGTTCTTTGGAAGCTTGGCAAGGAGGCATGGTTGAAGGATCATATTTAAAACTCTGATAATATTATGGGGACCTATTTTATAAATCATGTTGGGCCTTATATTTACATTTTGGGATTATTGTTTTGGATAATTGATAACATCAAATAGTCCTGATATTTTAAGCGTTAATTTCCCCCTTTATCATCACATTATGAGTTAAATGCTAGTGAAAACATCCTTATTCCTTATTATTTCATTTCAGGACCTATTTTATGCTACGAAGCAGTGAATGGACATTTCCACGCCCAAAGGATTAGTTTTCTCTCAGCTACGCCGTAACCTAGAGATGAAGTTATGGCGTAATAATTATTATGAAGATTACGGCGTAACAAAGGATATAGTTACACCGTAACATGACTACTGAACTTTATGCAGCGTACTTGACAAGAGATACGGCGTAACCCTCAGCTCAGGTTATGCCGTAACAATGGATAAACATCAAATTTACAATGACTACGGCGTAACCATTAGCTCAGGTTACGCTGTAACCAAAGAAATGCATATGATTTACAAAGACTACGGCGTAACTCCCAGCTCAGGTTACGCCGCAAGCATGGATAAGTACAAGATTTGAAGAGGTACGGCGTAACTAATTAATAAATGTTACGAATTAATATCAGAGCCTATAAATAGTCAAAGATTTCATCAGTTTTAGATATCTCTCCTTTCCCAAACCTTCTAGGGTTTGGGGAGATCAAACATGTAAGAAGAAGCATGGCTAGGAGCACCGAATAACGGGTTCTCGCTCGCTTCATTGATTTTATTAAAATTCGACGATCGGTTTCTGGCCGCATCAGATCTAGATTTGGCTCCCACGACCTTATTAGTTGCTCTAATGATCCCGGGTGACCGTCATCTTCTGGTGAGGAATCTAAGAACCAATAGGCTATACCTTAATTGACCAAAGGAGTCTCCGTGATAATTAACTACTATATTGAACCTTTATATTGAAATTCAATTCATTTTTGTATTATTCGTTAAGCTTCGTTTATCTATCTCTTTATCCTAAAATTCGTATCTGGTGTATGGAATAATAGCATATCAATGAATTATCACAATCTTATCACACCAAAATATTATCAATATCAATTCTAATCATCTTAGTTCTTTCAAGGTCACAGCTCTCTTGGGATGATACTCGGATTTACCTAAGGCTTTACTACATCTGATCGGGTTCTCTGCCCGTTAGTATGTGTTGATCCTAACTTATCTAAGTTTTATAAATATTAAAAGCAGCATGAAATAGCACATCAATAATTAAATTTGGGATTGGTTTTTGAATGATAATATGACTATCTTGTTTGCTATACTTGTGTGAGATACCAATCCAATGTAACGCCCTGAAAACTTAATTAAGTCTTCCGTTGTACCGAGATTTGAGGGTGTTACAGATTGGTATCAGAGCCAACGTAATAGAGAACTAGGTATTTAATAAAACCTAAACTATAACCACTTTTTAAGAAAAATTGATCCTCGACCGACGCATGCCCGCCTGCCAAGCCGAAGCTTCTTTATTTGATTATGATATGAACTGCAACTTGATTTATGAGATATTATGTATTTTGATTTGATTATTCGAGATGTTATGTTTTGAGATATGATTATTGATTTTGAGGTAATGTGATTTGATTGTCGGGATATTATGAACTTGATTTGGATTATTGATGTGTTATGGTTTTGGGATTATGAGCTTGATTATATTATTGATTTGATTTGGGATTATATGATACGTGGATTATGTGATAGAACAGAACTTATGTGTTTTATTTAAAGGCATATTTTGAGTAATGCGGTACCTCTATTTTTAAAGCTTTCATTATGTGATATATGTTTTGATTGATTTGATTATTAGAACTAGTTGTTTTCAAACACTTATACCTACCCTATGCCATTGTCACGCACCATGCCTTCACTAGCTTATGATGTGTCGAGGAGGTCCTGGCTGCTACTACTTCCCCAAAGATTGACTCTCATGACCGCTATGCTGTGATCCCTATGTTATTGCCCGTCACTCTAGTTCATCATCATCATTTGATTGCCCTAGCTCATCTAGGTAGCTGACATTTCATCAGGTCTTAGCACGAGCCCAGACTCCTAGATTTACTCGTAGTACTGCCCGCATGTCCGTGCGACCACCATCATCACCTATTCACCTAGCAGCCACTCTTTCTTCATCACCACCAAAGATCACCATGTCTTAGAAGACCTAGATCCCCTACTGTACCACCTCATGATTCACCCACACAGAGATGCCGACTCATAGACTCTCCCTCTGAAGATGAGGGCGAGTACGAGCATGAGATCGAGGAGGAGTATGTAGATGAGGATGAGGATCCTTAGGAGGAGGATGATGAGGATATCCCAGAAGGGGGTACTCCACCATTGCAGAGTCCTGCGCATTTTGCGCATTCTCCAGGACCAGGCTCTCCCTTACCTTTGCCTGAGCCATTTGATTTTGGTTCACCTCCACATTCACCTGAGATAGGTAGCCCACTAGGTTCAGGGATACCATCAGAGATTGCTTCAGAGACCAAGGAGTATGAGGAGACGGGTTTGATTTGGGAGAGGATTACATCTCAGGGTGTTAGGCTTAGTAGGTTGACAGATCGGTTGGTTGGAGTATCGAGGGCTAGTGTAGAGGACCTGAGAGCAGATATGGGTTCTGTAGTTAGGAGGACTACGATTCTGAGAGAGGGTATGTCGGAGCTCCGCCTCAGGTAGGGACTCTGGAGAGGGTTTTGCATGCCCGAGATGCGCAGAGCGCTATGACGCAGATAGGCAAGTTGAGAAGGAGGACGTGGATTTTAAGAGTGATCGCTCACGTGTTGAGCTTTCATCTCTATGGAGGGAGGTTGACGATGTTAGAGATCCTAGAGGTATTCGTGATCGTGGCTAGATTGTGTTAGATTCATGGCATTGTACCATCTTAAAACTAAGTAGTCCTTGGTTCGAGATGTAGATCTATCCTAGTTTTCTTATTAGTCTCGTTGTTAAGATCGTTTTTGATTTCTCCGTATCCTTCCATGTATTCTACTTTGAAACCTATGAGTTATGGTTATTAGAATGTGCATCCTTTAGTTTCGATTCGATCTCTAGTTATTTCGTTATGATGTAGTATTATCCTTGTTAGCCTTGATGATGTATTCGTGCGTTATTCGGTTATCCTTGAAACCAAACCCAGTCTTTTAGAGCGTGAATTGTGAACTTATGAAACTGTTATTCTTACATTCAGATCAATGGCACCCAGACGAAGCCCGCCTAGGACCAACCGAGCAGCTCCTGCTATTGTGGTTAACCCTGTCCGTCAAGGTCGTCGTCCGACCTCGACCACTCCACCTGTTGAGAACCAGAATACTGATAACCCAGCTGTAGATAACCTAAATGTGAATGACCGTGCTGAGAATGGTCCTGTTTCATTAAAACCTCCGCCTTTGAATCCAGCCCACATCGACCAGCTTGTGACGCAGCGTGTAGCTGAACAGCTAGCTGAGTCTAATCTCTCTAACACCTCTGGTAGAACCCTACCGCTTAATTGAGCTCGAGGTTGTACCTACAAAGAGTTCGATTCTCGTGGTCCCATCGAGTTCGGGAACCGAGGATTGGTTTACCTAATGATACGCTACACGCTGCTCGGGGTCAAAGGAACTTTGTTTTCGTCGAGCAAGTTTTTCAACACCCTTGGCAAAGGAACCTAATCGTTGTAGTGTAGTATTAGGGTAAGCCACAGGTATTGATATCGTTCTCTAGGGGAATAGGAATGCTAGTGAGAAGTTACTACGCTAAGGTTGGGGTTGAGGAAGATTAATTTTTTTATCTTTTTTTATATTTTTTAGGAAATAGAAAGGTACGAATCTCAGGGTTTGGATTTGGGGGTTGGTATTTCTACCGATTACTCTACTTATCTTATTATCTAATTAACTAAGCTAGGGGTAGTCTATGTTTATTGATGTGTGCTCGTATTATGATTAAAAATGTATTTACTTAGATTTTATTACTCCCTAGTTATCTCCTATTGATGGTTGAATTGTCACGTCCTTATTCTTAACGCGTTGTGTTTCTAAGGTCATAGGGTATGCGTTTATCCCTAACTCTTTGAAGCTACCAAAGGTTAATGACTACAAAATCTCTAGGATTTATAAACTTAACACTAAGGTATTCTTTGGATGTTTAGCCTACAATAACTCTAGGTGATTATAAACTAAGGTTCAACAAAGATTAATCAAGCATTAATAGCAAAACGGATGACCTATCGCAATACTAGGTCAATCACAATTAAGATAAGAGACAACCAATCAATATTCAATAACTAGGTTTCATATTACCTAAGCAAACACACAAATAAATTAGCCAGACATGGAGAACATGCAAGCATACACACAATCAATTGAAGACATAATTGAATTAATGAAGTAAAACACTTATCTTGATGTAATATAGGGTATGGAACCCAAAATATCTGTACAAGACAGCCTTGGTTCGTTTAGGTTTTACTCCACAAAACTACACACTCGAAAACTAAAATTCGGATTCTATATATAGCGTTACAAACTGCGACGCGTCACTCTTAATTGTGACGCCGTCGTCGCCGCCATTAGGGTTTCGTTTTGGCCACGTTAGCATTGTGACGGCCACCTTATGCCCGTGACACCGCCTCCTTCAGCCTCGACGCCCGATCAAATCTAGGTCGCCCTGAGCCCTACTCTACTTTTAAAACCTGATGCCATCACTTGTAAATAAGCAATTTACACGAGTCGTCACAAACTGTTGTTCGACGGCCACAAGTAGAACCCGACGCCGTCCCTTTCAATTCAGCCTTGAGTGTCTCGATTCTTGACGTTAATTTTCTTCAGATATTCGCGTTTTCGTCAATAAGTGCCATTCCAGCATTTTGCCTTCAAGAGACCTAAAAAGTGAAAAGGAACGAAATTAAGTAGTAAAGGATACAAAAGTGATCATATAAGGGCTTAAATGACCCCTCAAAAAGGTACCTTTTAAATCCTTATCTCCTAACAAGGTAGATGGAGAAAACTGAGTCTGTGTTTACCGTTAGTAACTGTGAAGAGGATTGTAAGGTTAAGTATGCAACGTTCACCTTGAAGGACGAGGTTTTGACCTAGTGAAACAACTATCGCAGATCCGTAGGAAGTGATGTAGCTTATAGCATGACTTGGACTCAGTTTAAGGCTCTCCTGATCAAGACTTACTGTCCTAGGAATGAAGTTAAGAAGTTAAAGATTGAGTTCTGTAACCATAAGGTTAAGGGTAATGACATGACGACCTACAATCATCGTTTCCAAGAGTTGTCGCTGCTTTGCCCAGAAATGGTTCACACTGAAGCCCTTAAGATTGAGAGGTATACTGATGGATTGCCTTTAGCTACCAGGAATGATGTCATCATGCGGCCGCTAACTTGCATGAGGAAATTACGGCTCAGGCTTGATGGACTCTTATGTGTTAGAAGGAGGAGAAAAGGGTAAGAGTGATAATAGTGATAAGAGGAAGAGGAATGAGGTTGTTAATGGGAATGACAACAAACGGAAAGAGACAGCCAGGGTGTTCACCATAGGAAATGGAGAGAAGAAGGGTTATGAAGGTAGCAAGCCCTTGTGTGGTCATTGCAACCGACACCACCATGGACCGTGCTCAATAGTGTGTAGGAATTGCTCTAAGGTAGAACACATGGCCAAGGACTGAGGTCCCGTCCCCTTTGGCGGCTCAACCGCACAAGGAGCGACTGAAGGCCATGTCACCTGCTTTGGATGTGGAAAGAAAGGGCACTACAAGAATGAGTGCCGAGATCCGTGGATGAAGGGAAACCCCGCAATGGAAGAGGATTTGTTAACCGAGGTGGGAAGTAATGGCCTAAAACCTACGAAGCGAGAGGTTGTAGGGAACCAGGAAATGGGGTGATAGGAATCAAAGATAGAGACATGGGAACAGCGCGTGTGTATGCTATTGGGAAGGAAGCTAGTGAGGACCCTAACGTAGTTACTGAACGTTCCTTCTCAATAATCGCTATGCTTCCATATTGTTTGATACTGGTGCCGATATGAGTTTCGTATCCACCACCTTTATGCCATTACTAGGAATTTCCCCAACACCTTTAGGGTTAAGTTATGATGTGGAGTTAGCTAATAGAAATAGGGAATTGATTGACACTGTAGTCTGAGGTTGTACCTTAATTTGCCTAGACCACCCGTTTAGCATAGACCTATTGCCAGTCGCCTTAGAAAGTTTTGACATCATCATCGGAATGGATTGGTTGTCGAAGAACGGTGCACACATCATCTGCGATGAGAAGATAGTGCATGTACCATGTGGCGGAAAAGTTCTGAGCATACAAGGAGATCGGAGTGACTGTGGAGGTCCCTCCCGGTTGAGCATCATCTCTTATATTAAGGCCCAGAAGTACATTGATAAAGGAGGTTATCTTTTCTTGGCTCGAATTTCTGAAAAGAAAAGTGAGGAGAAGAGTGAAAGACATCTTAAGGATGTACCCGTCGTTAGAGAGTTTCCGGATGCGTTTCCCGACGATTCCAGTGGATTCCACCGTCCGACAAGTGGAATTCCAAATTGAGTTGATACTGTGCTGCACCGTGAGCCCGGCACCCTATCGACTTGCTCCAAGAGAATTGGAGGAACTGCTAAGCAGTTGGAAGAATTGTCGAAGGGATTCATTCGACCAAGTTCGTCACCGGGGAGCACCTGTTGTTTGTGAAGAAGAAGGATGGATCGCTTTGATGTGCATTGATTATAGGGAGTTGAATAAGTTGACGGTGAAGAACCGATACCCGCTACCTATAATAGATGACCTATTTGACCAACTCCAAGGAGCTAGTGTCTTTTCCAAGATCGACTTACGATCAGGTTATCATCAACTTAGAGTTCGAGAGGAGGATATTCCTAAGACGGCGTTTAGGACTCGTTTTGGGCACTATGAATTCCAAGTGATGTAGTTTGGTTTGACCAACCCGCCAGCGGTATTCATGGATCTCATGAACCGAGTGTGTAAGCCATACCCGGATAAGTTTGTGATAGTATTCATAGACGACATCTTGATATACTCCAAGAATAGAGAGAGCCGAAGAGCATTTGAGGCTCATTTTAAAGTTGTTGAGAGAAGAGAAGCTTTATGCCAAATTCTCTAAGTGTGAATTTTGGATTCGACCGCAATTCTTAGGTCACGTGATAGATAGTCGAGGAGTTCATGTTGACCCAACCAAGATTAAGGCCATTAAGGAATGGGCAGCCCCTAGGAACCCATCAGAAGTCCGCCACTTTCTAGGTTTAGCGTGCTATTACCGAGGTTCATTGAGGGATGCTCCAAAATAGCTAAGTCGGTGACCAAACTGACGCAGAAGGACGTTAAGTATGAATGGGGAGAAAAGGAAGAATAAGCATTCCAACTTCTGAAGGAGAAGTTGTGTAGTGCGCCCATCCTAACTTTTCCTGAAGGAAGCGAAGATTTTGTCATGTACTGCGACTCTTCACATAAAGGCTTAGGTGTTGTTTTGATGCAACGGGAGAAGGTGATAGCTTATGCCTCCCGACAACTTAAAAAGCATGAGAAAACCTACACCACCCATGATATGGAGTTAGGTGCTGTAGTGTTTGCCCTTAGAATCTGGAGACATTATTTGTATGGAACCAAGTGTGTAGTGTTTACCGACCATAAGAGCCTGAAGAATATCTTAGACCAGAAGGAGTTGAATATGGACAGTATCGTTGGTTAGAGTTGCTCAGTGATTATGACTGTGAGATTCGTTATCATCCTGGTAAAGCCAATGTAGTGGCAGATGCCCTCGGCCGTAAGGAGAACATTCCACCTTTACTCGTTCGATCCCTAGGAATGACCATTAGTTCGCCTCTACCATCTCGAATCTTACCCCCAAGCAGCGCATTGAGAAGAGAACCGTCCATTTGAGAATCTGTATGGAATGGTAGAAAGTGAAAACGGCTTCTTGAAGCATTCCAACGGAACCTTATGCTTCAGAGACGGTTGGATACCATTTCATGGCGGAATCCGTGAGTTGATTATGCACGAGTCGCATAAATCAAAATACTCTATTTATCCCGGAGCCGATAAGATGTATCAGGACTTGAAGAAACTCTAGTGGTGGCCTAACATGAAAGCGACATAGCTCTCTATGTCGTAAGAAGTGCTTGAATTGTTCTAAGGTAAAGGTCGAACACCGAAACCCTCGGACTCTTAGTTCAACCCAACTCCCGAATGGAAATGGGAGCGAATCACCAAGGACTTCATCACCAAATACTGAGGACAACTAGCGTAATGATGCTCTGGGTAATCTTAGATCGCTTGACTAAGTCTCACCACTTGGCCATTAGCGAGGTCGATAGTCTCGACAAGCTCGCTCGGTTGTATATCAAGGAGATAGTATCGCTTCATGGAGTACCGGTATCTATCATATCCGACCGAGATAGCCGTTTTACATCCCACTTCTGGAAATCCTTACAGTCAGCTTTAGGAATGAACTTGGATATAAGCACTGCTTATCATCCTCAAACCGATGATCAGAGCGAAAGAGCCATTCAGACCTTAGAGGATATGCTTAGAGCCTGTGTCATCGATTTTGGTAAAGGCTGGGAGAGACATATGCCTTTGGCAGAATTCTCCTACAACAATAGTTATCATTCTAGCATTAAGGCCGCTCCATTTGAGACACTGTATGGCCGAAAATGTCGTTCTCCTGTTTGTTGGGCGGAAGTTGGTGAGAGTCAGCTTACCGGTCCCGAACTCGCTCTAGAAACCATGAGAAGATAGTTCAGATCCGTAATCATTTGCAAACCGCTCGTGATAGACAAAAGAGTTATTCTGATAGGAGACGTAAACCATTAGAGTTTCAGGTTGAAGATAGTGTTATGTTAAAGGTTTCTCCTTGGAAAGGAGTGATTTGTTTCGGAAAACGTGGAAAACTCAATCCCCAATATATTGGTCCCTTTCCACTCTTGGAAAGAATCGAACTAGTAGTTTACCGTCTTGAACTACCTTCGGAATTGAGAAGTCTACACAATGTCTTTCATGTTAGTAATCTTAAGAAATATCTTTCAGAGGAAAACCTAGTTGTGCCTTTAAGGATATCCATATTGATGAGAAATTGAATTTCGTTGAGGAACCGATAGAGATCATGGATCGTGAGATTAAACGGCTGAAGCATAGCCGTATTTCGATTTTCAAAGTTCGTTGGAACTCCCGACATGGACCGGAGTTCACTTGGGAACGTGAGGATGTATTTCGTAGGAAGTACCCTAAACTCTTCATGACACCAAGCAACTCGGAGTGAAACCCGGGACGGGTTTCTTCTGAGGCTGGGAGGCTGTGACAACTGGCAATTAGGGAGTTTATTTTAGGTAACCGCATTACGCTAAACTAAGCTGAGTATTTGCCTTTAGAACTATTTTTATCGACCATGGCTTGATTTGATATCATTTATTGGTTTTTATGATTTATTTTATTATCATATGAGTTATCGTGTGAGTTTTAACTCTTTTTGTTAGGCACTATGCGATTCCGCACTATAAAATCCTAAAACAAGAAATAACGTAACTCTTAAACCGTAACTCAAAACTGGACAAATAAATATTCAAAACTCGTGGAAAAACGTAAATAAAAATGATAGAAAGTTGAAGTAACGTCGTGGGACACTCGTAGGACAATATATGAGCTCGGGAATGGGTAAACGGGATAGTTTATGAAAAATCACGACTTTGGCCCCCCACTTTACCCCTTGCGGGCGCCCACCTCCCCTCCCTATCATTTTTATTTTAGTCCTTTTGTCCAAGTATATAAAGCCCCATCCACCCTCATTTGATACTTTCATTTCTCTCTCTAAAATACACACACTAACACACTTTCTCTCTCTACTCTCTCTCCTAAACAAACCCTAACCCTAGCCACCACCTTATAACCACGACCACTATTCCGGCCACCTTCACACACGGCGCAGTAGACCACCCACCTCCTCCACCATTTTGTAGATCTTTCTTTCCTCTTTCCATCCATATTAGGGTCATAACATTGGTAACGGATATATTTGGTAGTTTGATTGGATGGCGATATTGTTATGGGTTGATTGGAGATTGAATTGCGCTATTGTGACTTTTACTTGGACTTATATTATAAATTGTCAACTTTGAGCAACGTCGGAGTTACTTTGAATTTTTAGTCAATAGTTGACACCGACAACGCCGTAACATGGACTTTAGTATATATTGGACTATAGATTGATTAAAAGCCGAGAAGTCATGACTCGTGTTTGTGGACTCGAAACGAATAACGATTTGAAACTAATATTGAAATTGACGTAATATATATATATATATATATATATATATATATATATATATATATATATATAGAGAGAGAGAGAATCTAGATCAAATAAGATCAAGCTTAAAGTTGTTAAAATGAGATCCAACTAAAATTTGACAAATGACACTCTCCTTACAACAAAATTTAATTTTTATTAACTACAACTAAAATTGTTAAAGTTTCGATAGATTTATTTTTAAAATTTACAAAACCTAGGTGATACACTTTGATTAGAAGTGTAATGTGTATGTGTTTTGGAATATTTATTAGTGTATGTGTATCGTGTATCACTAATCAAAACTCATGTATCATTTGGTTATTAGTTGATAAAATATTCATTTGTATTAAAATATTATTTTTATGTGTATTATTGCTAAAATTGTTATTTATAAATGTTTTAAAGGTTTTTGAGACTTGATCTTATTTTTACAACTTTAAGATTGATCTCATGTTAACTCTCCCTATATATATATATATATATATATATATATATATATATATATATATATATATATATATATATATATATATATATATATATATATATATATATATATATATATATATATATATATATATGAAAATGCTAATAAAACTATGAAATATAAATACTAATGGTTTTCATACCAAAACTCTCGATAACAAGACTTGTCTTGTTATTCACTATTTTAAATGGGAATTAATGACTAAAAACGAAAAGGTTTTCTAATTACTGGGTATTTAATGTTTCGAGTGCACGTTTATCGAAATGTGCAATTTATGAGCATTTAATACTATTTTCAAATATTTAATTATATTTACGTTATGTGCATGAGTTACGGATAACCTAACATTAATAGTGTCGATCCACGTGGATGACAGACTTATTAGGTTGACGAATCTATTAAGAGCCCGTTAGGCACGCTGGATAACATTATTAATGGGTGAATTATCCTTATGACTCGTTAGGATGCACCAGCTTTATGGGATAACAATAAGTTTACACGAATAAATGATTGAGTTTATCGAGTTGACGAATTCGATAAGGTCTACTAATTATTCCGAAACCTATTGGACTATGTAGCTTATCGCTTAGACATCTCATTGTGTTGCATTGTGTCACATTATGGTCATTTGAGTGAATTCATGATATCATGTTGAGTCGATACACACACACGACTATACCAAACGCTAGGACTAAACGGTGAAACAAGATATTTTGGAGATAAAGAAAAGGAATACACTAGGGTAGATAACGTTGATTTTGGAAAACATATATTAAGAATTGGTTTACATTAATAGGTTGTGCCGAGTCAGTAGTTGCTGAGCCGTGTTAGCTGTTATCTTCGTTGCTAGTGTTTGTTTGTGCGTTGCTTGCTTGAGGTGAGTTTCATAGCCCCACTTTTATCTATGTTTTTAACTAATTTGGGGTGAGAAATCATGCTACTCTTTTGGACCTTTTAAACTATTTTGATTTGCTTATGTGCTTGACTGTTTAGATAGATATGTGGTAGCTGTTGCCTTAGTCTAGGGTAGCAATCCTAATTGCTATAACACTTGCCTAGCTAAGTATAGACTTCTACCTCGACCTAGTCCAGGGTTAGCAATTGCTCTAGACTTTGCTACAACTGCGCAGGCTAGAGTCGCTAGGGGCCCTACTATGACGTCGGATATGATATTGATGATATTGTTGATTGTGATATTGGTATGTGTAGCAACTCGTAAATTTTCATAAGGTAAAATGACTATTTTACCCTTTCACTTTTTAAAGATGATCTTGACTTTGACTTTTACTATAACGTAAAAGCAAATACTATAACCGGTAGTAACTGGTAATTTCCCAAGTTAAATAATTCACTCTATTTTGGATTATTACAGTTTGAACATTTTTGTTCACCTATGGCTATAAATAATTAATTAAAGTTGTTACTTTATTAATTACGAAAGTTTAATAGTGTAAACTTTCCTCGTGGTCAACACAAGACTACGATAAGTCTAGGTGTTCAAAATACTATTTTTTCATCAATAGTCATATTTTATATGAACTATTGCCACTTTGCCCTTTTTATGTGAACATTTTACTCTTTACGTAATACGCGTGCTCGAACCTTCGTTATTAGGTTTTAACAAAGATGAACGCACCCCAATAGACTTATCACACCTTTAATATACCTAGTTGAAGTATATTGATAAGTTTGGACATTTTCATAAGTATTATATGTTTATGTTACCCGGTTTTAAGTTTCGTGACTTAAAAGCTTAACATTAGTAATTACCGGGATCAAACTACCCACTATAGTCCTAATGCTACTCAAACTAAGTGATAATTATTATCACTATCCTTCATTGCCACGTTATATACACATGTCCATGGCAAGGACATGTGTCTTCACATTCTTTCTAATCTTAACAACACATAACATCAACTAGTAACTTATCTTTTCACTACATGCAAATTAGATAGAGATCACCTCCAATCACTCTCATCTCATCCTTGTAACTCCATCTTGCTGGTCCAAAATAATTATATCATCACCATCATTAGTTAATTTCAAGCTTCAAGTTATACATCAAAGATTGAAGGCTTAGTTGGTACATAAGAGTTCTTGTGTTGTTTTGGAGATTCCTTGGTTAAATTTGAAGATGATCAAGAGGTGTAGGGGCTGAAGTAAGAGGTTGATTACAAGATGATATAAAGGTTTATCATGTTTGAGTAAAGATTGAAGATAAAGGTTAAAGATTAGAAGGGTTAAGGGTTGAATTGTTCTTGTGGTACTAGTAACTTTTCATCCTATCCTTTGTAAGATTCATGTTTATTTTGATATTCATTCAATATGGTTGTAATAATTTATTTTCATTGGATGTAATTTGATATAAGTAGTATATGTAATATGGCTTGATTGATATTGTACATGAGGTTGTGATCATGAAAATAAGCTAAAACAAGTCCTAAGTAAGTTTTATGAACCTGAAATTACAACAGTCACAAAGATTGATTAAACTGATCATCTCAGTAAATTTTAAGGTTAATTGAATAATATAGGCTTGTAGAGCTACGTCTAATGGTCGTTTCGCCGGGTGTCGCACCTCATAACTCATCCCGATGAGTAAATGAGAGCCAAAATGGCAAAACATGTCAAAATCTGCACACCAGATTTCATTTGGGAAAAACCCATGGTTCTGGTCATTTCTGGAAGTCGACTCAGTTTTATGAAATGTACCCAAGACCTAAACTTGAAGTTTGGCGAAAGCCGTGTGTCAAAAAAAGTTGTAGAACTCAACTTATGGTCGTTTTGGCAGGACTGATTGTGCAGCCAAACTTTCTGCAATGAAATATAAGTAATTACTTGTAATTAGACTATTGATATAAGTAAACTTTAGACTTTGGACTTGATTAAGCTTGAGAAGCTGTTAGAGGAAGTAAAAAATAAAACTTGGGCTTTTAAATCACTTAAAAAGGACTTGTGGTTAAAAAGTTATGCCTAGTTAAGTGTTACTAGAGGTAAATGTAGTGGTGGAACAAGAAAGCTTGCTGATACGATTTTAAAACGAGGTTTTGACCCTTTTCTGATCCAAATCAGCAAAAGTGTATAGCACGAAAGTTGCTTAGAATGACTTTTTCTATAGAAACTCAGGTGCAATTAAGCAGAAAGTGAACGACAAAGCCAAAAAACTACAAAAACTAACTGGACCTGTTGTATACCGGAAAACAACCATGGCTAAGAAACCTTAGTGTATTTTGATTCTTTGAGGCCAAAACAAAGCCAAGGTTAAGCCAAGGCTGATGTCTCAAGGTATTTTGACTTAAAACTAGCCATTTGGTATGGCCTTATTGTTGTCTCAAGTTGCTTAACCATAACTTAGCCGCACGGCTAGTTTGGGCTTGATAACCCAAAAATTGTTTCAAAAACTTAGTTCATTGGGTTAGACTTTGCTAGACTTTGACAAACTAAGAAAATGACCATATGACATGTTAAACTACTTCACGACACACAACTTATATCATCATATCATCACATAAGTCAATCAATAGTCTTTGACGAAACACGACACATGTTTTATATAACATTGGTCTCGTCAAATACTTCACCTATAAGTACAACAATAGTAGGGAATTTCATTATCATAAAGAGGCCTCTTCGGGGTATCGTATCGACGAGTTGTGGATTTACGATTTAAAGTGTTCTGGCTCCTCGTGCGATTACTACACGACCTCTTGATTTTGATAGCCCGAATGGTGGTACAAGGTCATTTATAAAAAGGCTGTAAGCCAAACAAACACTTAAGGGATACATCAACTTAAGATTTATGTACAAAATCATAAGCCAACAAACTACATATACTTGTACACTTATATCGTACACCATACTAAAACGTGAATACTATGCTTTCGTAGGTAATCGTTAAAGATCATGTGTTGGGTTTTAGGTTCCATAGATTTGATGAGACAAAATAAATATAAAGAATGAAACATCAAGGACTTAAAGTGACAAAGAAGAAATCTACAAAAAGATGGAAGGACTTGCTTGCAAAAGAAGATTTATTATTTAGTCCTTCGTAGTATCTTGTAAACCCTAATGCTCTACTATATAAAGAGACATGGGGTCTAGGTTTTCAAATAGACGTCTTCCATAATGTAGTCATTAAAGGTGTGTGTGTGTAACCTAGGGCGTGTAGTTTATTGTAAACGCCTAGGTTAGTTGTTTACCTCCAAGATCTAAGGTGTCTTAGATCCCTGTTACAGTTAGGTAACACGTATTATTCCGATCAAATAATATTTGGAGGAGATTGGGTGAAAGTAAAACCTTGTGTCAATAATATATAATGTTCTTATTATTCCGCTGCGTATTGCATATGTTATTGTTTAACCCTAGCACTCTAAACGGTCCAAGGAGTCTATCAAACTCCACAATTGGTATCAGAGACAGGTTAAGTTATGGGATCAACAAGTGGTATCAGAGCTTGTGATCTAGAAACTGTAATCAAGAAGAGGTTAAGTTAAGTTTTGTTCAAAGAAGATAAGATGTCTGACGAAACTCACATGGTGACTGCTTCCAAGGTACCCATGCTCAAGCATGGTGAGTATCAAATCTAGAGAATGCGAATGAGGCAATACATTCGCATGATTGACTATGCTCTCGATGTCGTTGAAAAGGGAGACACTCTTCCTAAGAAGGGTGAGGATGGCAAAGAAATTTCCATTGTTAGTGAAATTGATAAGGCTAAGAGAAAGATGGAGATCAAGGCTCACAGATTCTCCATGGGAATACCCAATGATTATGCTTTGGATTTTGAGCAATATGAATCGCTAAAGAGTTATCGGATGCTCTTGAGACAAGGTTTCGGCAATGAAGCTACCAAGAAGTCCGGGATGAATATGCTCAAGCATCAATTTGAAACCTTCACGCTCGCTCAGTGGAGAAAAGATTGATGGCACATACAATAGACTTCAAAACTTATTAGCCAACCAAGTCAGATTATAAGGTTCTTCAAGAAGATATTAATTTGAAGTTCATTAGGAGTCTATCATCCGAATGGGCTATTCATACAATTGTGTGGAGGAATAAGGAGGACTTTCCTAAGATGACTCTCGATAATCTCTTCAACAACTTGAAGGTTTATGAGTCTGAGAATAACTTTGCTAGTGCATCTACTGCTAATCCAAACATTGCTTTTGTCTCCACTAATCACAAGAGCTCACACGATGTATCCACTCACGCCTATGGTATATCCATCGGCTATTGCAAACAATACCACCGTTAGTGATAATGTTAGTGATGGTGCAATTTGTGCTTTACCGATTTAACTACTAGTGTTACTATGTTGAATCAAGATCCGATCAAATTGATCCCGATGATCTAGAAGAGATTAATCTTCAATGGCAAATGGCAATGTTAACTCTCCAAGCAAGGAAGTTTTTGAGGAGGACTGGAAGACAAGTTAAGTATGATGGTCAAAGGAGAGCTGGGTTCGACAAAAGCAAGATGGAGTGCTTTAACCGCAAGAAGAAGGGTCACTTTGCAAGGGAATGTCGAGCTCCTAAGAGGATTGAAGATGTTAAGAAGATCACCAAGAGTCGCTTTCCTTCTTCAGCATTGGTGGCTCAAGATGGTCTTGGTGATTATGATTGAGTGATCGGGAAGAAGGACCTAATGCAGCTTTTCTTGCTAGTGAAGCTTCAAAAGACCATAACTTTGCTCTTATGGCTTATGCTTCATCTTCGCATTTCAGACTGAGGTATCTAATGAGTCTACTTGCTCTTTTAAATTATGTAATGATAACTTAGAATCTCAAAAAGCTATCACTGAAAGTATGAGGAAAGAAGTAGAAAGACTAACTATGGATAACTTAGGTTATAGGGTTGGTCTAGAGAGTGTGGAAGAGAAGCTTAAATACAGTATTAAATGTGAGTTTGAGTATGTAGATAAGATCAATATATTAGGTGGTGAAATTGATCTTAAAAATAGAGAGATTAAAATGCTTAAAGAGAAACTTGAACTAGCAGAAAATGAAAAACAAAAGGCCCTAGATGAAAAAGAAAATCATGTTGTTAGGGTAGCTAAAACACAATTTGCTTCTGATCTAGTTCATAAATCTATAGAGAGTCATCTAATGAAAAGGGTTCAGGATAGGATACAACAATATGCCACCACCTACTCTTATGCAACATGCACCACCTGCTAAAGAACTGTCATTTAGTAGTGAATTCAGTTTTAACAAACCCGTTGAAGGAATAAGTAAGACTGAGACACCTAAGATAAGTTCTCGATATCCTCCGATGCTCCCATCATTGAAGATTGGGAATCGATTCGAGGAAGATAGTAAAATCACACACGAAAAGTTAGAACCTATTAAGAAAGTTGATACTAGACAAGCTAATTTTGTACCTAGATTTGGAGCTAAAGTTACCAAGAAAGTAGTAGAGTACATGGAAATACCTAGGAACCAGATGCAACAATATAAACCTAGGGGTAATCAAAGAAGCTTAAATGGTTTAATTTCTAACCGATTAGGTGATGAGTTTCAATGTGTTAAAAAGGCTTGTTTTATATGTGGTAGTTTTGAGCATTTACAAAGAAATTGTAATAAAACAGCACACAAGTTTGGAATCATTGGAGGAGGGTAAATCACCAAAACTTTTCAAAGAAAACAAACCCTCATCCTAACCGAAACATGATTCCTAGAGCAGTGTTAATGAGGAATGGGAATACAAAATCAATTGTCACTGCTTCTCCCAAATGGTTCCAACCATCGCTAAGCAAAGTGTAAACACGCTAAGCAAAATCAAATCACCGATAAGCCAAAAATCACCACGTATAACAAAGAAGTTTTAAAAATTCCAAAGGTGATAATTGATACAGTGGTTGGGAATCATTTTTATGCCTGTTAAGGCCTCAGCTAGTTGGCAATGGAAACCTAAGACCAAGGTTTTACATCATGTCAACTGTGCATCAATGGACCTAACCAAATTTGAGTATATTGATGCACAGGCGCACCCAAGTCAAGATTGGCTTGGGTCCACAAAAGGAACTAACTTGTTTAATTTCATGTGCATGGCAATCTACAAGATGAGCTAAAAGACAAAGGAGTTTTTGATAGTGGTTGCTCTGGGCACATGACTTGGGATGGGAGCAACTTAGAAGATTTTGAAGCTTTTGATGGAGGATATGATGCTTTTGGCAATGATCCAAAGGGAGGAAAGATACTTGGAAGAGGCACAATCAACAGAAATTTGACTTTGAAAAAGTCTACTTGGTATAGGGACTTAAGTACAATTTATTCAGTGTTCTCAAATGTGTGATAAGAAAAACTGGGTACTTTTTGGTGAAAATGAGTGTGTGGTGTTGTCTCTCGAGTTTAAGATGCCTGATGAGAAGTTTATACAACTTAAGGTACCTAGGAAGGAAAATATATATTGTTTTGATCTTAAAGATGTAATTCCTAATAGGTCCTTAACTTGTTTATTTGCTAAAGCATCCGTGGATGAGTCTAAGTTATGGCATAGAAGATTAGGTCACCTCAATTACAAAACAATCAATAAACTGTTAAAGGGAACTTAGTGAGAGGGTTACCTTCTAAGGTTTTTGAGTGTAAGGAACTGTGTGTGGCTTGTCAAAAAGGAAAACAACATAGAACTTCTTGTAAGACCAAAACTGTCAACACCATTTCACAACCACTGCTTATGCTTCATATGGACTTATTTGGACCTACTTTTGTCAAGAGTTTGAACCATAAGCTGTATTGCCTAGTTATCACTGATGATTATAGTAGATTTTCTTGGGTTTACTTTTTGTCTGCTAAGAGTGAAACTAGTGAAGTTCTCAAGAGTTTCATTATTAAGATAGAAAATCTAGTGAATCATAAAGTCAAGATAATCAGATGTGATAATGGAACCGAAGTTTAAGAATGCAAAGGATGAATCATTTTTGTGTAGAGAAAGGTATAGAAAGACAGCTTAGTGTTAAGCAGAACACCACAACAAAATGGTGTGGCCTGAAAGGAAAAATAGAACACTAATTGAGAACGCTAGGACTATGTTGTTCGAGTCTGTTACCAACTACCTTTTGGGTGAAGCCGCCTCAGGACCGCATGTTATGTGCGAATAGAGTAAGGTAGTGAAGCCTCATAACAAGACCCCCTATGAGCTGTTACATGATAGGAAGCCAATGATTGCATTCCTAAAACCTTTGGGTGTCCTTACTATCTTGAATACCATAGACTACCTAGGCAAGTTTCAAGAAAAAGCTGATGATGGATACTTTTAGGCTATTCATCAAATAGTAAAGCCTTTAGAGTATACAATAGGAGGACTAGAATTGTTGAAGAGAATCTACATGTTCAATTCAGTGAAAAGACTCCTAGTATTGAGACCAAAGGACCGACCGGTCGCTTAACATTGATATGCTAACCAAATCTATGAATTATGAGCCTATCATTGCATGAACTTCCACTAATGTTGATGCAGGTACTCAAAAGAATTCTCGTGAAGAAGCAATTTCTAAGGAAGCTGATTCTCCTCAAGAGTTCTATTTGTTTGAAAAGTGGAAAGCTAGTTCTGTCTCCCCCATCATTGATAAGCAAGGTCCCACTGATGATGATGTCTTGAATAATGGAGGCAATAGTGCTCATCATCAAGATAAGGATGAGTTATTGAAAGATAATGTTGGTAAGAAATTGAAAAGAAGAAAAAGCAGTCTCAAAGCACGGATAAGCCAAACATAAGCACGGATAGAGTTAATAACCAACGCTAAGCCAACAACTTCTACCACTGTCATTACAAGTGAAATCCCGGCTGTAAGTACCGATAGTAGTACTTTCTTTGGACCACATGCAAAGCCATTACATGGTGAAGAGGAATATCCACATGATCCTCGACATGCTGCTTTGATTGAAATTGATACTCCTACCGATGATGAAGACATGGATGATTTCTTTAATGCTGATTTAACTAATTTGGAACATGTCATTCATGAAAGTCCCGTTACCTCCACAAGGATACACAAGATTCATCCCAAGGAACAAATACTTGTAAATTTGAATACTCCAAAGACAAACAAGAAGCAAGGTTAAAAACACGAACCCTTTCCGAACATGGGTTCTTTGCAAGATCTCTTCACAAAAGAAATAGTCATAAAGATTTGCAAAATTGCCTGTTTGCTTGTTTTCTCTCTCAAAAGGAACCAAAGAGAGTTGAAGAAGCATTATCTGAAGAAGGTTGGGTAGAATCAATGTAAGAGGAGCTTCTTCGCCAAACTTCAAGAGGTTTGGACATTGGTAGAACTTCCAAATGGTAAGAGGGCCATTGGGACAAAATGGGTGTTCCGAAACAAAAGGGATGAAAGAGGTATTGTTGTGAGGAACAAGTCAAGGTTGGTTGCTCAAGGATACACACAAACCGAAGGCTTGGATTATGATGAAGTATTGCTCCAGTTGCAAGAATTGAGGCTATTAGATTGTTTTTAGCTTATGCTTCATTTAAAAACTTTGTGGTGTATCAAATGGATGTTAAAAGTGCATTTTGTATGGCACAATTGATGAGGAGGTTTATGTTTGTCAACCTCCTGGTTTTGAAGATCCCGATCATCCTGACAAGGTCTACAAGGTGAGGAAGGCTATGTATGGTTTGCATCAAGCTCCTAGGGCATGGTATGAGTGCTTGTCCACTTATTTGATGGACAATGGGTTTAAAAGAGGACTAATTGATAAAACTTTGTTCATAAGAAAGCACAAAGATGATATTTTACTAGTTCAGGTTTATGTAGATGACATCATCTTTGGCTCAACCAATAAAGTGCTATGCAAAGATTTTGGAGAAACTTATGCATGATAAGTTTCAGATGAGTTCTATGGGAGAACTCACTTTCTTTTTGGGGCTACTGGTTCAACAAAGGACTGATGGTATCTTCATTAGTCAAGACAAGTATGTAGCAGATATTTTGAAGAAGTTTGGGTCTCGTGATGTGAAAAGTGCCAGTACACCAATGGAGACTCAGAAACCCTTACTACCCGATGATGGAAGTACAAGAGTTGATCAGAAGTTGTATAGGTCCATGATTGGATCTTTGATGTATCTCACTACATCTAGGCTAGATATAATGTTCTCGGTGTGTGTGTGCAAGATTTCAAGTCACACCTAATTCATCACACATGAATGCCGTTAAGAGAATTTTTAGGTATCTTAAAGGTCATCCTAAATTGGGCCTTTGGTACTCAAAGGATTCTCCTTTTAACTTGGTGGCCTACAATGATAGTGACTATGTCCGGTGCTAGTTTGGATAGGAAGTCTACAACTAGAGGATGTCGGTTTTGGGAAGCAGACTTATTTCATGGCAGTGTAAAAAGCAAACTATTGTGACAAATTCTACAACCTGAAGTAGGTACTGCTGCTAGTTGTGTGGTGAAGTTCTATGGATTCGAATCAATTGTCGGACTTTGGGTACAATTTTATGCATACTAAGATTTACATTGATAATAACAGGACAATATGCATCATTAAAAATCCTGTTTTACATTCTAGAACTAAACATATTGAGATAAGACATCATTTTATTAGAGATTGTAATGAGAAAAGGTTGATTCAAATGGTAAAAATCCATACTGATTTCAATGTTGTTGATCTTCTCACTAAAGCTTTTGATGTGGGAGGTTTCAAGATCTTGTTGTTAGTATTGGAATGATTAATCTCTAAATTCTCAAATTGTTTTGTACCAGTTTGTATATGTACTGCACTATTATTATGTAATCTTAGTTTTGTTATTTTTGTTTCTATCCACTGATAGTTTGTTTCTAACCATCGATAGTTTGGTTCAAACCACGCTAGTTGTCCTGCTTTTCACTAACCATTTTGCAGTTACAAGAATGATCATTATAGAAGTAAAAGAAGTAGTGATGCAAATTGTTCATTCATTCATTAGAGAAACAGCTTACAACTTCCAGAGTACAATCAACATCAAATGCAACTACAAGAACAGAGCTATACATGATCTACTAATCTAGTTCATCTCATCTATTCCAACATCTAACAGGCTGTTGGATATGCATGATCGCTTACATATTTCACACTAGATGTGGATCTGCTTGAAGCCATGCATAACCACCCATTCCTTCTATCTCAATGGCTGGAGATGCATGACTACTATGACGAGGATGCTAAGGATCAAAATGGAAAGGATGGATTGATGAAAACGTTGATGATGACGATGACCACATTAGATGAAGCACGAAGGACATAGTCATATCACCAAAATGCATCATTCCATTTTCCTTTTTCCCTTCCCCTTTACGATGTGTGAAGAAGCACCATAACTGGTACTTGAAGACCAAGAACCACCTCTGTCTTTTGGAAGTGGTGGGTTTCTTGCTCGTGGTCTTGTTTGGGGTTGAGATGTTGAAGGTTGGGAGTATGAAGATCTCTTCTTTGAGGAATCATCGAGTCCTCGATGCATTACTTGGATTCACCACACTATCATCTTCAGATGATGGAAGAAATGGAGATTTTAATGGTCTTGTTTCTTGGGAGGAGGTAGAACTGCCATGGGTTATCTTCTTCACTTGATGATGAAGATGATGATGAGGATGAGGAGGATGTTAGATTGACTACTTCTGGTTTATTCCAACTAGGGTTCCACATTGTGATTGCAGTTGATTGGAGACTTTGAAGAAATTAGGGTTTTGATAATGATGGTGTGGCGTTATGAAAGATTTGGGTTCTTTTATAAGTGAGGTTTAGGGTTAGTAAATAACGGGCAGTTTAATGGGTGGGAGTTAATGAGATTTTTGGGAGTTGGACTAATATTAGTTCTAGAAGTTGACCATATTAACTTACCTGTTCAAACCAAGATAGGTCTTTGGAACCACTTTAGCTCTTCCTAACCACTGACAACAACTTTCACTCGTGTTGGTTTTGTGTTTTTGTCTTACCGGTATGAAGGTTTTGGGTGCATAAGGAGCTGATTTACTTGCTATATCTCTTGGTCATTTGGAAGAAGTGATCTCATGTATCTGCTGATGGTCTGTTGTAACCACGGATAGTAGTTCTGGAACCGCGGATAGCATGGAGTCTAGTTTTGGATAGTACAGGGGCTGTTTGGTAACATTGGCGAATCTATATCACTCTCCCAAATCACGGACGGATCATTTATTTGATTCTCAAACCACTTCCAATTGGCGCTCAACCTTAACCTAATCACTTTCTTTGCATAATTCATGAACTCACATCATTCTTTTCCTAAACCAAATGGCTGAAAAGTATTCCACTTCCCATAACTTAGTTGCCATTCTCACCAAGAATGCTCGATCTCAAGGGTTTCATCAAATGATTGATTTCTTAGTTCACAGTCCCATTCATTATGCTTTAACTATTACACCCACCATTCATAAAGCCTACATACATCAATTTTGGAAGAATGCTACACTTGCAACGGTTGATGGTGTGGAGATGTTTCGTTCTAAAGTAGATGAGCATGTTATTTTCTTGAGAGGATATCATTCGAGAAGTTTTGCAGATGATGTTGATGGGGTTGACAATCTTTCCGATGTTGAGATTGTTGCTGGTTTAGAGAGATTAGGGTATACACATAGAGGTGACAAGGTACAATTCTTTAAGAGTTTCTTTTCACAACAATGGAAGTTTTTGATTCACACCTTGTTGATGTGTATGAGTAACAAGACCACAGGTTTTAATGACTTTCCTTCAAAAATTGCTACTGCTATTATTTGTTTATCTGAGGGAAGGAAGTTTAATTGGTCTAGAATGATTTATGAGGGTTTAGTACAAAACATTAGGAAGAAGGGTAAATACTATTTGTATCCCTTTGTTCAGCTTATTGTAGCACATCAAATTGTTGATCCTATTGAACATTCTAGAGAGTATGAAGTACATCATATGCTTCCTAAGGTTTTTGCGCATATGAGGAATCAGCCACAGAATGTACAAATTAGAGATGTTCCTTTATTTCCTCACATGCTTATTTTGTCTCGCTCCTCGATTTTGATGAAGGTCTTGACACTCAACCGCTTGTCACCGATACTACAACTCAAATCACTGAAAGTACACCTCCAACCACTGATACTACACCTATTGTATGGACTAGGAGAAAGAAGGGCACTAAGCTTCCTCGTGCTAGTGCTAGTGGTGTTGCTCATGAGGCTGTCACAAGTGGTGAAGGTGACATGATTGGAAGGGCTTCCACTACTGATTCATGCTTAGATGTCGATCGATAGTGGAAACATTAATAAGACCAAACCATTGGCAACTCCTAATGTGGAGAGTTCCTCGGAACTTAACACATGTGGAGGAATCCCTAGCCACTTGGCTATAACAGGTGCATAGATGTTCAGTGCCTCCGATGCTATGTTTTCTATATCCAAAGATTCACCTCTGGAGCGTTAACACACCAGTGATGAGGATAGGTTGGAACTGAACATGAATTGACGGATTCTCGAGTTTGTACATACCGACTTTTCCAATGAACCACCTCTCGGATCGCCCACACAGTCAAGGGGAGGATATTCTTGAATGCTTAAATGAATTGACGGCCAAATGTGCCAAGATGGAGGAGACGGTCTCTAATCTCAAGGAATGGCTGGTTTCATGAAAAGGATATTCGGGCTTGAAGCAGTGGTTTTGGTTTTGGAGATGATAAAAGGCCTGGCTTGATGCTTTGAGGAAGCTAAGGAAAAAGAAGTGAACTCCTTCCAATATGAAGGATGTATCCAAACAGGGGAGGAGTGAAGGCAAGAATTCAGAGGAGGATGTTAATGTATCTATGGAAGAAGATGTTGATAGTGGAGATCAAACATTTGTGGTATCTGATAAAGATGGAAATGAGGCGCTCTTGAAAATGTGAAGAAGGTTGTAAGATGTAGTATCAACACAAACACGGATGGTATGTCCGAAACCACGGTTAGTACACTTCTAACCATCGAGCGTCGAATGACATAGCAACTATAAACACTACAACTATACCTTCAAAGAATCATACCCACCGCTATTATAACCACTTCCAATTTGTAACAACTCTCTATATTACCATCTAAGCCTAAAGAAGTAGAGAAAGAAGCTGCAAGTACATTGATTAATCTGAGCAAAACATCATCTATTTCTACACCCATCATTGCACCTGCTTTATCTATTCAAACTACTGCACCTAAACCCAAACCCAGAGAAAAAACTTTAGTTATTGGTGAACCATGAAGAAGAAGGTGATTCAATCTGATGTTGAAAGGGTAAAGGTATTGCAGCATACCAGAGTTGAAGTTTAAACTAGAGCGAACAAGAAGCTTTGATGATGAGTTTGTAAAGAATATGGTTGCTGAAGAACAAGCAGCTTTGGATAAAAGAAAGAAAGAAGAGGAGGAAGCTAATGAGAAATGGTTAGCTATATGGTATAACTCAGAAAACTATCTTCAAGCTTCTTTACAAATTCTTGATGAGTTTACTACACAAGAATGGGAATTTCTGGATGATGAGGAGAAAGCTAGATTGATGAATGAATGGGCAAGGAAGGTTAGCAAAACAAAGAAACAAAGTTATAAGAAAGAAAACCTCCTACTATGGCTCAGATGAGGAATATATTGATGAAAATTATTAAGAATTTAGGCATTTATGTTTCTGATAATCTTAGTAAATGTTCATTTGAAAGAATTTTGGAAATCTATGAGAGATGTATGAGGATTAATGTAGATGATTTCTGTCCAATGAATTCTGAGAAGGAAGAAGAGTGGATAAAGAAGCATGATGAGTGGATGCTAAGTAAAAGGAAGAGAAAATCTGAGGTTCAGAGTCATCCGATTCTAAAAGATTGAAAGTTGTTGATAATGAAAATCAAATCATTTCTTATGAGTTTAAGCTTAATGATGGAAGTGAAGGTGTTTGGAAAATTAAAAGACTCAACAATGAAGTTTCTGAGTATAATAAATTTTCACAAATGCTTCAGTATTTTGATAGAGATGATTTGATGAATCTTTGGATACTTTACAAGAATAAGTTTGGTGAAGTACATCCAAATGATTATCATGAGAGGTTGGTTTATCATCATTTGAAGATTCTATTTGAACCTACTCATGATGAATCTAAATGGCAAGGACTCTACAATGGTCAAGTTACTAGATGGTTTTTATATCAAACTTGTGGAATTCATGTTTTGACTGCTTCTCGAAAGGTTATTCATATGCTTGTAGAAGGTGATTATCCTCAACTGAATAAGCATCCGTGAATAATTGCTCGATGTTGAAGCCTGGTTGTATCAAGATGTTAGTACCTTATGATGGTCAAGCTTACGATTTGTTACTGAAATATGAGAATATACTTAAGGCTAATAAGTGTTTGGCTACATCCTCCATTTCAGATGTTTTGAGGTTAAAGGAAACTTGAGAATTCTGTTGGAATGTATCAAGTTTAGGGGAGGATTGTTGGGTTTTAGGTTCTTTGGATCAAGAATTACTTTATCGAACTACCACGGATGTGTTTGATAGAACCACCGGATTGAAGAACACGTTTTGGAAGTGATCTCCTAGGGGATTTATTGTACCTCCCCTTTTCCGACGATCTAAACATTCCATTAAACCGCTTCTATTATTTATAATAATATGCAATCGGTTTATGGATGTGATTATATGGGAGGGGTTGTGTCTTGTTTATCTCTTTAGTATCTGTGAAATCGCCGCTTTCAACATAAACCCTAATCGTATGTTTTTCTTTTGTCGGTTTTAATCGATACTTATTGGGATTAGGTTTATTGATCATTACTTTTAAACCCTAAACGATTTCTTAATGCTAATCTTGAATCGTTAGAGCTGTGTTAACCCTAAAACTATTTTTTTTAGGGTTTTTATGCTTGATTATCGATCGCTTATAATGTCATGGTATTATCTTTATTCGACCACATGGTGCTTCATATATCAGTTTATCATTGCATGGAGCCTTGTTTAGGGTTTCGATATTATGTTTGGTATATGGTACTTTTTGATGGCTTAACGAGTACAAAACCTTTGGTTTCAGATCTTCTTGATCTCGATGATGGACGTGGTAATCAAACCTTTGGTTTTGATTCTTTGCATGTAACCTCTTTAGGGTTTGGTTATTGGTCGCTCCATATGGATGCCACCGGTTTGAAAGTGGGTTATGGGAGAGAGGATGTTGCATTGGAAGTTAGGGGTTTGAAAACCCTATGCTAACCGATTATCAAAGACATCCAATAATGGTTTATCTTGGTCTTTGTGATCGATTTGATGGGAGTTAGGATTTTGTTGTTGTGTATGACGGGACTAATCCTTCGGTTGATGAGTGGTATTTTCCAAATTTCGATGCTCTAGGGGGTGTCGGCTTGTTTGAGATAACTCTGGACGGTTTTGCTACTTGCTGCAGAAAGTTGGTGTCACTCGCGGGTCAAGCAATGATGACATTGAAGACAGGGCTCACTTATGGAAGTGGTTCTTTGAACCCGGTTCTTTACTATGCTCGTATCACATTGCTTGTTGGTTTAGCATTTCAACGCACACTTTTGGAGCGAAGTTTTATGCTTGCCGTCTATCCGTGGTTTTAGAGTCTTCCATCAATTCCAGCGAAATGGTGAACCTAATTTTGCCGACATAATGATCATGGAGTTGATGTGCGTTGTTTTATAACGTATTTTTTTGGTTCTTTTTTGTTTTCTGTTTTGCATCTCAACATACACCTTTGAGCGAAGTTCTGAGCTTGTCGCTCTATCCGTGGTTTTAGAGTCCCCACCAACCGTTGTGTGAAACTGTGGACGTGACTTGATTGAGGACCATGATATTGTATATTTGGACGACGCCGAAGTTTGACTACTATGGTGATTTGAAGATTCAAGTATTTTTACTGAAGTGCATGTAGTTTTATTGTTTATCATTGTAGTCTCGATGTTTAGTTATAAGTGGTATGTCACACTTATATTGTCTGTTATAGGAATGATGCATTCCATGAAGAGTCCGTAGTGTCCCAAGCTGAACAGATGAGGGATTCACCCCTCATCCTTTGTACTTCAATGTTTTGCGTATCTTTACCGGGTGAATTAACCTTTACCCAAAAAAGAACCACGGACGTAAGAGTGTAAACCACGGATGAAGATAACCGGGCTAGTAGTAATGTGTAACCACGGATGATATATTGTATCCTCTTGCTAGTGTTTTGTATAGTCGTTTAGTTTATTGTTTTAGATAAATATGGAAAAGATATTTATCTTGTAGGTTACGATATCATGTATAGGACCTGGCTTATGGAGGTCCTAGGTTAGATTAGAAGAACGTAAGTTTTATATCTAAGGTCGATACACTTGTTGAAAACCCAATACCGTAAGAGTATTCAGATAATAAATAATATTGAGGTGTTGAATGTTAACTGTTCTTCTTAAGGTTGTTAAATTCTCGCATAATACTTAATAAGTTGTTATTCTAAGTCGGCTTATATTAGATCGTTTGCTCAACTGGGATCAACATCATGGTCTTGCCATACTCTATTGTTGACATACGCTATATCGTTACACTCCGCTGCTGATCACTACAGTGAGTTTCATAGCCCTAACTTTTGTTTAACTGTTTTATAAACTCTTTGGAGGAGATACATGCTACTGCTTTAACTACATGCGAAAATGCTTTATTATGGACAATTACTTGCAAACTGAATGCCTTGACCGTATTATTGCATGCCTAAGTTGTTTTTGCCAAAAGTCCCCAACATCATGGACCACTAATCACTGGGAGTGAGCGCAAATATTATGGATAGGCCTATCGGAATTGACGAACCCGTCTATGTTAATGGAAATAACATGGCGCACTATATTTGAGATTATCTAGGCATTGGGCAAAATACCTACCGGGGCAAGTTATATATATATACGTCCTAAGGATATATATACAACAAGTTAGTCGTGAGTGCCATGAGCTTAGAGCAATAATAACTATCAAGAAGATAATTGTACACATTGCAATTATACGACAAACTATATTGTCCACTCTCTGTTTTCAAACCTATGTGGTTTCTATTGTTTGTATTGACCGTTAGGCAATCAAACGCACTATATGATAATAACGTAGCCTACTACTTTCATAAACTTGATATCTTGTGATCAACTGATGTACTTACAAACCTATGAACTCACTCAACCTTTGTGTTGACACTTTTAGCATGTTATCTCAGGTTCGAAAGGAATTAGTCGGCATGGCATGTGAAGGCGAATTAAAACATTTTGAAGACAATGCATATATTATCATTCGAAAAACATTACAACTTTTATGTTGTACTTTTTATGATATTACAAACTTGTGGGACCGCTTTGTAAACTCGATATTTTAATCGAATGATATTCATTTCAAAACGCCTCTAGAGTCGTTTCAGTAACTCGTCGCGGAACTATGAAGTAATACCCTAGTGACACAATCTTCCGCGCGATAATTTTGGGTGTTACAGACGTAGAGAGTTTGCTTATAAAGAACCAGGTTGCATTTAAACCTAGGCTATAACTACATCTTACATTAAACTCGTATCATTCATTGCTATCTTCAACATTTCGTGTGCCATGCCTACTCCTTAACACAATACTATGTTATTTATATAAACGATTGACTAAACATAAACTCGTATCATTCATTGCTATCTTCAACATTTCGTGTGCCATGCCTACTCCTTAACACAATACTATGTTATTTATATAAACGATTGACTAAACATAACTACATATGCCTATTCCAAGGCATTATGGCACAACCAGATATTCCCGATCATGTAGAATTTGTGATCTACGAAACTTTCTAAGACATTGTAGTTGGTACAATGGTCTCATTATTATTAAGACATCAGGTATGCAATGGTATTCTTATATCTCAAAACATCGAGATACAAATTGACTTAGACATATCTCGAATCGTGAGATACACATTGGCCTAAATATATCTCGCATATTGAAGATATACACAATAGTTTTATCTATTTCACGGATTATGTGTGGTTTCAAAATGACGACCGTATTTCAAACATTGAGAAAACTATTTCATAACTATGAACTCAACGACTCTTTTGAACGCTATGTCAATTTTATTCGATTATTTTACTCATCGTCTTCGAAGATGAGTTTGAACATTCATTCCATACTCTTGGAACACTTTTGACGTCTCATATACAACGCCTTGAACTCATCGATTAAGTATGAGTGTTGTGTCGAAATTCTTAAGTAGGATGATTTGAATATCCTTATTTAAATGGATGGGACACTTTTCATTTTAAATTAAGAGATTGTAAATCGCTTGAACCATAAGTTTATGATTTCTTACTTACAATTGGGACGCTTTCTATGTGTAAGGAATTATAAATGAGTGGGCTTATTTGACCGATATGACATGAGTTTGAACTCAAACTCAAGAATCATTAATATTCTTTGAAACGATCTAGAAAACACGATAGTGTTTTACCACTCAGCAAAAATCTTAAGACCTCATTTGAACAACCAAAGTTCATTCTTAAGTTATCACTTTTGCTGATACAAATCCTTACAAACATGAACCGCTTTTGTGAGCTAACAAATTGGTTAAAGTCAATTGAAACCCGAATTCGATAGAATCGATGTTTCAAGAACATAATTGAAACTCCAATTCGAGAATCGAGAGCTAAGAACATATTGAAACCCGACTGAGAATGAGATCCCAAATTCCCATCCCATTTGTTACACTCTTGAGTTGGGACTTAGTTCGCTTCGAACTAACAAACTGGTGTGATATCCCATTATCCATCACATAAGCTTTCCCATGAGCTCTTCCCATTTGTTGGCCATTATTTTGGGAATGTTGTCACTTTCCACATCCCATCACCATTTGTTACTATTGTCGTTATCAATGATATTTTTACTATTGTTGGATCCTTGTAGTCTAAGCTCACACAACTTGATCCACTGGTTATGAGACATCCGAATTGTTTCATCCATTGTGAGTGATCAAACGGTAACGTTTCGTGAATAATAGTAAGTTCTCATGTGAACTTTTCCCATAACTTTCATTGGTTGAGACCACCGGCACACTATTGTCAACTCTTGAAAGTGAATATAAGTTGTGATATCAACACACCGACAACAAGAAAACTTCACCTCATTTCTTGCACCTCATTCAAGATAATACTTTAATTACAATTTTTCAACTTAGTCCAAGCAATCTAGTGAGTATTCTCAATGCTAATAGATTGAGCAACAACATTTTACCCTGATAAAGCATTGTCCAAAAGCATGCTTGCAAAGATATTTGACTTTGCAATCTTTTAGCACAATCGCTGGTCAAAATAGGCTGCCACTTCACGAAATCCTTGTAGGAATCTAGTACAACATTCACTTCCTGCCCTAAATATTAGGCCACATTATCACGGAAAGGTTATACAGATGTAAGCGTTAACTTTCAAAATATCATACTAGGATTAAGATTTTGTTGAAAGCCTTGTATGGTAAGGTATGATTCGTTTGGGAAATTAGAAAAACCAAACTTAAGATATATTGGACTTTATACGATATTAACAAGAATTGGCCTGGTAGCTTTCAGACTCGAGCTACTATCCGAACTTGGTAGTGTACACGCCGCCTTTTGTGTGTGAATTCTGAAGACATGTCATACTGATGAGACACTCCCTATTTCTCTGGAAGGGATCCAGATTGATTAACGTTTGAGCTTTATCAGAGAATCTACTAAGATCACAAACCGTGAGGTCAAACGACTTAAGAAAAGTCGCATTCCTATTGTCAACACTCAATGGAACTCTAGAAGAGGTCCTGAATTCACGTGGGAACGTGGAAATGAACTCAATTATACCGTTAGCAGATAACACTCACTGAACTTCGTGACGAAGTTCCATTACAGAAGTACCCCCACCTTTTCTTGGGAACATCATTAACTCATAACATAAACTAAATCATGAGGACATGATTCCCGTATCGTGGAGGTCGTAGCAACTGTAATTTTCATAAGGTAAAATGACTATTTTACCCTTTCACTTTTTAAAGATGATCTTGACTTTGACTTTTACTATAACGTAAAAGCAAATACTATAACCTCCAGTAGTAACGGTATTTCCCAAATAATAATTCACTTCTATTTTGGATTATTACAGTTTGAACATTTTTGTTCACCTATGGCTATAAATAATTAATTAAAGTTGTTATTTTATTAATACGAAAGTTTAATAGTGTAAACTTTTCTCGTGGTCAACACAAGACTACGATAAGTCTAGGTGTTCAAAATACTATTTTTTCATCAATAGTCATTTTATATGAACTATTGCCACTTTGCCCTTTTATGTGAAATTTTACTCTTTACGTAATAATGCGTTCGAACCTTCTTATTAGGTTTTAACAAAGATGAACGCATTCCCAATAGACTTATCACACCTTTAATATACCTAGTTGAAGTATATTGATAAGTTTGGACATTTTCATAAGTATTATATGTTTATGTTACCCGGTTTTAAGTTTCGTGACTTAAAAGCTTAACATTAGTAATTACCGAGATCAAACTACCCACTATAGTCCTAATGCTACTCAAACTAAGTGATAATTATTATCACTATTGTTGAAACCAAGATCCGGACTTAACTAGGGTATGAGTAACATTGATTGAATGATGCACAGCGGAATGATTAATAACACAATCAACATCACTAATAAGGTTTTCTTTATTAAAACATAAAGAAACTAATACTACTACAACTACTACTACTACCACTAGAAGCTTTATGCGTTTTCTTAGACTCTCATTAGGAGATGTCTACTATGAAAATGAAATGAAAAGATAATAATAAACTAGATGCCTACCCTCTTTATATAGTATAGGGAGGCTACAAAAACCCTAGACATAGCTTACTACCAAAGCTACTATTAATTTATCTATAAGGCCCTCATTGTTTCTTCTTTCTTTATTCTTGCTCGTGGTTTTGTAATCTTCAAATCGGAAATTCCCAACAATCTTCCCCTAAACTGGAATTTGACTAGGTTAAGTTCCAGTTTCTTGGTATTACAAAACAACCTGTATGAAGAAACAATGCTAAAACATGTCATCACAAATAATAAGCTGCACACCATGAATCTTCTTCCCCTTCATCTAATAGGGGTCTTGTGCAACTCGTAGACGCTTCCCCTCAAGTGATGCATGTAGATGGTAAGTAATAAGCTTCCCCTTAAAATATACTAACCATCTCTATTTTTTTTTTTTTTTACAATTAAACAAAAGAAATAAAGCGTAGCAGCATCAAAATCAAATCAGCAGCAGCATCAAAATAGTCTACCAGTAGGACAGTAGGAATGGAGAACCAGTAGAAACATCAACGTAGGCGTCTTATATCTTGCACTATCCATGTGACTCCAAATCTTGATAAAACCTTAAGTAATATGAGACACTGAGCACAACAACGTGACTCCTTAAAGTGATAGCAAATGTGAGCATTAAGCACTTTCTGTAGATCACACCCCTTCACTAACACTGAGCACTACAACGTAACTCCTTAAAGTGTTAGCAAATATGCGCATTAAGTACCTTTAATCTGAAGATCTCACCCCTTCGCTAGATTTATCAAGTCTTTGTCACACCATTAAAGTACGAACAAGTTACCTCAAAAGTGTTCATCACGCACTTGGAGATATGATAAGATACACACCTGATCATCCAGTAGGAACTCCAGAACAACCAGTAGCAACCAATCAGCAGAAACCAATACCAACTGGAGAAACATCCAATAGTAGAACAAATCAGAATATGCAGCCAGTAGGAACACCAAATCAAGCCGAAAATATGTTAATTACTAGGGTTCATCGTTGAATAAAAATTCAACTCACCAAGACTAGTAAAACATTAGAAGCACAAACTGTCAAGACCAAAATTAACATATACAACAACTGATCATGAACATTATAAATGTTATCCGATCAGAATTAAGTTCACACGCTGCCATTATAATATTCGAACAGTACCAGAAGAATTCCGAACAACAATACTTGAACAGTACGAATGAGATGATGTAATCAGTAGGAATAAATGACCAATACAATGAGACAATGATAATCAAATGTAACCACGATCAATATAAATCAAATACTCCACGTGATCAGCAAGGAGGGACTAGCATTTAACCACCAATTAGTACCAATCAAAATCAAAGACCCACGTGAACCATCAGCAGGATCACAAATACTGCCAACCAAAAAAAATAATCTATGCCCACGTGACACAGAAGAATCAGCAGCAACAATAGAATAAATACCTCACGTGACCAAATATTGCTTTTCATTCCGAACAATTCCAAACAATTAGTAGGTCGATTTGTAGATGGGATGTTCCTAGCAAAAAGTGGTGATTATACGTCTTATTACATTTTAATGTTTTAATTCATCCAAGCATTAACTTTTAATAATATAACAAGATGTTCTGACCATTGAGCGTTTTCTACACAATCAATGTTTTAATTCATCCAAGCATTAACTTTTAATAATGATCTAGGGTGGGCTTTTGCACAAAGGGTTTATTTGGTTAGAAACAATGAGATAGGATCAAATGAGAAATATAATTAAGATGAGAAGAATGAAAGAAAACCACAACCATTAATATTAGATGCATCCATAAAAATAGATGCATCTCCTATTATTCTTTTTCCTTATTTGAAATATGCTACAATTTTCTCACTTTTCTCATTTAAATAATTCTTCTCGCTAGATCCATACTCTAGAAACAATAGTATAATTCAACAATGACAACATTCGATTAAATGAAAACAAGAACAATAAGTGAATTTATAAAGAAAAGTTCACAAAATCCAAACAAATATGGTTTATCTTAGTCAATTTAGGATTTAGAGTTGTGGTAAACTGTGTTGAGGAGGAAATAATAAGAACAATGATATAAAGGTCATTTATATTAAACCTATAATTCTCATGTGATTTTAGGTTTTAAATATATATTAAATAAATATTTGGTTATATATATTTTTTTTAAAATGGCTTGTTAGTTGTTAGTGGTTCAGGTAGCAATGACATCCAATTGGCATCTTTGATCCCGAACACCGCTCTACCCTCCTATTCCGCTACCGAAGTGGGTAAAGTCTCTGTAGGACTCGAACTGAGACCTCCCTAGCCAAACCTCCCTCCCAAGCCCTTAAGGTGTAGCCCTTGGTGGCCAAGCTGAAATAGCGCCAGTTGGTTAAAATATTTGGTTATATATGACAATTTTTGTTGCTTGAAAAGATATATATGTAATTATAAATTTAAGTTTGATATATATGATTATCAGCCTTTGGAGGGATATATACACAATTTCCCCCACCTTTTAAAGTGTGAATCCGAAAATTGTTGCGCAAATTCAACATATTTTTTTGCAGTGGGCCATGGGTAATTTTAAAACTTACACATAATTAAATGGGGAAAGAATACTTTTTAGCAAAAAGAAGTATTATAGTAGTATGTTAGACATATTTCCAATCAAATAACCTATAGCATATCATGTGTAAATTGCCACCTCTAATGATATTTGCCTAAGTTAGCATATTTTTTTTGAAAATTTGCCTAAGTTAGCATAATTTTTTTAAAATTTTGGCACAAATTGCCACCTCTAATGATACCATATAAATTTACATAAAACATAAAAAGTCACGAACCAATAATTAAAAAAAAAAAACCCCTTAAAAAACTCTTAAACGTCTATAAGTACAAACATGTTAAGTTTCTAGTAGTAAAAAAGTACTTTCATCTTTTTCAGATAACTTAACCACTAATAAGTTACGTGTCAAAATACAATATGGAGGACTTAAGTTTTTTCTTTGGAAACTAAAGGCTAAATTAAACCCGATACAACTTATGAGATAAATTCGACTACAAGAAACCGAGTAAAAGATTATCGGTCTTTGCAATGCTTTGTAGTTATAACATCGTTAGCTTCTTTGTTATTGTTATTGGCTTTTTCATGTTTATCAACAACAAAGTTATACACTCCCAACGTAACTTATAAGGAACACATGCATACACAAGTAGTGGCGGGTCCAGGATTTTGTATTATGCGTGGTAACGATTTTTGACTAACTTTGATACTCTGATAGTTCTTAGACTTAGTTGTTCATTAACTTATTCGGTATACTAAGAGGGTGTTTGTTTTTCAAGAAAATGTCTCTTCATTGCTCTTACCTATGACTCAGTAAGAGACGGTATCATAAGAGGTTTGGTTGTTTGCATTTTCTTTCGGTTAAGAGGTGGTAAGATGTCGAAGATATTACTCAATAAGAGTTGAATAAAGTATCTTATTGCTTTCTTAATTGATTTTTGCGATTTTAGTTCAAGGTTTCAAGTTATTTAGGATTGTTTAATTTTTATGTAAACGTTAGCGTCAAATTAAAATAATCAAATCAAATTAAATTACTTATAAAAGAAACATCGTGACTTTAACTTAGATTATTTGATAATGAGAAATAATCAGACACTTCAATATACAACTAGTTAAAGTTGAACCTATAGACAATACAATTGTTTAATGCACAAATTAAAATATTACAAAAAGTAAAAAGACAAATCATTTCCCTTTCATGATACTACAAAATACATACTATAATTTTCTTTTTGTTAAATTATACTAAATGTTTTAAATAAATTAAACAAACTTAATACTCCAAATTAAAAGTATCCCTATGTCTACGCCTACGCCAAACTAGTGAAAATAAGACACGTAAACCAACTTGTCTAAAAAACAAAATAATAAAAAAGTAAAAGTCACTGTTTCAAGTATCTTCTTCCTTTATCTGTTTTCCTCCTCCTCCTTCAAATTCAACCACCATGTTTTTCCTCATGATTTTTTGCTCATTTTGTGCATATCTAGCTAAAAATATGTATAGCACTTTCATAGAGCTAGAAATTTTCAAGAAAAATGTACACTTCGTCCTAACCGACTGATGTGTGGCACGTGCCACGGGTGGCTAACACACAAGTTAGTACTGTATGTTTTTACATTATTTTTACTATAAGACCCAAAAAAAAAAAAAAAAAAAAAACTGGTAAATTAACTTTAGATTTTCAGCTAACTTGGGTTATTTGTTATGTGCTATGTACGCCAAATAAATATAGTCGCCCGATAGATACATTGCTGATATATGAAAGCCAAAAGGAAATTAGTATATGCATCGAAAAAAGATTTTGAATGTCACAGTTAGTGGTAAGAACCAGAATATAAATAATACTCCTATCAACTTAATCAATGCAACAACCCCTGCCTGACCATAATGAAATTTCATGAAAAGAAGCGGATGCTATATACTTGCCATGCATAGAAATAGAACCATAATCGAAATAAAGTAAATATTGGTTCAATGATACCAAATGCCTCATCTCTCTCTCTCAACTTGAGTGCTATATATATACTAAACACAGTTGTTGTAGATGAGAAATCAACAATTCATTTTTTCCATCATCTCTCTCAAGTTTCAAGTTCAATCACCCTCTTTTTATACCTTAAAAAAGACACATAGCAAAAACCCTCTTTCTCAAGAGTGAAAATGGATAACACGAACGAAATTCCTCAACCACCTCCATCGCCGTTTAACGACCAAAGACCACCACCATTCCACCAACATCATGCTCAACAACAACCACCAATCTCCACCTACCAAAGACGCTTCATCCACCGCGCCATTCACCGGTCACCCGCTTCATCCACCACCACCACCACCACTACTACACCCACATGCACACTACTTGCAGCAACCACCACTAGTACTTTTCTTCTTTCAATGTCTTTTTATTTACTTATTTATTTAATGTTTGTTTGTTTGTTTGGTTATTTTCTGCTATTGTTTTGTTATTTATTCATTTTATTTATTTATATTTTTATTATTCACCGTTGATCGGTTCAAAAATAATGATTTATTCATTTTAACTCTAAGGTTGGGTTTAGCTTCTTTTTCGGTCCTCGCCATCAACACACTGGCAAGAATGACAGGTGGGTTAATGTGCGTAGATGCTTCATGGAGCAACGCCCTTTTCTACATGGACCTGACGATTTATATAATGTGTAATTTAATCTAGTTTCAACGAGTTATTTAATTATAAGATGTGTTTAACCTTGCTAGAATGGTACCTTAATATAGATGTTTGTTTATCATATGGATTGAGATTGAGAATACAAAATCCCTTACCATCTGCACAATAGAACAATTTCTTAGTTTACAAAGTTTCAATAAGATAAAAAAAACACAGTTTTCTAAATGCTTGCTAATCACATAGCAAAAAAAAGAAAAGAAAAAAAGAATAGATCATTCTAGTCATGATCAGTTGTGAAAAACATTAGTAATATTTTGTCACACACTTTGGAACTGTGTCAAATCACCGAACACAGGTGTCAAAACCCGAACTGCTTAAAAATGAGATAAACATAGTTGAGTATGGCACAAGTGTCTTGACATTTGTACCTTTAATTAACTGATAGCTCATGGTTTTACTTTCTTTCTTAATCTCATCTCAAATACATAAATGCCAGTTGGAAGCTTGAGATGATACAACATTGACCTATGCACATAGATGTAATAGATCAACACACAAACTGTTAATTGCCTTTAGAAACTTTTGAAAATGAGAAATACATCATAAGGAATGATGGTAATTTCAAAACTAAGTTTCATGGATGTCACATAATGTCAAATTCTTGTCGATAAAGATCTTAGCCGATCAGCTTGATCACATTATGCAGCAAAGCTTTGAATTGATAGAAGCCAAATAGATACTCAAGGCTTGATAACTAGATAGCGGATATCCGTAAATAACAAACGTTTTGTATTAAAATCTGTAACTCATGAAGAAAACACATACTAGATAAAGATTATGTTGTGAATAGTGTTATCGATGTCTTTAATAACGGATGATCACATACTTGGATTTACTGACCCTTCCACGCTGCAAAAATGTTTGTCTTCATTTTTCTTAAAAGATATAAACTTGGAATAACACTTGGACCAAGAGTGTTGTGAACCATGTTTTTCATTCGTCACATTCTATACTCAGTAGCTTTGTTTATTGTTCAATTTATTTTTGTAATTTTTCTCCTTTCTCCGTTTTCCTTTCAAAAGTTGGAAGCAACAAATGGCCCATTTACTTATGAAATGATGCAATTCGGTTATGCTTTATCCTTAACTAGACAAATTAGCAAATTTTTAGCCAGAATGGAAGTGGGTCAAACGGGTTAAAAGTCGTATGTATTTTCAATACTCATATCCTTGTAGACTGTTTTATCTTCTAATTTACCTCCATTGTCAACTGAAAAAATTCTTGACAAACTCTGGATTTTGAATCCTGTTTTTCCCCTATTTCTGAAATCCAACTCGTATCGCTCTGTAATCTGGACAACTACAGTAAATTTTGACGATAATATTCATCTTTTTCCAAAAAAGAATTAAAATCTAATGTTTATATACATGTGAACTTACATTGGTGTAGTGTGGAACTTTTGAGAATAACTGATGTACTTTGTCCATATTCTCTTCCCAGTTCCTTAGGTAACCCATTTAAGTGCTGCGCCTCAGCGCCTGGACCATAAATATACAAATTAAGCATCTTAAATATTAGTATTGTGCTCTACATATTCATATAATCGTAAATATTTAAAGTTTTGTAACCTGAGTTGTATTCTTTAACTGCGTAGACTAGTGTTTTGGAAACCATGCCTTCATGCTCCTGTAACTTCACATGATGTTACTATCGTGGGCACAAAACTATTTTGGGGCATAGAAGGGTTTGAACTTTGAAGAACATTTGTTAGTGAGCTGCAACGTGGTATATTAGAACATCATGATTGTGGCATTCAAAGAGAGATGGAGCTTACGACACTGATGCTAGAAGTTTGGATTGTTTGATGATTCTATTAAGTCGTCGTCCGGCCAAATGTACTTTTATCTTTTTCGTAATAACATAATATCCAATAAGTTACGTGTCAAAATACAATATGGAGAACTTAATTTTTTTAATTTGCAAATTAAAGGCTAAATTGAACCCGATACAAAGAAATTCTACTACAAGAAACCGATAAAAAGATTATATCAATCTGTTGCAATGCTTTTGTACTTATAACATCGTTAGCTTCTTTGTTATTGTAATTGGCTTTTTCATTTTTATCAACAACAAAGTTATATACTCCCGTCCGTAACTTATAAGGTAAACATACACACGCTATTATGTTTTTACATTTTTACTGCGAAACCAAAAAAAATAAAAATAAATAAATAAATAACTTAGGGAACCAAAGCACCATAATGAACTTGCATGAAAAGAACAATTTGAGTGCTATACTTGGCATGCATATAAAATGAATGATAATGGAAATGAAGTAAATATGAGGCTCTGCATAAGTTGTTTGACTACATTACTAATAAACTGTGACGAGAAAGAATATTTATTGGTCTGATACGCGTACAAATTTGAAGACCAAATCTTTTTCCTATTAAGACCAACTCTTTTTCCTATGCCCTCCTAAAACATGACCTTATAACCAGGGCCGTCTCATGAATCGTCGAAATTTTTGAGGGCCCTGTACGAAATTATACAATGAGGCATTTCGTTAAGGAATATTATATATAAAGTGTCATCATTCATAAGATATAATGCAATTAGTTATCTAAACGTTCTAACATATTACTCATTTAAGATATTTTTCCATCTAAATACCTTTTTCTTTGTGAAAAATATGTCTACGCATGCATATAATTATTAACGGGACAAATTTTGGGGCCCTAAAAATTTTGAGGCCCTGAGCGGTCGCTCACCTTGCACACCCTCAAAGACGGCCCTGCTTATAACAAAGGAAAACAAAGTGAAACCAGTACATACATAAAAAGGAAAAAAGCTATAAATGCTTAATGTACTTACAAAAATAACTTATTATGCTTTCTCAACTTTTTTTATTGTCATTACACTTAACCTTGTTTACGGTCAACATATCATTAAACATATCCTGGCCTACACCTTTCACATGAAAAGACGCAAATACCCTTGTCTTCTTCCCTAAACCATTTGATGCTTATTTCTCCTTCAAGCTGCAACCAGATGTACTTTTTATTCGAATTCCAACAACATAACCACACAACAACTACTCCATGTTTATATATAACGAAAAATAAAGTTTATCAAAATGTCTAAAATGCTATGATTAGAATTCGAATGGAGTATTACCATTATGTATGCCTAATTTTGAATTTTAAACATATCTAGTACTTCTTAAACCTATGGTTAGCATGAGAAAATTTTTGTAGATACATAGATCAGATAGTTTGACGAAAATGTTTTACATGGACCTTATTTAATTTTCACAGTGAATCAGTGATCCATTTACATCTAAAGATGACCATACATCTACCGACATTTACATCTAAATCTTGGAGAAGGGTTTGTGTCGGATGAGTTTGTTTTTGTGGATTCCGGTTGGGACTACTACTCATCGCCGCCGTGGTTGGACATCGGAGATACGGTGGCTGTAATGCGGTGACTAGTGGAAGTGGAAGTGTTGTGTCGTGTGGTAGCTTTATGTTTGATGCCTCATTATGGCAATATTGATGACACATAAATAAATGATGCTTTGATTCAGTTTTTACTTTTAAAAATATCTGAAATTAAATGAGAAAGAAGATGAAGTGTTGAATTACCAAATTACCCTCAACAAATATGTGTAATGACAATATTGAGAGTAGATGAAGTATAATGAGTTATGGTGGAAAGTACGTTAAGCATCTAACTTTGTATGTGTTAGTTATATTTTTTACTAGAACTCTTACTGTGAAACCGGCCTAAAAATACCACCAGATCATGATTCTGATCATACGAATGACCTAGAAAGACACACAAGTGTAAGGCTGTTTTAATAGTGACTAAATCCATCA
>OU343220.1:300615492-300658955 GCA_910596185.1 Chrysanthemum makinoi | reverse complement strand
AAAATTAAGCAATGACCAAAATGTTGAAAAATAACGACTTTACAAAATTGAGAATCTCGAGAAGTCGGGAAAATGGGAAGCGCCACTTGTCTTTAATAAGAATGGTGCATCAAAGTCACCATTAGGCTATAAATCAACTGTGACGGTTAAATACATTCCTCCTCATCTTAGGAAATAATGAACCCGGTGTTTCATGATTATTGTGCGCACCTTAAGGATAGTCTAGAATGTCTCCGTGAGATTGTTGAAGAGGATTTCATTAATAAACCTCTTGATAGAAATTAGGTTCGTCGTCCGTGCCAAACGATCTCAAGAGCTGCTAGAATGTGTAATTGCAACATGTCCAAAATCCTTAGGTGAAAAAGGCAAAGCTGTGATGCCTTGTTCTATGCCTAGTGCCAAGCATTCAAACCATTCTAGGCCCGGTTTTAAGAAAGTGAACATCAATGTGCCTTATAGTATCTGAGATCCTTGCATCTAGTTCAGGGAATGCAAAAATAGATCAACCAACTAATGTTCCCATAATTCCTCGAAGTGTCGGTGACATTAAAGCAAGCGGTCAACCTCCAGACAATACCAAGCAAGATAGGACCTCGCAAGCTAAAAATGTGCATTGGAAGAGAGTAGAAGACCAACCTAGGCACTTTAAGTTTGTGTTGAATAAAACGAATCGTGTTGATTCTAGTATTAGCCATAAATCTTGCAATTAATTTGAATTCGATACTATTTGCAAACCATGTAATGATGTCGTTGGAATTCTTGCTAATCATGATTATGGTGTGAATCGTTGTCTAATCTTTGTCAAATGCTGCTGTTAAAATTGTCAATGCTAAAAATCATGCTAAGAAGGCTAAAAGGCAAAGAAGAAAGTTAGAAAACGGTGAAAACCACAGGGAAGAACATTTAGCAAGATAGGTTATCAATGGATACCTTTTGGCCATAAGGTCAATCAGGTTACGCCCTCAATCAGCTAAGACAATGCCCACTAGAAAATGGATGCCTCTTGGTAGAGCTATTCCTTAAGAAGTGAACTTACTTTGAATAGGTCAAATCGATACCAAAGCGCATCTATTCCTAATGATTCCATTGCTTCTACGATATGGATGTTTCTATTTTTCGATGTGGGTGTTCCAATCACATTACTAACCAAGTGGAACCCATTCTTGGGGATCCCAATTATCCATTATCCATTCTTGTACGTGTTCAGCTGCCGGTCGTTCAAATCGTTACGTGGTACTTGGACTCATTTTTCTAAGCATATGGCGGAGACGGTCATGCTCATGAACTTCGTGAGTAAATTCATCGGACTTTGTTAGATTTGGGAGCGACCATTTTGGAGCTATTATGGGTTATGGTGATTATGTAGTTGGAAAAAGTGTAATCTCCAGGGGTATATTATGTGGAAGGTCTTGGTCATAATTTGTTCTCTGTTGGTCAATTACGTGATTCGATCTAGAGGTGGCCTGAAAACATACTTGCCGTTAGAGAACTTGATGGTGTGGAATTATTAAGAGGTACTCGTGGTTCTAACCTATACACCATCTCTATCAAAGACATGATGAAGTCTTCTCCAATCGCTTCTTTGTCAAAGGCTTCAAAATAAAGTCATGGTTATGGCATCGTCGTCTCAATCACTTGAACTTCGGCACCATTAATAACCTTTTTAGAAAGGATCTTGTCGAGGCTTACAGTTAAAATATGAAAAAGATCATCTTTGTTCAGCTTGCCAATTTAGTAAAAGCACGAAATATGCCCACAAACCAAAACCCACAAATTCATTAATGGAAGTTCTTGATACCCTTCATATGGATGCGTAGGACCAATGAGAGTGCAAGCGATAAATGGGAAAATACATTCTAGTAGTTGTTGATGACTACTCGATTTACTTGGGTAAAGTTTACGAACAAAGGATGAAACTCCATATGTCATTATCAAACTAATCAAACGGCTTCAGTTGACTCAACAATACAAATCCCGATTGTTCGACAGACAATGGCCTGAAGTTTGTCAACAAAGACTTAATTTAGTTTTATGAAAGTGTTGGAATCAGTCATCAAAGAAGTGTTCCACGAACTCCTCATCAGAATGGTGTAGTTGAAAGAGCTAAATCGAACTCTTGTGGCCGCAAGAACAATGCTATTTGTTCGAAGGCTCCAATGTTTCTATGGTGAAGCCATTGCTCTTGCTTGCTACACCCAAAATCGTTCCCTTATACACACCTCTCATGGAAAAACTCCATATGAACTTGTTCATAAACGAAAAACTGATCTCTCCTACCTTCGTGTGTTTGGTGCTTTGTGCTATCCAACGAATGACGGTCAAGACTTAGGTAAATTAGAGCAAAGGCAGATATTGGAGTTTTTGTTGGTTATGCACCAAACAAGAAGGGTCACCGAATCTACAACAAGAGAACCGAAATATCATGGAAACAATTCACGCGTTACGTTCGATGGTGACTTTGTCAAATGGCTCTGGACAATCAGGTTGGACCCGCAACAAAACAGTCCATTGGTTCATCCGCATGCCCAAACTCATTTCCAGCAAACTCCATATGTACCTCCATCGAGGGATGATTTAAAGAAATTGTTTGATCCATGTTTGATGAACACTATGAACCAGAATCTTGATGAAATATCAATTCCATCAAGAGGTTCTTATCCACTGTGAATGAAGTAAACCCGGTCTCAATATTATTAAGTCAAGCTGGCTGGCTGATCACTACGTCTCATCAACAAATCATCAATCATCAAATGTACATCATGGAATTGTTTGGCATCAATGAAAGTTAATCCCTTTCTCAGAAGATGCTCCATTTGAAAACATATTTGCTCACGAATCATCATCGAACCATCTTCATCGAGGAGATATAGACTCTGCTACTTAGTTCCACACAACAACCACATGAACATCTTAGAAAATGGACACATGATCACCCTCTAGATAACATCATTGGAAACCCCTCTCATCATTATCTACAAAGGAAACAACTTGCCCGATGCCTTATGGTTGCTTCAACTCAGTACTCTCAGAGTCGAACCAAAGACATTAAAACCGCCATGAATGAAGACTGGCGGTTCAATGCCATGCAAGAAGAAATTCATGAGTTTGATCGACTTGATGTATGGAAATTAGTACCGCTCAGTTGTGCTATGATCATTGCTCTCAAATGGATCTTCAAAGTGAAACTTGATGAGCATGGTGATGTCTTAAAGAACAAGGCTCGATTGGTTGCCAAAGGATACGTCAAGAAAGGGTATTGACTTTGAAGAATCATTTGCTCTGTTACTCGTATCGAAGCTATCAGAATCTTCTTGGCTAATGCGGCTAGTAAGAACATGGTCGTCTATCGGATGGATGTGAAAAGCGGCCTTTCTTAATTGATTTGAAAGAGGTGGTTTACGTCCGCCGGTGAGGTTTTGTGAATCAAATCATCCTACTCATGTCTATCGCTTGAAAATGCCCTCTACGGTTTAAAGCAAGCTCCTAGGCGGTATGATACGCGTCAAAGTTTCTTCTATCTTCTGGATTCAGCAAAGGAGCAGTTGATCCGACATTGTTCACCCGGAAGTCGGGCAAACATTTAATTCACGTTCAAATTTATGTTGATGATATTATCTTTGCCTCGACTGACCCCGATGAATGTGATCGTTTTTCAAATGAAATGGGTTCCAAATTTCAAATGTCAATGATGGGACAAATGTCATTTTTCTTGGGATTACAAATTTCACAAAGTCACGGAGGCATTTTTATTAATCAATCTAAATATGCCCGAGATTTTAAAGAAATTTGGATTTATATCATGTGACACCGTTGACATCCATGATTGAACGCACTAAGCCTGATGAGGACAACTCAGGGATCATGGTAGATCAAACGAAATATCAGTATGATTGGATCCACGATGTACCTCACAGCAGAACGAACTGTACTTGTTCGATGTGTGCATGTGTGTGCTAGATATCGAATAAGCCTACTAAAAGCACCTTGAAGCGGTTAAACGGGTCTTTCGGTATCTACAAGGAACCATCAATATGGGACTATGGTACGAAGGACAGGTATGTCACTAACTGACCTATCAGAATCTTTGATCATGCGAGGATGTCAAGATACACGTCGAAAGTACATCGAGGAGGTGCTTTCGATTTTAGGTGATAAGCTTGTGAGTGGTCTTCAAAGCAAATGAGTACTTCTATTTCCTCTACAGAGGCTGAATACATACATAGCCATGTCATCTTGTTGCTGCCAAATCCTTTGGATGAGATCCCATTTATCGACTATGGCTTTGAATTCAACAAAATCCCTACATTGTGATAATAAAAGTGCTATTGCTCTCTCATGCAACAACGTGCAACACTCAAGAGCAAAGCACATTGACGTCCGACATCATTTCATCGAGGGAGCAAGTGGAAAGCGGTGTGGTGGAACTCTATTTTGTGAAGTCGTAATACCGGTTAGCGGACATCTTCACCAAAGCTCTTCAGAGAAACGTTTTGAGTTTATTCTTCTCGACTTGGCAAGCCTTCAACGAAAGAAACACTCAAGCGTCTTGGGAGGAAGGCAATAAATCTTTTCTTCATCTATATTTTGTATATATTTATTCAAAAAAAAAAATATATATATATATATATATATATATATATATATATATATATATATAAAAATCTTCTAAAACCAAATAGAAAATATAAAACTTTCAAAATCCATAAAACACGAAAAATCTCGAAAATTCTCAAAATTATTGTCTTTTGTCTTTTCTTTCTTAATTCGATATATCTACGTCTTTTGTCTTGTCAGTCAAAAGAGTGACACGGGACTTTAGATATTGTTCGAATGTTTTTTAATCAAAAAAATAAAAATAAAAAATATCAAAAAATATTTTTGGGAGAAAGTAAAACAATGGTTTATTGTCATTTGGGCAATAACCAGCTTTTCAAAAGAAAGAACGAGCCATGTTTTATCTCTTGTTTCAAACCTAATGCTCTGATTCTAAAACAAACGTTTGTCATCAACAAGACAAATGTTTAACTTCAAATATTTTTCCTTCTAATGATTCCTCTAAAAATATTTGCAATCTTATGAAAACTCAATTGTTTAGAAAACACTTGACTCTATTTTGAAAAACAAAGAACTTATCAGTGTCAAAATCTCAATTCATCAATCAACAATTTCGTCATTGATTGAGGAGGAGAATGATTTTCAATCAAATCAAAGTGTTCTTTTCAAACAATTTGCACTTAAATGAGTAAGGTCTACTCTAAATGGTTTACAAAATGTTACACAATTGGTTCCGGACCTTGGTTATTATTATGTTTTCAAAAGATAATTATGCATGTTTAATCAATGAAGTTTAAAGTCTCATAATCAATCCTTATCGGTTAAAGCGCTTTCATAATCAAGTCACAATTCTCCTTAAAAGCTTTCAAAATCAATTTAAATCTCTGAAGATCACAAATCTCAAATGATTTGATAATTGTGATCGGAGAATTTGTGATTTAAATTAATTTAGCGATAATTGATAAATGGTTTCATAAGTGTTTAGCATGTTTCCTCCCCCGAGTGACAAAGCGATCTCAAATTTTCCATGCACATGTTGAGGGGGAGCATCTACTTTAAACCTCAAATTATTGAAGCGTGTTGAATTGTCTCTAGTCTGGTTCCCTCTAATATGTGCAAAACTCTTTCAAAATTTGAGGCACATATTGAGGGAAGCAACTTGTGAAAACCTCATCCTTCCTCAAAATGTTTTATCTACTCAAATTGATTGTGAAGTGATGATGATCATTTTAGAAAATGTTAATCAAAAGATTGGACCTTTCACTCTTAATCTAACGATTTCAAAAATCTCTTGCCTCCATGTGCTAAACAATTTCTAAATATTTATGCATATGTTGGGATTTCTAAAATATCAAAACAATTAAGATACAAAATTCTTTGATTCTATATCACAAGTATCTTGATTGATTTTTAAATGGTTTTCACTTGGTTCCAATGGCAGATGAACAATACCAAAAAGACCGACCAACTTTACTTTATGTATGGTGATATAAGGATGATAAGGTTAGGTTATGGTCCGGATCCGCCCGATACTGAGGATCTACCGGGGACAATCCACTAGATAGTGTAGAAGTCCTTAGGTATGATGAAAAAGGAGAAATGTGAGATATGGGAAGAGTCTGGTTGAGACGAGAGCTAGTCTGGAATAAACCCAACAAGGTTCTAGTTATGAAGTCTCGGTAAGTACTGAAGGGGTTGAAGAATGAAAAGAATTGAATGTGAAAAAGGGTGAAAAGAAATAGCCCTCCAATAATTCAACCTTAGGGGTAAACGGGTTCAATTCACTCTTGGTTGTTACCAAGGTAACATCGGTATTGAAGACAAGGCGTCATGGACCCGTGATGCACTTGCACTTCAACTTTCCAAACCACTCAAGTTCCTCTTAAAAAGGACTTGTTTCATTCTCACGAGGCAGGCATAATCTATCGACTTTCTCTTAGAGATTGTTGATATTGAAGAAGGAGACCCTCTCCCTAGTCTCCGATATAGGAACCAAATATGCACAATTGAGTCTAGAGCCACGAGATCATCAATAAATCTCATTAGGACACTTTTAATGAAGACTCTCTTTTCACAATGTGAAAGAGAGTTATATCTTGAGTCCTACATTATCCTTGTGGTATTGCCGGAACATCTCGAGTGATATGCAAACATATTCACAATGAAGATGGAAAGCCTTCTAGAGCCAACATCAAACAAGCTATTGGTGGGTGGCATGTGAGATCTATCCAATAGATCAACCATGTGACAAGCGAACGAAACAATGGAGCGATTCAATCTTTTGAATCAATCCTGGTTCAGGTTATGGATTGACGGATACCTTTGAAAAACCGGTCGTTGTGCTTAAAAACTCTTTTCTTTAGCACATCGACTGGGTGCTTATTTCTCAAAATAAAAGGAGTTTATGATTGATAATTGATTTTCATTAAAACCTTCGTTGTATTGCAAAAACAATTTCTATTGAGCAATACATGATTGTTTTCAAATCTCTTTTCATCAATCATTGAATCTCATTTTCTTTGGTTCACTCACTCCGTGTTGTCTTCTTTGAGCGTTCGGTTTGAGAATAGCTAGAACAGTACGAAACCTGCAAGGAAATTCTTGAATTATACACGATCACGGCAGTACTTTATCGATCAGCGAGGAACCGTGGGCGTGTACCTCAATTCAACAAAAGTGATCAAAGACACTTTCGTGTGCTTTAATGCTAACTTGTCTTATGCGTGGTATACCCGGCGTTTGCGGTCGAATGGAGCGGTCAATCCATAGCCGCATGCTCACTCAACACATTCAGTTCCAATAAAATCTTGATTAGTGCATCAATGACTCTGATATTATCACTCCATGCTTACGCTTCTGGCTGCGCTAATATCATGAATCAACGAAAGCTTCGCTACTCCGATAAGAATAAATCATGATCCCGAATGTGAGCATGTCGGTCCAAAAGTCACAACATCACATAATACCAACACCACAATGGATGAGTCAGAGATGAATGTGGCCAATGATCTCAAAGTGGCTCAAAACTCGATTTAAAGACCTCCACTCATTATCCAACATGCAAAGATGAAGAATCAAAGACTACGAGCTACTGAGCAAAGAACATGAACAAGAATTCAAGAACAATCTCAATGTAATATCTGTTTGTTTTCTATGTAATTTAATGTGTGTTTGAGGTGACCTCCCGGGGATTGTTAGGATTTGGAAAATCCATTAGTTAAAGTGTCGGTCACCTCAAGTATATGTAATCGTTAGAAAGCTCGTAGTCGTAGTTATTTAATGTTAAGTAGTATTTAGCTTTGTAACACTGTGGAGGGCGGACGGTCTTTACCCATGTATGCACGATCCACAGCCCGGAGTGGCGTTTTATGTGAGTACTATAAATACTCTCTACATCCCAAGGTAGAGACTAGTTGGAGCTCATAATAAGATTTTTCTTTCTCTCACTAAAGTTCCCAAACCTCTAACTTTCTCTCTCTAAAACTCATCTCTTGTACGCCTACTTTGGTTATGGTTTGATGTGTATGTGAAATCCAATATGTTACAATTAATATATTAGCATATGAATTATTATACTTTTCATGGATAACTCTAAATGATTGCTTAAACATGTAAGTTTTTTTTACATTATAAACATTCTTTTATTTATATTTTTTTATCTATGTGGGACAAGTGTTATAAACAATATTAATGATTCAAACATTTTCATAAATATATATTTTACAAGTTGTATGCACTCTTTTATTTATATCTTTTATCTATATGGGATAAGTGTAATAAACAATATTAATGATACAAACATGTTCAAAAATATATTTTATTTACATATTACGGGGTGTTGATTATTACATATATATTTCATAAAAAAAGTGTTTCTACTTACTTGTGACTACGGACCACTATTAACTAATTTGACCATAACTCTATAACATTATTGACTACCACAACGCAAAATCACGCCACTTTCAACTGTTTTTATATGAATTAGTTTGATATTATCCATCACTTTTTTAAAGTTACTCAAACTCATTATATTTTATTTATTAGTAAAGTTGTAAGAGAAACATAAAATTGAAAACATTTTGTGCCGAAAATTTTATTACTTGATACCCGCGCGTCATAGCGGGGTACCTATAATATTCTAATGAGTTGAAATATGCGACATGAAACTTTTGACATCCGCAAATTTATCTTCACATCAAACGTTTCAGATTATAAAGCATGGTTCATTGAAATATTTTATTTCAGGGTACCCGCCGTCGCATCGCGCGGGTACCCTGCTAGTCTCTTTTTATAAGTCTTTGTTACTCTTGATATAAGTCAGCGAATTAAAGTGCATGTTGAAACATTTGATAGTAAGTTTTAGTTTTTTCTTTCACAAGTTAATTTGATCTGATTGTTTATTAGTTTTGCGAGTTTATAAGCTACATTTTGTAAAAGGATTGATTAACGTGTCCTACTTTTAACTAGATTTTTGTAGATAAACGTTTTTTATGCAACCCGCGAAATTCACAGATCTATAGTCTAAGTATAGTTTGTACTAATAAGCAGTGTGTGAGGCAAATTTTTAGGCCGTGCAACCTAGGCGCACATTACAGAGAGTAAGTAATTAGAGCACCGGCCCCCTCCAATTATGGATCCAACATAGTCGATCACTAATTAATAGATATAAAGTGAATTTATAAGTTCTTGAATTCAAACTTATCATACCACACCAGTCCACTTTGTTGTTCTATCATTTGCATTTAAATACAAGGTTCCTGATTGCATAATCATTGGATAACTAGCCGTACACCACTCTTCATGCATTCCTACTAGATTAGGTAAACTATTAACGAACACCGTAGACACTTTGAAGCCGAGTAATAAGATTACCATATAAGGTAAGAGTTGAGTTTCTTATATCTACTTATTATCGATTAAGTAAAAATGATTTTTATTAGTATGAGGATAAAGCATCTAACTCATGCAGGCATGAAGCTTGTAACCTTGAACTACAATGGCTCTTATTTACATTTAAACCAGATTCGTGATCAGGTATATATCTTGCATTATAAGAAATTAATTGAAGTGATCCAATTATATGAGTGTTATTCACATTTGAATTGGATTGTATGAACTGTATCATACATCCATAGACATCTATTTGTATATTTGTACGTATGCATGTACGGGCATTTGTATGTTATGATTATTTGTTGTTCCATGCTACCTAGCTTTAATGTATAATATCAGCATAATAAATTGTGTCTGTATATTGAACTATCAAATTTTGAAAAACAAACACATTAGCTTTAATATATACATGTCTCTTATAAATTTTGCAGTTGTTTCATGAGTATCTTACACAAAGGTGAGTCTCTGACTCAAACATAGCACATACTAGGTTTTATCATGGGTTTTTTTATCGTTTTTTATTACTCCGTAGTTTCCTAACCATTTCAAACTATGTATAAGCCGGTTTGATCATTAAATATCTTATCATGAAATCAGACTCAATCGAATAGTAATATATATAATGAATGTTGTTAAAATTTAATTATGTAGTTGTTCCATGTGCATGTAGTGTGTTGAATTTTCCAAATATGTAACCAGTGAAACAGTGAAATTACAGTCGCATCTTTTTCTACAAGTCCATGATCTAAGTAGGGATCATAGATAAGTGGTATATGAGTTGTCTACTAACTAAGAAGTTGTAGATTTAAGTTTCGTTGAAGTCATTTATGAAATGTATTGTGAGATAGGTGGTATAAAGTGTGGAAAAAATTCCGTTAAAAAATAATAAAATAAAATTCTAAATACGGTTGTTTAACTGTTATTTAATCTTCTTAGCTTGTTTGTGTTAATATGTATCGAATGTTATTATATCTTCTTAGCTTGTTTTTGTTAATATGTATGGACCTATCCTTGACCTTTTTGAATTTTATTCTATTGCCTTTAATAGTCATCAAACCAGTCTAAATTTGTTTCTTTGTTAGTATTGGTTGTTCATTGCCCATTCCTAGATAAACACTTATATCATTTCATGTCAAAGACTTTCCCGTATACCAAAACATCAGCTATTTAACATTCTTCCTTGTATCCAGGCTACCCCGACAAATGTACACAGGAAGCGAACCAACTCAAAGTGTCGTATCGACGAGTTCTCAATCAACCAGAAAGCGTTGGAAGGTTCGATGTGAAAGCTTGAAACAAGGGACAACTGTTGTGGCTGATCCATTGGAAGTACTGAGTCCGGAATCATGGCAACCACTAGACGGTGTAGTCCGATGCCCAGCAAATTACGTTCCTTTATCACCCATTAGCTTCTTAGAGCGAGCGGCTCAAGTTTACAAAAACCAGACCTCCGTTATTTATGGAGCCGTTAAGTACACATGGGAAGAAACATACTTAAGGGGTATCAAGCTTGCATCTGCTCTAAACCACCTGGGGATCTCTCGTGGCGACGTGGTAAGAGTAATATTTGCATGCTCAATTTATTTTATGGGAAGAGCATAAATATATATCTTTTAGGAAAATGCTAACTAAGGGATGTTGGTAACAACAAATTTTTCACAAAATTCGCTAATATTAAGATATAGTGAGAAACATGCTCCGCATTTATCGCTAAAATGACCAATAAAAAAAAGTGAATTCAATATGTGTATGAGAAATTTTAGGAGATATTTGGTAATTTTAGATTATTTTGAATGATTTTATTTAGACATGGTGTATTGTCTTAGCTAAATTTTCGAAAACTAGTTGTTAACAACAACCCTAAAGACTCCTGTTAGCAAAACCATATCTTTTAAAGAACAATAATACAAACCAAATATTGTCATACTCGGGCGGCTCAAGTTTTCGCAAGACCTTAAGCAAACATGTGAAATAAACGGGCATTTAACACAAAGAAAAATAATATGATATATATATATATATATATATATATATATATATATATATATATATATATATGTCTCATGTTTATTTTTCGATCTATTATAGTGATAAAATTCAAATGACTCATTTCATATCTGATGGAACAGTTGCTAATTTGTTCAAAAGAAAAAAAAATGTATTAGATAATAGATTAGGTTACTCGGTCCAACCCTTTTTTTGTGTTTATAGTCCGTTAATGTTTCCTTTATGTCTCATATGATCTCTATATATTATAGCTGAATAACATATTATGCCTATGAGAGTTTTATCATTTAACATGGTATCATGAACGAGTCTGATATGATTACGAGACCTATTTAGCTACCAAGAGCCGCTGCTTTTGGATTACTCGATCAAAGCTTTCTCTATATCTCAAAACCTAATTTTTAAGCTCAGACTGTGTTATTAAAATTCAAGCAATCATTTTGTCTCTTGAGCTTTAGAACAAACTATTTTTAAGCTCAGAATAAATCCACCAAATAAATTAACTTCAACGACTTGGAATGCAGGTTGCAGCATTAGCACCTAATGTTCCAGCAATGCTAGAACTTCATTTTGCGATTCCCATGGCAGGAGGCGTTATTTGCCCCTTAACACCGTCTGGATGGAAATACGGTCTCAACTCTTCTCAAACACTCACAAGCCAAGATTCTTTTTGTCGACTACCAACTGTTACCAGTCAGGGAGGGAAGCACTCAATATTCTCAATGACACAGGCTCAATTACCCCTCTCCTTGTCATAATATCAGAGCCAAACTATCGTTCACCCTTGAAAGTTTGCCCTAAATACGATTATGAGACCCTTGTGGAGGGTGGAAACGTTGGATTCCCTATAGTCCGACCTTACGATGAATGTGATCCTATAAGTCTAAACTATACATCTGGAACCACATCAAGGCCAAAAGGAGTTGTGTTTAGCCATCGCGGTGCTTATATGAACTCTATTTCATCGATATTCATACATGGTATGCAAGAGATGCCTACTTACCTTTGGTCATTGCCTATGTTTCATAGCAATGGGTGGTGCTTCACGTGGGGTGTGGCTATAGTTGGTGGCACTAATGTTTGCCTTCGATACTTCAAACCTCAAGATCTTTTTGATAATATCGTCATTCATAAAGTGACACATATGTGCGGAGCTCCTACTGTTTTGAACATGATAGCGAATTCTGCAGTGACATATCAGAAACAACTTCCTCATGCAGTTGAGATCATGACTGGTGGTGCTCCTCCACCTCCAACTATAATATCAAAGATCGAGGAGCTAGGATTTCGTGTTTCGCACATTTATGGTCTCACTGAAACTTACGGTCCAGGTACATGGAGTTTGTGGAAGCCTGAGTGGGATGAATTGCCTCTTGAAGATCGGGTAAAGCTTAAAAGCGCAAGGAGTTAAACATTTCGCGATGGAGGATGTCGATGTAAAAGATCCTATTACAATGGAGAGTGTGAAACCAGATGGCCAATCGATAGGGGAGGTTATGTTTAGAGGTAATACGGTCATGAGTGGATACTTGAACGATTTACATGCAACTGAAGAGGCTTTTGCTGGAGGTTGGTTTCACACTGGGGATCTTGCCATTAAACATCCAGACGGGTTTATCGAAGTCAAGGACCGAAGCAAAGACATTGTTATATCCGGTGGTGAAAATATATGCACGATTGAGGTTGAAACTGTGATTTATAGTCATCCAGCAGTTCTCGAGGTTGCCGTTGTTGCAAGGCCTGACGATCACTGGGGCCAAACTCCTTGTGCATTTGTGAAACTGAAGGATGGTTTTAACAATATTAATTCACAAGCAATTATTGAGCATTGTCGTGATCGTATGCCACATTTTATGGTACCCAAGACTGTAATTTTCGAAGATTTGCCTCGAATTGACTGGTAAGGTACAAAAGTTTGTGTTGAGAGAAAAAGCTAAAAACCTAGGTAGTTTTTCCTCCGAGAAGGTTGAATGATTGTAGCAAGTTACCACCATCGATCTACAGAATTGTTTCAGCATTATCACATGTTTTTTTGTTATAGAGAAGAGGTTGGTTAATGAGAAACGTATTTTGAAAATCAAGATTTTTAATTAGCAGGTCTTTTGTTTGAGAGTAATGATTACATAGAAATTTAATTCTAGTCATTGATTCTTCACACTTTTTTAGATCGCTAATTTTTTGTGAGACCCGAATGTTTGTAGTGAAGCTTTCTAAAAGCGTTGAATTTTAGACGTTTTTCTATTGCAATTTTCTTTTTTTTTTTTTTTTTTTTTTAAGATGGCCAAATGTTTCAGCGAGCAAAGTATTAGAGCGATCGGTATAGTATGTTTGAAAAAAAAAATCAAAATCATTTTTTTACCACTATAAATACCCAAATAACACATCATTTTTTTCACACTTCCATCATTCAAATTCAAGTTTATATACTTCATCTCTATAACAAAAAAAACCTTGTTCATTACAATAGATCCGAATCAAATTGACGAATTACCTCGAATGGTTAGGCGTTGATGACAAAACGACTTCGATTTTATGATGGCCGTCGAGTATCGGCATAGCAGCAAGCATCTCAACCTCGCTTCACTCAGTAACCATGTATATCGTGAACGTGAGCTTGCGGAAAAGCGTTTCGTGACTATTTCATTCAAGGTTGTAAGTATTATTGAACCGAATTTTCGAAGAAGATTTCGTATGAGCCGAAAACTATTTCTACAAATAGTCGAAGATATTGAATCTTATACTTCGAAAATATTCGGATCATTTTAAATTCTTTTGCCAATCGATTGTATGGGTGAATGAGTTTAAGTGTTCTTATGAAGTGTAACGGCAAATATGCCAATGGCGTCCGACACCTCACCCGATGCGTTTGATGAATATTTGTAAATGGGTGAGCATACTTCGCGTGATTGTCTTTATAATTTTAACAAATGCGTTATTGATTTGTTTATGCTGGAGTATTTAAGAAAACCAACATGGTTCGACATTCAAAATATTTATCAACGACATGAAGAGTGTCATGGTTTTCTGGTAATGCTTGGTAGCCTTGATTGTATGCACTGGGAATGGAGAGATTGTCCGGTGGCTTGGCAAGGGCAATTTGGTAGGTGTGATAAAAAAATACCCAACAATTATGCTTGAAGTTGTTGCTTCTCAAGATTTATGGATCTGGCATGCATTTTTTGGGATGGCGGGGGCGAATAACAATATTAATGTTTTAGACAACTCTCAGTTATTCGACGACATTCTTGCTGACATTGCCCCAATAGCCCCTTATATGGTTAATGGAACTAGGGGTATTATTTGGCTAACGGAATTTACCTATAGTGGGCAAATTTTGTCAAATCCTTCTCATCAACAACTGACGAAAAACATACTTATTTTAAAAGGAAACAAGAAAGTTCCCGAAAGAATGTTGAACGTGCTTTTGGTGTGCTTTAAGGACGTTGGGGTATACTACAACAACCGGCACGTCAAATAAAAATTGTCAAGATACGTAGAATCATGTATTCTTGCATTATTTTGCATAACATGATTTTAAAAGATAAAAAATTTGCATTACGTTGACTATAATGAAATGTGGGTGGATCTGTCAGCACGTTGGCAACAAAGGTGGGTCGAAAGATGAGATACCCACCGTCATGAAACAAAAGAAATACGCGACGAAAGCATACTCAACTCCACTAGACCTTATGGAGCATGTTTGGCGAACCATCTTGACGACAACAACAAGAGAGCGACGGCGATGAATAAGTATTTGATATGTTTTGTTTTTTTTTTTTAATTGTAATTTTTTAGTTATTTTATATTTCGTATTGTAATATGTTTAAGAATTAATGATATGTTTTTTAATAAATGAAGTGTTTGCTTTAGTTTAGGGGTTGAATTTGAAAATATTTGAGTTAAGGTTTAACTTAGGTAAGTTATGATAAGGGTGTTTTTGTTAAGTTAAGGTGAAATGTTAAAGGCTGATGTGGCTCCATTGGCAAAAGTTAAGCCTTAACCTAAGGGCATACCTTACACACTCTTAGGTGTTTACTTTTATGCTAGTATCAAACCATTTAAGAATCAAGATTTGTATTTAGACTAGAGGTAATGGGTGTGACCACTCACACCAAAACCCTGTTCTCACGAGTGAAAACACTACCTCACTTGTAGTCGCGGGTGACCAAGCAAAAAAATGGAGCGAACGGTGACTATGGTCACCTCTAGGCATTTGTACCAAGTGAGGTATGTTTGTATAAAATATGTATTTTCATGAAGTGTGAACAGTGGTGACTATTAGTTGAAAGGTGAGAGGAATGAGAGGAAGTGAATGGAGAGAGAAAGTCGAGGTGGATGGTGAAATGGTGTAACTATTACTTTCAATCTTATGCGTTGAATAAACAGCAGGCGTTTTATTTATTTATTTCTTTATTTTTAGACTAAAATACACCGTTGGTCCATAAACTTGTTCAGCGCGCGCGATGGGACAAAGTTGGGCATTATCATCGCTGGAGGTCCAAAACATATGTTTTATACTATAGACTAGTCCTCGGCGGATTGCCATAGTCAACATGAATTTTCTTTACTTGAGGGTATAAACCATTCACAATTTTAACCCAACATAGTTAAAATCTAACCCAACTTCAACCATATATTAGTAAAGGCAACACACAACATTGAACCCTAAAATACAAGCAACACACATTCTACCAAAGCAAAAAAGCGATAAGGGGAAGGCTTTGTTGAGTTCGTTGAGGAGAAAGAAGACGCTAAAATGAAAGGATTTGGGTGTTAAGAAGGAGAAGGAAGAGGCTGACATCTTGTTATCAAAGGTTAACGATTTGGGAGAAAGGATTACAAATCTGAATTTTTTTTTTTAAATATCTTAAGGAAATGAAGGAAATGAAGGAAAAGGATGATAGGGAGAGTTGTGGGTCTAGATAAGTGTATGTTTAGATGATAGGAAACTTTATAGTTGTTGAGAACATGAAATCGATGAATAAAAAATTAGGTTCTTATGTAAGTAATAGTGTTTGGTTGTGCATTGTAACTGCTTGAAATCGTTTTGCATTTCTTAATAAGTTTGACTTACCCAAGTCATACCACAATAGTAAGTTACAATTTTTCTCCTTTCATAAATTTGTTTGACTTGGGTAAGTCAAAATTCAAGATGTTACAATTTGAGGCATTGGGCGTGTTCAATCCCACTGTCAACACTAACACCAAACCAATTTCTTCCTAAACAATACACCATTGTCAATACATTATGATTTAGTGCTAAATCATTTTCATTTTCAACACATATTTTTAAACCATGCCTTTGCTTTTTGATACAAGGGGTGTTTGGTTTCTTGATACAACTTTTGATGATAAAAGGGGATGTTTGGTTTTGCTGATACTAATTGGAAACAATACACCCAATATCACAATACAAGAACAGATTAAATACATAAAACTTAGATGATATTTCATCATTAATATAGTCGGTTACAAGATCAGAAACAACTACATCAAACCAAGACCAACAACCAAACAAAAGATCCAATTTGCATACCCTTTTTACCAACCTATATTTCCAAAACTAGCACCCAAAAGACCACATTTATCTACCTCGAAATACCCAAAATTAGGCATTATGCTCACCATTTTCTTAACAAGACCTTCGTTGAAACGAATAGCTTCATTAGTTTGACTAAGAATCTGTATGAATTGAACAAGTTGGTGTGTGTGCCTTGCCTGGATTTTCCTCAGCGCATCCAAACAATCGGCTATTCCCCGAGGTTCGAGCTTCGTTCTCTGATCGACTCCCTACGCTTCATGATTCCTCTCTTTAGATGATTAATGCACTGAACTAGCTTTTTCAAAGCCCTTCTTGTGTAGCCTCTTCTTCAAACCACACAGCCATACGATCATTCAACTTGGATGAAGCAGCAATCTCCATGAGTTCATTCTAAATAGGGAAATCTTCCATTGGAAATTGTTTGTGTGTGGAAAAAGTGGTGGATGAGTTTATCGGTTTGTGTGCACAAGTAAATAGCGTCTCCGGTAAGAGACGGTCAAGGGTCTAATAGTGATTTTTTTTCACACTCGGTCCCTGAATTTGTCTTGGTTGCCGTTGTCATACTTAAAACTCCCGCCCAATATTCACTTTAAAATACACAATTGGTCTCTCAAGTTGCCAAGTTGCGTATACTACAACTTAGTTGAAGATTAAATAACACAAAATCATTAGAAGTTTGACTTTGTTAAGTCAAACTTCTAAAATATATCAATAAACTCCAAAACAAATATTGAGTAATGGTTTTGCAATTTTGACTTTACAAAGTCAAAATGCAAATACTACGTACAAAATAGTCATTCACGATTTTCAATGTTGACTAACTAAAGTAAACTGGAAATGCAGTTTTACTTTCTACAATCAAATTAAATGCTAAATGGAAGTTTGACATTCGAATGTCAAACTTGCATCTATCTGCACAAACAACAACATATGAACAAGCTAATTTTAAGCAAACCATATAAACAAATCTTGTACAAAAATACAAAAACTATTTTGCAACATGAATGTCATAGGGTATTCAACCCATACATAAACCAGTACTCTAAAGAAATCTACCACGGTACGTGGGGAAGCTCGGTGGAGTTTCAACAGCTTCCTAGCCACCTTCCAGTTCTTCCTGATATTTTCATTCCCATCATGACTCCTATCGCTGAGCTTGATATTGATTGTCTTTAGCGACCGGAAACACGCAAGTATAAACTTTATTAAAGTTAATTCACTTGTTCTAGGAAAAGCTCGAAACACCACAGTCGTAGTGGCCATGGTGATTGTGTTTCTCTTCAACATTGGAAATTTTTTCCAAAGGTAGAACACTAAGCGTGTTTTGACTGAAAAATCAAATAGTGTTGAGATACACAAACATGGCAGTTTAGGAATGTTTATTTGATACATATGCATTCAGGTATTACACTTACTCTGGTATCCAGCATTTTCAAATTTGGAGATCCACGAATCATTTCAATGATGAACGATACCATAACACTATTCCCAAAATCGACATCAGACAGCATAAGGTTAATCAAGGATACAAAGGGCACATTCATCCTAGAATTAGCTTCATGTATCAACTACAACAAGTTTTAAAGATTAAATTTCATTACTGTTACACATTTCTTTAACATTGTAAAATTATAAGTGTAAAACTCAAATTGTTCTTACAGTGCAATCATCAAAATCCAATGTAAGGGTCTCAAGATTTTGAAGTATTGTCAGGTGAAAGATATCGGATGTTGTGATTGTCGTCACAACATTATAAAGACTGAATGACAAATCTAACTTCTTCAAATTCCTAACTTTTGCAATATCCCATAGTCTCATCTCGTTTGTAGTAGGACGATTCATTTTAAGAGACTCAAGTGAGGGACAACCAACAATAAACTCCCAAACTATCTTGGTTAGAAAAGTGACATGAATCAATTCTAAGCTCAATAGATCACGGAAATCCATGAAAATAATCCAAAGTAGCCATAGCACAAACATGAAGCCGGATGTTTCAAACTCTATGAGAGTAAGTTGGGTTGGGAACGTAACTCGTTCACCATACCAGTTTCTAATAATCAGCTCCTCAATTCCATGCCGAGCCAAAAACAAAATCCAATCACAAATCTCTTCATAATGAAAGTCGTCTCTTCCAAGCATTGATCTTGGCCCTACAGAGAAGACAAACTTTCTTATTGGACCCATAAGCCGATTTAAGAGTTTAGTAACAAGCCTCCCATCAAACTCATATGTTAAATAATAAAAAAATCCTCATCAACTATGACATCGGTGAGCAAAGTCCACTTAGACCTCGGTTTAGCGCTAAACTAGAGGCTCTCACCGCTTCTAAGGTAACCGATTCAAAATGTTACGATCACTATATCGGCATGTTGCTAATACGATCGATCGACATGGTATTGTTGGAAGTTGGGTTGGTCTTTTGAGTTCTGAAAATGAGGATTTAGATTCATATTTCGATTTTCAGTTGATCGTTTATGGATATACTGGTGTTATTATGATTGGTAAAGTTGTTTGTTGGGTGGATTGTGGTTCAGCGAATTAAATGCTAGCATATCGGGGAAAAGCAGCTAGTAGGCATAATCACATTTGGTCCACGGGTTGAAGGTTGGGTTAAAATTGTAAATGGTCTATTATACCCTCAGTAAAGCCGAAAATTCATGTTGACTATGGCAATCTTGGTCAAGGGACTAGTATAGAGTATAAAACACATGTTTTGGACCTCCGCGATATTGTAACTTTGTCCCATCGCGATGCGCATGAACAACTTTAGGGACCAACGGTGTATTTTAGTCTTATTTTTATGGGTTAATTCCGTATATGTCCAATTTAAACCTTAAAATGTCATATTTACCCAACTAAATAGCATAATAACATATATATCCAATTTGAACTTCAAATTTGTCATATATACCAATTTCATTATATAATCAACTAAAACTACTATTATACCCCAATGAGTATTATGAATTTATTATTATCAATACATACACATTCTATTTGTTCTTTTAATATTGAATAGTTCTATTATAAAAACAATAAATACATAAGTAAATATCAATTCGTATTTGCTAATGAGAGCCATAGAGCCTAAAAGTCTAAAACCATACCCCGGAACTAGCAAGCAAGCAAATGGAACTCAAGCTAACTTATCAAATCCCAACTACACAACAATTCAATATGAAACAAAATATAAAGATAATAAAACATTAAACATGATCTTAATAGACACTCAAACGCCAAACATTATAACAATCCAATGTAATTATTCAATATGCTATTCTCGTTCATCTAGAAGCCGATCGAGACGAATCAACCAACAACTAGATCTCTAAACCATCACAACACCACCGGTATGTAAACCTATTGCTCCACAATTTTCATGAGTTTTTGTCTTCTAAAGTTATAGTAGCATTAGCAGTCTAAAACAAAGGGAAACTAAATGGTTCGAGAATGGTGTTATCATCTATTAAGGGTATAATAGGAATTAATGATCTAAAAATTACTTTTGAGTTATTTTTTAATGAAATTGGTAGATATGACAAATTCAATGTTTAAGTTGGGTATATATGTCATTATGATATTTAGTTGGGTAAATATGACATTCTAAGGATTAAATTGGACATATATGGAATTAACCCTATTTTTATTATTATTTTTTAAAAACATGAATACAAGAAGTTCATTCTAGTGTTGCAAGTTAAGCAACTATAGAGGTATTCCTTAAATTTTTAGAACAAAATGGATTGTAAGACACTTCATTTTTCATATTGTTATTTTTATTTATAATGAGTATGCTGCAAGCTATTGATTAAGTGTGTTAGTTGAAAATTTTAATATTTCTTTTTTTAACAAGTGCTAAATACTTTATAAAATAGTATAGATAACGTTTTGGTGTTTGTGTTTGTGTTTGTGTTTGAAGGTGTATAGTGACTTGGCAGTAACATATGACTTTAAAATTATACTATAATATAATAAAATTGACTTATTGCATCTCTTTCTTGCATGTTGGGATTACATATATAACTAGAATAAACAGTTTCATTGAAGAGCTGTTTTTTCTTATTGGATAAAATAACTTTAATTGATGAATTTATATGTTGTGCTTCTGTATATATATCACGCATTCTCACGGTGACAAGATTTACGTAAGCAATTGCAGGTCATGTTGTATACGAAAAAAAATCTTTGTAACTTTTGTTTTCTAAAGAAAAAGACTTTGGAACACATGTCTTGCCTCACCGGGGGCACTAAATGAATGAAATGAGTGGAGATCTTCCTTCCCCCCACTAGTTACCAAGAACATACTTAATATATAAAAAATCTACTATATTATAATGGATTTGTGACTATCTCATTATTAGCAAGGCTTAAAATTCAGACTCTTTAACTTGTTTTTTATAAAAATATTGTATTTTGATAGATATCAATACCATTGTAACATTTTAACATCTCATTTAAAATCTTATGATATATAGTCAATACCATTGTAAGATCTATCATTGTAACAACCACTTCAAAACATTAGTAACAACCTGTTTAGGTTATTATACATGATATATACAAATAATAACAAGTAGACATCACTGAGTACACAACGGAAGACTTAGAATATAACAACAATTAATTAACTGAAATAAATGCATAACATACCTCTTGCAATTTGGTTAGATCTCCTGAATAAAGAAGATGAAGTGGTTTAAAGAGTTGTCATTTACCGTTTTACAACTCAAACCAATTGGTGTAAGAATAATGTCTTACCACCACAGTTTTGTACACACGAATTAACCACGAATCAATAGATTGCTAGATCTAACACAAACCCTTGTTTTATAAGAAAAACAAAACCAAAACACCCTTGAGGAGGGGTTCGGCCGTACAAATGCAAAAGAGATGAGAGGGAAAGATCTAGGGTTAATTCAATGCACAAAAGTTAACCTTAAACCTTAAACCTAGACTTTGTATATATAGTGGTAGAATAACTTGTATAAAAAGTTAGGGTTTGGGCTTAGGGAAGCCCCATTTGGCCGGCCACCTTAGAGGAAGAAAAGGGAACCCCCATTTTTAAGTTATTCACCATATATCCTCTCCTTTTTACATTTAACATTAGTCATTTCTGTTAAATACTTAACAATCGTTAGTCAGGGTTTGTGTAATAATTAATCGTAATCATTAACATTAATTATAACTTTAATTTTCATTCGCTAATGTGTGCAATCCTGTGGCCGCGGTTCAAATCGGACATGCACGGTTTTATAAAAATATACATATTCCAACAGCTCCCAGGATATGTTTAAAAATGTAATGACATTGGTTAGCGTCTTAACACGCCAATGCCCCTTTTAACTCGTGTATGGTTTTCTGGAGAAAAACAACTTTGATGATTCATCATCATATTCATCCTTTTTTTCTAATACCATGTTAGTAAGAATATGGATCTCACTCATTTCTTAATTAATTATTCTGTTTCTCGCTTTATATGATTGATTAAGATTACCAATTCTTACTCACATATTCGAAGACCTTGGGCATGGCCATGTAAACATCTTTACAACCCTACGAGGGCCCAAAGTAGTATACTTCAAAATAAATTTGAATGAAACAAATCCCGTTTTGACTACGACGAGAATTCATAAATTTCTAACACTTAGAAAATAACCCTTATAACTACCAGTTCATTATAGCGTTAGATTGCTTCTGTAATGCACTACATCCATGACAGTTCTCTGGTATCTCAAGTCAGAGGATAAATATTCATGATGTACTTAATGACTAAGATCCATAAATTACCATCATGTGGGTGGGATAAGTGCTATACTCAATCTATTGAATATCATCTGAAATTAGTCATGCTACGCATCAATATACTTTCAAGTATATTCTAACTAATACTCATATTTTTCTTAATTCAATATCATTCCCATGTTATTGATCGACAACAGATTATTTAGAATAACTTAAGTTATCCAAGGATTTAAACATGCAAATATAGGATAACATCATAATAAATGAATAATAAACATAACAAAATACTTTATTTCATTTGAATAATAATGTTTATAATATCCTTTATCCAAATACTAAATAGATCAATGCATGATGATTCTTAGTTAATAAATTTTGCCTCAAGTCATGATAATCATACTTGTTGACAGGGCATAACTTCAACTAACTTTGATCTATAGGAATTTTGAGAATACTTATTCCAAGAATTCAATAAGTTAACTTCTTGTATGTGTTTACACATATCTTGATATTGTCATAACATTCTATAAGGTGCGTGACAACATGAACCACCTTTTATAACAATCATCTTTCAAAATTTTAAAGTTTTAGAGTATTCTTTATTCTTTAATGTATAATGCAACTATGCTCTTAGTTGAGCATAACTATTCAAGATGGTCATCATCAAGGATACCGTGACTAGAATTGAGTGTCATCTCAATTTTACTAGCATCATTGTATACAACAATATGCTCTTTAAACATCCGTAAACTTTGAATATTATTTGTTTGGTGCCATTCAAACTTCAAGTTTGACTATGACAATTACACAACAATTTGTTGTATAGAATATGGGAGCAACTCTAGGCTGAGGAATGCAATTCTAAATCCAAACATTAATATTACAATGTTGTTAAATCATCTTATAATCAAGCATGATAGAACAACCTTATACACAACATGATGTTTATGATGAGTCTCCAAGTTAGACTTTAAGATCTCATTCATATTCTATCTTGTCAAAGATATGTATTCATCATGTTCTATTAGACTCATTTATTTACCACATATGTTTATAACAATAAACATATATTCCAAGGTTGTATGTCTTATTTCTAAATCTTACAAACGGAGTTTCATTCCCAACTAAAACTTAATTTAGGTGGAATGTAGTTGCCCATACAACATATAAGATTTATCAAAATAAAATAATACTCCCACTAGCTTTCAGGAATACTTATGAGCAATCTTATTTTAATTATTAAATCAAACATGGATTTAATATTAAACATAAGAATCATCTCCTAGATGCTTGCATATATCCATTCATGGATTCTTGCAGTCTGTACATATTCAAAAATTATTTGAATTCATAAAAACTCTTTTGCATTACTTATCATCCTCGCAAAAGCAATTCCAAAACAAAGAGTTTTGATATTCATTGTCAAAATTTAATATCAATGAAACTAAGTATGACAATTATAATCTTTATACTTCTATTTAATGTATCTAGGAAAGAATATTCAATCATAGTTAATTGCTTAAGTATGATTAATATTATTATCACTAGACATACATTAAATACATGTACAATATTGTCCATATAATTTCTACACAAAGATTTAAACCACTAGGGTTTCCATCCTTTGAAGAAACTCATATTCATTATTAAGATAAACCAATTATCTAAAGTTGATTATCTTTATGGACAGCATCTCAACATTCATAGTATGATTGATTTACCATAATTCAACATTTGTAAATTCATCATTATGATTAACAGGCTTACCATGATCCTGTAACTCATATCCGTTAAGCATATTAAATATCGAGATATCCTTACGGATCTATGAATGACAATTTCATCATATTGAGGTCTATCATTTACATGTTTAGCCTCATCATGATATTTGCTAGTGTATTTTAGAAGATTATGTATTTTGTAATTGTTAGCCTTGATAATAATTAATAGAAGTGATGGTCATTGATGAGTGTCTAAATACTCATCATTTTTGTACCATTTAAACTGTAAAAACATCTGAAAACACTCAGAAATGTATCAAAATGATAAAAATATCACAAATAAGTGTTTTATGTGTTTTAGAAGCAAAAATATCAAAATCGGTGAAAAGCGTTATAAAGTTTGCATAATTGGAGTTTAGTCCCCAAGTTTCAAAATTGTCAAAAAGCAGTCCACGGTAAAACAAAATAAAGAAAAATGTTATTCAAGGTCCCTGAAATATTTTAAATTGTCAAAAATGGTCCTTGAATAAATCTTTTGTCAAATGGGAATAAGGTCCACGAACTTTTGAAATTGTCAAGTTTGGTCCTGGAAAATTTGAAAATGACAAAACGGTCCTTGTACTATTGAAGTTTGTCAGTTTTAGTCCTTGTATCAAGTTTGGAAAATTACAGGAATGGCCCCTCAAGTTTGAAGAATTACATGTTTAGTCCTTATCATTAATATGCCTTGTCAAAACAATTTTGGACCCTATCAAAGCCCATATGACCCTGCCCATTTTAACACAGTGACCCTTTCTCTCTTTTGAACCCCACTGTCAAAACCAAGTCAAACAACAGACCTTCCCTCCACCCTTTCTCTCCCCTTGCTGCTATGTACTCTGTGAATCCCCTCCCAACACTCAAAACCTTACCTTATCCCTTCCACCCTTACCCACATCATTATCAATCCTACTCCACCCCCCCCCTACTAGCACAGAAGCCCTACTAGTCAAATTCCATTTCCCGCCAAAATGGCTATCTCACTCAAAGCTCTCTCATTGGTTGAATTGAGAGGTGGGAAACACTCGAGAAGGCCCGCGTGGAGCATTTTGGAGCATAAAGAAGAAGGAGCAAAGAAGTAGTAGATTTTAGTTTTAAAATTATCTTATGTCGTTTTTACTATTTACGTCTTAGTTTAATTCAAGAGTTGTAATATTTGATTCCTAAGTCTTGAATTCAAGTTATATTTTCAGTCTAATCAAGTTTTAGTCACTAATTCCATATTTCATTCAGTTTTACTTTGATATGCTCCTTTGTTGAAAACTTAAGTTTACATCTCAATATTTCAAGCTTCATATAGCTTATTTTAAAGTTTATTTAAGCTTATATAAGCTTTTTATAGCTTTTCATAAGCTTAAAGTCAAGTCTCAATTCACTTTGTACTCTGCGGTCACAAAAGTCAATGGGTGAGCATAAATGGCATGGACATGGTCAATGGTTGATGCAGGCTTGGAATGAGGTTGAAATGGAAGCTATGGGTTGGAATAAATAGATTAGTGGTTCTTGGTTCATTGGTTTTCAAGCTATAGTTGGTTTGGACATTTGAAGTCAATTCAAGTTCTTATACATATTATGCATTTGTAGTTTTTATCTGTTAATTCTTGTCCTATTAGATGTATCTGGTGCGATAAACTAGGTTTGATCATAATATGGACTTGTCTTGTGTTTGGATTTGTTTAGTTGCATATCGGTGTTTTTAAGGGTGTTTGGATTAACCCGTCACTTTGTCTTAGAGTTACATTCAGTGGTTGATTTTTATTGTTTCATGTTTGTTTAAGTATAAGTATGCTCATTTGAATCTAGGTTTAGGTCTGCAAACACAGAAAGTCAAAATTGAACTAATCATCTTAACGGCTTCTTGTTGTGGAATTTGGATTTGAAATCTCTGAATTAGTGTTTAAAAGTGTTAAATATAGGTTGCTTTGTGCTTATTACACCTTATCAACATCAATCTTAAAATTGGATCCAAATTCCAGATTAGTCAAAGTTCTTAAGATCTTCAAAAGTCAAAAGTTAAAAAGTGGTTTTGAGCTCAGTTAGAAGTATTTTCATGAGCTCATTGTTTGGACTTATCAAGTGAAACTTGGCAATTTAAAAACTTCATCTGGTCTTGCTACTTATTAGCATTTTTGTAAAATTTTATAATTTTTCTATAAGCTCCAAATTAGCTTGTGAACTTGGACCATTCTCCCTTACTCCCCGCTTGTCTCGTATCCTGAGATTTTCTCAGTTTTTGTGCAAGGTGCACAGAGCTCATAAGAGCTCATCATAGCTTGATTTTTGGTACAAATACTCTCCCCGGGTCTATAAAGGTTCCAATTGGTATTTTTCGAGTTTAGCTTGTATTGAAGCTTGTGCATTAGCTAAACTTGGTACCCCTTTCTTGTTTTTAAGCAAAATCTCAAAACATCAAATCTTTGCAATTGGGAATTCAGAGGTTATAGCTAGTTGTTACTTGTTGATTTTGAGTTCCTTTAGCATCCCAGCTTCATTTGGTGTGGTTATTAGGTGCTTTTGGCTTATTGGAAGTGCTTATTTTAAGCTCATTCCATCATTCTTAAATCCTCCAAACAAGCTCCTGTTTTCCATTTTCTTCTAATATTATTTTAGCATTTCCTGAATTTTTCAGATTTTTTAATTGTTTGGTATTACTTGCATTTTATCTGTTTTTAAGCATATTTAAATAGCTTTTAATAGAAAAAAGAAAGAAAAAAAAATAACTTTTCATTTTATTAAGTTTAGATAAATATAATTAGTGAAAAAGTAATTTTCAGATTTTTCATAGTTTATTTGTTAATTTTAGTAATTTAATTAGTTTTTAATAGTTAAAAATCATAAAATAGAAAAATAATCAGAAAAATACAAAAATAGTTTTGAAAATTCTAGTTTGATATTTTAGATTTTTCTAAGTCTTAATTTTATTTTTCTAGCTTTATTTCCTAATTTCTTGTATTTTGGGTAATTATTTAATAGTTAAAAATAGTTTTTAATTAATAATAATTAGATAATTAGTTGTAAAAATAATTTTCTTTTTCTAATAATTTTCTTTTATCATTAGGTTTATAAAAATATCATTTTCATATTTTTAGGGTTAATATTGATTAAGTTTCACGTTTTTGTTTGTACGTCACGTAGTTTTAATTAAGTTTTATTAAAACAAAAAGAACAAAAACATCATTTTAATAATAGTGATAGCGTTTATTTAATAGATTTTATCTTTTTAGATTTCCTTTAATTTGCATTTAAGCCCCTGTAGTTTATGGGCTTTTTCCTTAGTTATAATCATCTTCAAATCTCTTTTTCCGTTCAAATCTCTCGATCAACTGCGTTTGACTATTCTTTTTTGACTTCGTTGGGACTTAACGACCGGGAAACACTATACTCTCCGATCTTCATTGTATTTGTGCTCGAAATGTTTTTTAGTTTCTTCTGGTTGGTCATTCACAAGTGGCTAGCTTCGTGAGATAAATTGACGGTTCAACACAATGAATCAAATTTTATGGCCATTGCCGAGAGTGCTAATAGTCCTCGTATAGCGGATTAGTGATTGACATCACTCCTTGTTTATACCATCTTTAAAAATCAAAAACCAAAAAGATTTTTCATTCTTAGTTTTACTTCATGTTTTTCCAAAATACCAAAATATTCTCTTTACCCTCCTACCCTTTTTGATTCTTTATCCCTACCTCATCCATTTGATTCTAAACTTCTATTCTCATGGAATCTCTCTGCGGAATTACGGGGCGAAGGCGAAAAGCCGGACTTTATCACAAATGTCTAGAATTAAGTGTTGTTCATAATGATCCATTGATTACCGTTGGGAAATAGAAGAAGCCGGGTGACAAAGGACCGGTACTTCCCTCTAATAAAGGAAGTGCTAATCGTCCAACCGGTTATCAAAGATCTAACCCTCGAATGCTCCTAAGCCGTCTAGAATTGATCCTAAACTTTCACGATTTACGGTTAAAAGCAAACATGGCGAATTAGACCGGTGACTAGCAAGAATGACTTGCCTAATCTTACGTTTCTCAAGAACAACCAGGAGACCATAACGGAAGTGGTGGAAATCGCTAGCTCTCGAAACACACCACTTGTCCCACCTCAGGATTTTCAAAATGTTCTTGAGACTTGATAGTCATTCGATCACCATGTTGATTTTGTTGATTCTTTGAATAAACGATTCCTCCATAATTCTCAAATAGAATCATTTATTCCTTGTGTCGGTTGTGGTGAGCCTCTTTATGGTTCACCACTTCGTTGGTGTGCGTGTGTACAATGTGGTAATGATATCCGTAACGGGAGTTGTTTGTTTTGTGGTTCGAGGAATTCATTTGATTATGATCCTTATCGAACTCATTTCGACCTCTAACTTTTCAATTACCCCCACATTGACTCATCTTCATATAATCAACATAACTAGCGTGATTTTGTGGAGGTCCTCACCAAGGATTTGAGTGTCAATCCGGAAACCGTTTGTCTACGACGCTCTTACTGGTATACTCAGGACTTTGGAAATGACCAAATTCCATATTATTCATGACCACCACAACAATCATTTGTTGTGAGCGTGGAGGTCCCCATTTCACTCGATTGTCAAGCGAGAATACATTTCCTTGTAACAATTACGACTATCCTTATCGACCAACCTCCACGGTGCCAAATAACTCAAACTCCTCAACAAACCCAACAAGACACTTATCTAGAGCTTCGATTCTTGAAAAGAGGTGAGGAGTTCAATAAAACTATACTTCATAATATTCAGTTTTCTTGTGTACATGTGGGGTCTCATGATGATTATCAATGTCAACCTTCGGTTTTGACAAATCTCCACCCCTTGTCCTGTCATTCAAAATTTACATGAAATCCATGGAAGAATTGCTAGGCGAAGAAGCGGTTGCTAAAATAAAATCCCAAATTGCCTTTGAGAAATCTGATGGAATCAATTGCAAAAGCAACGAATCTGGCTCCAATTTAGTTTTATTCACGATGACGGTGATGATGATACACTTGATTCATCAAGTTCATCAGATGATATCAGCTGATTGAGATTCCATCTCAAACAATCGCTATCACACCCAGCTCCCACTTCACTCTCGAACATGGGGGCGAGCATCTTGACACTATTCACGAAAGGCCGGACGAATTCATAAAGTCTAGTGTTGAGAACCTTGTCCCAATCCGAAGAGTCAGGCTTTCTCGATCATAATGTGTGATTCTATTTCCCTCTTGAGTGTTCAAAAGATCATTTTGAAACTTTCTCCGATGTTAGCGACGATTGTACTTCTCATGGAAACATAGAGTATGTTGAGGCATCACTCATAGACGTCTGATCATCATCTTGAGGAGTTCACCGATGAACTCACTCACATCAATCCACTTTCATCGAAAAGTAATGATAGTCTTTCTGATTTCAAAGACGATCTGGGAGAGGCGAAAGTCTCCTTGATAATGATCGTTCACTCACTTCTTATCCCAGGTCCAATAGAAAGTTAATCACTTTGTTTGAAACATTCAAAACTACTTTCACTAATCCTCTATTTGAATTCGACTCTGAATTCACTTTAATTTCTGAGAATCCACTCTTTGATACTCATATTGAGGATAGTGATGTCTGATAGAACAAGAATCCACAACTAATCCTCTATTTGAATTAGGCCTAAATTCACTTTTAATTCGAGAATCCACATTTTCAGTTAGGATAGTGATGAGTCTCAAGTGGAACAAGATTCGCATTTACATCTTGTGATTGATTCTCTTCGAGGAGTTGTAGGTGAACTCACTCATATCATATCTCGAGGAGTATGATAATTTCTACTTTGATCTAGACAACATAATATGTCTTGATCAACCGAGCTTTCTTGAGGAGATTCATGAAACTATGAATTCTCCTATTGAGGATGAAGAGTTAGTCATGATTGTTATCATGATTTTCTTCCTTTTCTTCATATATTTCTGTCACTTCCTGTTCTTCACTCCTTAGGAATGAGACATTATCTTTGACGGCATTTCCATGTACCATTTGGAGCGGGTCTGTCTGTCTGTATCTCATCGGTTGTGGAACTTTCACGTGCTTAATGTTTATCCAAACATCTTGAATGAAAGTCCGATGGAGATTGTTTCTTCCGCTTACTTCCCCATGAACAAATTAATTGATTGAGTCAATAGCGACTTCGGTAATCAAAAACAGTAGCTAAACATGGGTTTCACCATGTGTACCACCCTAGTGTGGGGGATGCATGTTGTATATAGATCTAAAAAATGAATGAAAATTGTATATATTAAAAAAGTGAATAAATGTTGTGTTTTTACACTTAGCTAGTAATGTTATCTTTTTACGTTCTAAGTTTCGGCATAACAGTCGGTACTTTGAATATTGAGGACAATATTCATTTCTAAGTGTGGAAATTACATTTGATCATAAAATGTACCCTTTTAGTCCCTTTTTTCCCCAAAATGGCCAAATTTTAAATTTTTTTAGTGGAAGTACTATGTACTAAACACAACAAATGGTAATCAGTCCACCATGTCTAACCCATAAGGGCGGCTAATCCGAGCAAACGGCTCTTGGTAAAGATATCTCAATCCGGTTGACGGGCTTACAATTTGCCCAAAATTGTATGGTATTCACTTCACCATATCCTTAAAAGTGAAGAGTTGGCTAGCCCGCAAGTTTATGGCTTGTGGTAAAGGAAGTGGAAAAACCATAATTGGTAATCAGCTCACCAAAGATAATATTGATAATTTATCTAAGTGTTGGCTAGTCCAGAAACAAGCTTCCTGGTAAAGACAAAATCAAATCCGTTGAAAATTTGGTGGTTGCTCAAAATCACATGGTTATCGGTGTACCATGGTTCTTACTTGAACTGAAACATTTGGCTACTCCCGAAGTAATGGCTTTTGGTAAAGAGATAAAATCCATTAATTTTTCTCAAAACATTGCTAGGACTAGCAATATCTTAGTGTGGGGATTGATGAGTGTCTAAATACTCATCATTTTTGTACCAATTAAACTGTAAAAACATCGAAAACACTCGAAATGTATCAAAATGATAAAAATATCACAAATAAGTGTTTTATGTGTTTTAAATGCAAAATATCAAATACGGTGAAAAAGCGATATAAAGTTTGCATAATTGGCGTTTTAGTCCCCAAGTTTCAAAATTGTCAAAAAGCAGTCCACGGTAAAACAAAATAAAGAAAATGTTATTCAAGGTCCTGAAATATTTTAAATTGTCAAAATGGTCCTTGAATAAATCTTTTGTCAAATGGCGAGATAAGGTCCCCTGAACTTTTGAAATTGTCAAGTTTGGTCCACTGGAAAATTTGAAAATGACAAAACGGTCCTTGTACTATTGAAGTTTGGCAGTTTAGTCCTTGTATCAAGTTTGGAAAATTACAGAATGGCCCTCAAGTTTGAAGAATTACATGTTTAGTCCTTATCATTAATATGCCTTGTCAAAACAATTTTGGACCCTATCAAAGCCCGACCCTGCCATTTAACCTTGTGACCACTTTCTCTCTTTTGAACCCCCGGTCAAAACCAAGTCAAACAGACCTTCCCTCCCTCCTTCTTCTCCCAGCACCTTTCATAAAATCCTTCTCCCAACACTCAAAACCTTACCTTATCCCTTCCACCCTTACCCACATCATTATCAATCCTACTCCACCCCCCCTACTAGCACAGAAGCCCTACTAGTCAAATTCCATTTCCCGCCAAAATGGCTATCTCACTCAAAGCTCTCTCATTGGTTGAATTGAGAGGTGGGAAACTCGAAGGCAGTGGAGCATTTTTGGAGCATAAAAGAGAGAGAAAGGGCCGAAGTAGTAGATTTTAGTTTTAAATTATCTTGTAATCGTTTTTTACTATTTGTCTTAGTTTAATTCAAGAGTTGTAATATTTGATTCCTAAGTCTTTGAATTCAAGTTATATTTTGGTAATCAAGTTTTAGTCACTAATTCCATATTTCATTCAGTTTTACTTTGATATGCTCCTTTATTGAAAACTTAAGTTTACATCTCAATATTTCAAGCTTCATATAGCTTATTTTAAAGTTTATTTAAGCTTATAGCTTTTATAGCTTTTCATAAGCTTAAAGTCAAGTCTCAATTCACTTGTACTCGGTCAACAAAAGTCAACGGGTGAGCATAAATGGCATGGACATGGTCAATGGTTGATCGACTTGGAATGAGGTTGAAATGGAAGCTATGGGTTGGAATAAATAGATTAGTGGTTCTTGGTTCATTGGTTTTCAAGCTATAGTTGGTTTGGACATTTGTAAGTCCAATTCAAGTTCTTATACATATTATGCATTTGTAGTTTTTATCTGTTAATTCTTGTCTTATTAGATGTATCTAGTCGATAAACTAGGTTTGATCATAATATGGACTATCTTGTGTTTGGATTTGTTTCTTTGCATATCGGTGTTTTTAAGGGTGTTTGGATTACGTCTTGCTGTCTTAGAGTTACATTCAGTGGTTGATTTTTATTGTTTCATGTTTGTTTAAGTATAAGTATGCTAATTTGAATCTAGGTTTAGATCTGAAACCTGAGAAAGTCAAAATTGAACTAATCATCTGCTTTGCTTCTTGTTGTGGAATTTGGATTTGAAATCTCTGAATTAGTGTTTAAAAGTGTTAAATATAGGTTGCTTTGTGCTTATTACACCTTATTACATCAACATCAATCTTAAAATGGATCCAAATTCAGTTAGTCAAAGTTCTTAAGATCTTCAAAAGTCAAAGTTAAAAAGTGGTTTTGGGCTCAGTTAGAGGTATTTTTCATGAGCTCATTGTTTGGACTTATCAAGTGAAGGCAATTTAAAACTTCATCTCGGTCTTGCTACTTATTAGCATTTTGTAAAATTTTATAATTTTCTATAAGCTCAAATTAGCTTGTGAACTTGGACCATTCTCCCTTTCATTTGTCTCAGATCACTTGAGATTTTCTCAGGTTTTTGCAGGTGCCAGAGCTCATAAGAGCTCATCATAGCTTGATTTTTGGTACAAATACTCTCAACCAGGTCTATAACAGGTTCCAATTGGTATTTTTCAGTTTTAGCTTGTATTGAAGCTTGTGCATTAGCTCAAACTTGGTACCCCTTTACTGTTTTTAAGCAAAATCTCAAAACATCAAATCTTTGCAATTGGGAATTCAGAGGTTATAGCTAGTTGTTACTTGTTGATTTTGAGTTCCTAGCATATCAAGCTTCGTTTAAGTGTGGTGGTCATTAGGTAGCTTTTGGCTTATTGGAAGTGCTTATTTTAAGCTCATTCCACATCAGTTCTTAAATCCTCCAAACAAGCTCCTGTTTTCCATTTTCATAGCTTCCTAATATTATTTTAAGCATTTCCTGAATTTTTCAGATTTTTCCTAGCTTGTTTGGTATTTTTCTGCATTTTATCTAGTTTTTAAGCATATTTAAATATCTTTTAATAGAAAAATTCGAAAGGTCAAAAATAACTTTTCATTTTTATTAAGTTTAGATAAATATAATTAGTGAAAAAAGTAATTTTCCAGATTTTTCATAGTTTATTTTTTAATTTTTAGTAATTTAATTAGTTTTTAATAGTTTAAAATTCATAAAAAATAGAAAAAATAATGGAAAAATACAAAAATAGTTTTGAAAATTCTAGTTTGATATTTTAGATTTTTCTAAGTCTTAATTTTATTTTTCTTTATTTCTAATTGCTTGTATTGCTTGTTTTTTAGGTAATTATTTAATAGTTAAAAATAGTTTTTAATTAATAATAATTAGATAATTAGTTGTAAAATTAATTTTCTTTTTCTAATAATTTTCTTTTATCATTAGGTTTATAAAAATATCATTTTCATATTTTTAGGGTTAATATTGTGTAAGTTTCACGTTTTTGTTTGTCGTCGCGTAGTTTTAATTAAGTTTTATTAAAACAAAAGAACAAAACATCATTTTAATAATAGTGATAGCGTTTATTTAATAGATTTTATCTTTTTAGATTTCCTTTAATTTGCATTTAAGCCCCTGTAGTTTATGGGCTTTTTCCTTAGTTATAATCATCTTCAAATCTCTTTTCCCATTCAAATCTCTCGATCACTACACGTTTGACTATTCGCCTGGCTCGTTGGGACTTAACACGGGGAAACACTATACTCTCGATCTTCATCATGATATTTGCTAGTGTATTTTAGAAGATTATTATTTTGTAATTGTTAGCCTTGATAGTAATTAATAGAAATGATGGTCATTCACGTTTAGGAACTTTGTAACGTGTGTTAGATATCGTAATAGAATAGTCAACGGGTTCATGGATTGGGCTAAGCTAAATGGGTATTAGTTAAGTTAAGCTAGCCTTTTATAAGTTAATGTAACCCAAGCCCAATCCAAGCCCACACGAAGCCCATGGCCAAGCCCATAGGGTGTTTTATTTCTAAGTATAAATACCCCTAAAATGTGTCATTTGAGGGGTGTGCTTGAGTGTGTATGTGTGTGTTTTCCCTTTGATATAAAAGTTCTTCTTTTCATCTTTTCTCTCTAACACATACGCCTAACATATATCATCTTAAGTCACCATCTTAATCTTTCTTCTTCGTATTCCTACGCATAAGTGTTTGTGTTTGTTTTACGTGTATACGTACGTGGTAAGCTTGTGTATTCGTGATAAGGTTGAGAAAAACAAGGTCCTACAGTAATTTAATCTTTCAAGATCTAAACAAAACTCCCACTTGCCTTTAACAATTTAAAGATTACCTTTAAATAGTTTAGAAAGTAGAGCAACAATACATTGTTCTCTTTTGGGATATTACAAAAAACATTTATAGTTCCTGACATTGGTTTGTTACAACCCACTTTACAAGTAATTTAACAAATTCAGAACTTCATTATAAGACTTAATGTGATTCATCACTTTCCCTAAAAATGGTGTCTTATTAATCTTCTAGGTTGGAGTCTTATTGAGTATATTCAATCTTTTCTCAATCTACTAACCTTGATAAATTTTGGAAGAAACTATAGTTATCTTAAATCAAATAATGCCAATAGATTTTGATTCTTCTAACTGAACATACCATAAACCTATGGTATTTTCTTAGAATTAATATTGTAAGAAAATCTAACAATATTTAAGATAACCATCTACTCTTTGGCTTACCTATTTATCAACCAAGTAAAACTTAATGGTATAATAGAATTACTAAGCCAATTGCATGTATTATAGCACAAATACTTTTTGACTAAGTCAAAAGACATAACAGTTATAATCCTACTATACATTATAAGTCATTGATCAACTCATTGACTTCATGCATATGTCTTAAAACATAGCAAACTAACGTCTTACTTTATATTATAAGTCTTGTATTAAAAAACTTCATGTTTGCGACTTTACAAAGAAGTCATAAACATGTATAATTAAAGTAATTATGAACACCACATCGGGTTTCAATTTAATAATTTCAAGTTAATATTTACTACATATATTTAAGTCATTCAACGAATACTTAAAATCAAAGTTGTATTAAATTACTTCATTTAATTATGTCATTCCATGAAATGTTCAATGTAAAAAACTGCAAAATCATCCATGGTCGTTCTCACGACACGTGGATATTTTACCTTGGGCTACAATCCAGTTCACGTTCTCACGTAACATAAATTGTAACTACAAGTGTTTCTTAAATATTGAATGACATAAATATTTAAAGTAGTCTTTGTTATCATCTTGACACATGTTCTTAATAGGGCAATCATACACATTTAAATGTATAATTCCTATTAGAACGTTACTCTCTTACCTCGTGGTCAAGAGAATCCATTTAAATCATATTTATATGTGTTGTACCTTGCACACAATAAAGATTTCTCCCACTTGTGCATGGAACAACATCATGTAGCAGATAAAGAACACGATACACGTTCATTTATTTGATTAATATGATTTGTGTCATAGATATAACACATAGATGTAGGACTATATTGTTTAGTAAGGAAACGTACACGACTATCTCTAAAAAACATTAGTGCCTACAATTGGAAAGTAATTATCTACATGATATTCAAGAGATAATTTGGATTACTACACAACAAATAAGGCTTGTAGCTCCCACTGAATTAGAAATCATTTCAACAACTTCTTATTCAGTAATGCAACACAATGCTCTCACTGAATTTGACAACATTTTAAATGTTTCATAACCAGTGAAAACAACTTACTTGCTTTTTACTTTCCTACACATTTGAAGAACCATACGTAATCATTACTAAGGTACTAAAAAAGTGTATTCTACTCTATGAATGATGGGTTATCCATCAATGTTATTAACTCGAAAAATTGGGTATGCAATTTCTTCCTTAATAGGCCTACCATGCCCATAATGGTATGTAGCACCTTTAAAGGTTAAAGCAAAACAACTAGATAAATAATTCTAGTTTGCCTTTTACCAATTTTTGCGGTAATTAGTCTAGCTTCTAATTTAGTAACTCATATACATGTTTTCTAGTTAACCAACAGTCATGTTTGTTACAAAAGGATTCATTCACCAAATGAGGGTAATGAAATCTTTATGGAAAATAAGATGTGCAATTCATTGCTATGAGTTACATTAGAATTTAGACAATTCAAATGTTCCTATTATACCTTTCTCATTCATGAAAAGGAATAGGATTGAGTCTCATTCTTCTCCCATGGAAAAGAGACTTTGTTTGTCTTTTCGGTAAATTATTCTCGATCAAACATTTGTTTGAAAGCATAATAGATCAATTTACTAATAAAAGACTAAACCACATTTAAGGTTAAATGTTGCGTTAATACATTCAAAGAATTACAAAATTCAATTTTAGTATTTTCGATAATTAATCTTTTCAAGAAAATTAAATACCCATGGTTCATAAACATATAACCATTTAATTTTCACTAAAAACTAGGATCCGAATTGACATAGTTTCATCACATCAGTTGATCTGCTAGTAATGAAATTATTCAAAATGGTACGAGTCGAACCTCAATTGCTAAGTTTCAAATTGCAACTTCTAGATTTATGGGATTCACATTTAGCCAATTTCAATTGCCATGTAATCATGTTTTATCCCCATCTTATGCCTTGAGTTGACAGTTCTCACTACAAAACTCAATTAAGTTGTCCAACTTAAGAAACTGCAAAATCATCCATGCCCGTTCTCACGTCATGTGGATATTTTACCCTTTGATTACGATCTAAATCACGTTCTCACGCAAATAAAAGGTAATCTCAGGTGTTTCCATTTCGCTGGATGCCATACAACTTAAATTAAAGGTAATAAATTTGATTTTGGTATCAAAATCAAATATGTACAAAGATGTCATGCATTCATCTTCGTAGAATAAGTTTTTATTAAAACATTTATATTCTTGTTTTAATGTTTAAGCTTTTCATCATCAAACTTTACAAGTTATTCAGATAATTACCACAAAAGTGGCGCGTAGAATTTAAGGTTAATTCACCCTTAAGATTTTATGCACATTCATAGGAATACTTGGTAGCTCCATTAAGACGCACAAACGAGCGAAGAATTAGGTCAGCGCGAAGCATATTACATACCCTCATCTTTAAGGTCACAATTTAATGCGTACCAACCTTGTACCCATATTTTAGTTTGTCAATAATGGGTGAGCCGTTCTAACTATTTTGTGCATAAACATTAATCAATTAAACGATTACGATTACTATGCTTAAAAAAACACATGTTTCACCATTGTTTAGGTCAGTTTATTTTTTTCTTATAAAAATACCCTTGTTACACATAACAAACAAGCAAGTATTTTAAAAAATAAACATATAAACAATGAATACATAACTTAACAATTAATCATGCATATTAAATAGCCACATGCAAACCTTTTGATAAATCATATTAATAATCAATTCTAGATCTGTCAATATGTATATGTCTAATTAAAACTTTCACCCGTTTTCATCAATGTACAAGGTGAGCCACATGCATCGATTCATCGATTGCATCAGTCAAAATTAAAACATATACCATATAGCACTTAATTGATTTAATAATAATAATTGAGGTCTTCTCCAATTTTAGATCTATCAAAAAATTTAGTGTATATCATTTAACAAAGTAAATCATACAATAAAAGCAGATCCATGACAAAACATGCATGTATTTATCATGGACATAAATTACACTTAACAATTAATGAAATTAAACCAGAGTTACGCAATTTAATACACATAAAATTGCATGCAACCTAGGGTTTTCTAATCCAATTAAAAATAAAAGTTTACAAAACCATAATTAGGGCAAAAAAATACGCCCCCCCTAAAATTAGGGTTTAGGTTTTGCAAACCCTATATCTACACATACAATTAATAACACAATCCATTTATTTGTTTTATGTTTTTCAGTAATTAATTACTTATTATACAAGGCTCGTGATGCCACTGTTTAGGTTATGATACATGATATATACCAATAATAACATGTAGACATCACAGAGTACACAACGGAAGACTTAGAATATGACAGCAATTAATTAACTGAAATAAATGCATAACATACCTCTTGCAATTTGGTTAGATCTCTTGAATAAAGAAGATGAAGTGGTTTAAAGAGTTGTCCCTTACCGTTTTACAACTCAAACCAATTGGTGTAAGAATAATGTCTTACCACCACAGTTTTGTACACATGAATTAACCAAAAATCAAAGAGATTGCTAGATCTAACACAAACCCTTGTTTTATAATAAAAAAAACCAAAACACCCTTGAGGAGGAGTTCGGCCGTACAAATGCAAAAGAGAGGAGAGGGAAAGATCTAGGGTTAATTCAATGCACAAAAGTTAACCTTAAACCTTTAACCTAGACCTTGTATATATAGTGGTAGAATAACTTGTAGAAAAAGTTAGGGTTTGGGCTTGGGGAAACCCCATTTGGCCGACCACCTTAGACGAAGAAAAAAGGAACCCAAATCTTTTCCATTTTTAAGTTATTCACCATATATTCTCTCGTTTTTATATTTAACGGTCGTTAGTCATTTCTGTTAAATACTTAACGATCGTTAGTTGGGGTTTGTGTAATAATTAATCGTAATCATTAACATTAATTATAACTTTAATTCTCATTCACTAATGTGTGCAATCCAGTGGTCACGAAGTTCGAATACGGACATGCACGGTTTTATAAAAATATACATATTCCAACACAAACCACATTTCTTTCCAACTTTGATATAGAGTGCTAAAATTCAACTGCTACTTGCATGCCTTACGTGTTGCAATATCCTGCCATATCAAAATGCCACTATAAAAAGAAGGCACAAGATCATGGTTTAGGTACAATAACATTTCAAAAGTTCAAAACTACTGGCAAGCTATCATGGACAACCAAAATGGATCAAGAAGTAATCCAAGCCATGAGCTATCAACCCTTTTGTCCTCTTTAACACTTTCTCCACCCACTAATCTTGAACTTCATCCAATTCCAGCCCCTCTTCGAGCTCAACTTCAAAGAAATCAAGCTTTTGAGGTAACATACTTTTGCCAATCTATATAATTCTTTAAGAAACATCTTACATACTAGTTAAATATAACAACATTACTAATTACTAATGTTTATTTGTTTTATGTTTCAGATTAGGAAAAAGCATAAAAGGTTCATAAACTTTATGTACTCGAAATGGGACGAAGTCATCACCCTTGATGATGAGGAAGAAACCTCGCCCGATACTTCCTCAACAAGGAGTGTGAACTGTAGAAGAACCAATCCAATTTCGATCTTTGGCAATAAAACGGGTTACTTGTTTCGGTCACGACAACAATGAAGAGGATGCGTAAAGTTTCCTGCGTGAAACACCTCAAACTATTGTCCCACAATAAGCTATTAGAATATTACATTCTAAGAACATAATGTATTACTTTCTTTTATTTTTGTTTTAACTGTTGCGCGCTTTAAAACATATTAATAAAACTTTTTTTGTTTCATTCTAATTTCAAATTTTGCGTATTTGGAAGATCCTCATAAGAATTTGCGTATTTGGACTATGAAACATACCGCGAAAACGCACATCGAGACCATACAAGGCTTTTAATAGCCAAATATATCTTCTAGGTTCAATAAGCCTATACCAGAAAGTAAACAAATAAGTTATCGATTTCAATCTAAATACCGATTTACGTATTTCACACAAACAAATGGCTCTTAAGAGATCTCGTAGGCTCGTCAACTCAGAAGAAGTAAGCAAAATCAAGTCCAAATTCTGAACAATGAAAAAACATTAGATGCTAAAGATGAATTTTTGTTCTTAGAGCATTAACAATGGTAACGGGATAACACCCATTTGAGACCAAATAACGCCGTTATTGGCATTACACCCTTGGAGGCTGAGTTCTTTCACGTCGTTGGTCCCTCCCCGTTAACCATATAACGCGCGTTATATGCGAATTAAAAAAAATCAAAATTTTTTCAAAACACCCCCTTGTAGCCGTTATGTTTAAAAAAATTTTCAAAAAATACCCTAAACGGCTACTTTTTATAAATAAAAAAAATTCAGAAACCTTTTTTACCACTATAAATACCCAATTAAAACACCACTTTTTTCACACTTCCACTACTAAATCCTCTCAATACTCTCAATCTTTCAACTTCAATTAACTGCAAAAAAAACAATGTCGGGAGGCAACAATGATACTTTCTTCAATCTTCTCGGTGGTGGGTGGAATCCCTCAAACCCGGGTTCATCATCTAACCCGAACGCGGGTTCATCTTCAAACCCCAAACCACTAGGCTTCTCGAGCCAAGAAATGTATCAACAACATCAAACATTTCTGTATTGGCAACAACAAAACCAACAAAGCACCTTAAACTCCAACTTTCAAAATCTACAATTCACACAACAATCACAACAATCACAAACTGAAACACATGATGTTGCTGACACACCCACGTCTCCTCCAAAAAAAAGGAAAAGGTCGTATTAAGCGAAAATCAAAAAATCCAAAGACCCCGAGCCCGAACCAATTGATTTTGATGAAGAGGAGGTTGTCGTTACTGCGCGTTGGACTTCAGCAGAGGAAGCATTACTTGCAAGGTGTTACATAGCTGTTTCGGAGGATCCGAAAGTTGAAAAGTGCCAACCCAGAGATACGTTTTGGTATCGGGTCAGAAATGAGTTCAATAGAAACAACTTTCAATGGCGCACCAAGGACATGATGTCAAGCAAATGGAAAACGTTGAACGACATATGCACAAAGTTCAACGCTTGTTACATACGTGCGCAACGGGATCAACGAAGCGGGGAAAGTGAGCATGATGCTATGAAACGGGCAAAGCAATGGTATCGTGAGGAAACCAAAGGAGAACCGTTTCGTCTCGATGACGCTTGGGAGGTTTTGTGTCATTATAAGAAATGGGACACCCCGGAACCGGTTGATTTAACCGGCGATGTGCCAAGCCAAACAAACGAGGCTTTGTTTGGTAATGATGAACAACCACGCCCCATGGGAAAGAAACGTGCTACCAAGAAAGCAAGATTCGAGAGCACAACAAGTACTGGGGGAGCAAGCACTGGAGGAACGAGCTCGTTAACTTATTTCACGAAACTATGGCAAATGAGTATCGTTTGAACGTGAAACCGCCCGGCGTATCGGCCCAGCGGGAAAAAGATCTCACAATAACAAGGTTGGAAGAGATAAAGTTTTTGATGACGCCCTCTTGAAGGGCAAGATCCAATGGTCGTGGATTGGATCAATGACGAAAAAGATCGAATACTCAAAAAATATAACTTGAAACTTCGTCAGTAGATCGTATTCTTGTCATTTCCTTTAATTTGTTGTAACGTTTTATTTGCAGTGTGTTTTTTTATTTCGTTGTAATTTTTTTTTAATCTCGTATTGTAATATGTTTTCAATTTTAATGATATGTTTAGTTTAATAAATGAAGTGTTTGTTTTAGTTTAGGGGTTGAAATTGAAAATATGAAATGTTATTGATGTTATTGGGATGTTATTGTTGTGGGTGTTTTTTGGGGATGTTAAGGTGAAATGTTAAAGCTAATGTGGCGCTGACGTGGACGGTGTTATTGGTGTTATGGTGTTATTGTTGTGCATGCTCTTAGTAGGTCGATTTGTAGATGGGATGTTCCTAGCAAAAAGTGGTGATTATACGTCTTATTACATTTTAATGTTTTAATTCATCCAAGCATTAACTTTTAATAATATAACAAGATGTTCTGACCATTGAGCGCTTCTACACAATCAATGTTTTAATTCATCCAAGCATTAACTTTTAATAATGATCTAGGGTGGGCTTTTGCACAAAGGGTTTATTTGGTTAGAAACAATGAGATAAGATCAAATGAGAAATATAATTAAGATGAGAAGAATGAGAAGAAACCACAACCACAAATATTAGATGCATCCATAAAAATAGATGCATCTCCCTATTATTTCTTTTTCTTTATTTGAAATATGTGGTTTCAATTCTTTCTCACTTTTCTCATTTAAATAATTCTTCTCGCTAGATCCATACTCTAGAAACAATAGTATAATTCAACAATGACAACATTCGATTAAATGAAAACAAGAACAATAAGTGAACTTATAAAGAAAAGTTCACAAAATCCAAACAAATATGGTTTATCTTAGTCAATTTAGGATTTAGAGTTGTGGTAAACTGTGTTGAGAAGGAAATAATAAGAACAATGATATAAAGGTCATTTATATTAAACCTATAATTCTCATGTGATTTTAGGTTTTAAATATATATTAAATAAATATTTGGTTATATATATATTTTTTTAAAACGGCTTGTTAGTTGTTAGTGGTTCAGGTAGCAGTGACATCCAATTGGGCAGTATGCTGATCCTGAACACCGCCTCTACTTCCTCCTATTCCGCCTGAAGGGGTAAAAGTCTCGGGTAGGACTCGAACTTGAGACCTCCCCTAGCCAAACCTCCCCTCCCCAAGCCCTTAAGGTATCTTGGTGGCCAACTGAGCTAGCCCAGTC
>OU343220.1:300552060-300615392 GCA_910596185.1 Chrysanthemum makinoi | reverse complement strand
ATCTTAATAGTTGACTAGAGAATGGAAAAATTCTTCAAAGAGATGAAAAACCCTAGTGGTTTGAATTTCTATGTAGAAATTATATGGACAAAATTGTACACATATTTAATGCATGTTTTATGACAAGATTATTAATCATACTTAAGCAATTAATTATGATTGAATATTCTTCCTAGACACATTAAATATATAATCATACTTGTTTTCATTAATATGAAATATGACAATGGAATATCAAAACTCTTTCTTGAAAATTACTTTTAGCGAGGACCTGAGTAATCTAAAAGGTTTTTTGAATCCATATAATCTTTGGAAGTGTACGAAGTGCAATAATTCATGAATGGATAAATGCATGCATCTATGAAATTATTCTTATGTTTAATTATTAAATCCTAATTTCGATTTATAATTGAAATAAGATAAATTTTAAGTATTCCTAAAAGCTAGTGGGAGTATTATGTTAAGGTTTTAAATCTTATATGTTGTATAACATATATAAAGTAACATTCCTTGTAAGCTAAATGTTAAGTCTTAGATTGGAATGAAACTTCACATGTAAGATTTAAGAATTAAAACATATAACCTGGAATATATGTTTTATTAATAAACATGTGCACTAAAATAAATGATTCTAATTAAACATGATATATCATTTGGGAAATGGATAAATATCTTTTGACAAGATAGAACGTGAATGAAGTCTAAGTTTGACCTGTAGATTCATCATGTACATCATGTTGTGTATTAAAATTATTGTATCATTCTTGAATAAGAAGTGATTTGACAACATTGATATCTAACTAAAAGGTATTAGATAACTTGTGTAATGAATATTCTAATAGAATTACATCCCTCACCTGGAATTGCTCCTAGATTATATGGATGAACAATATGTCAATTGTTGTGCAATTGTCATCACTTTCAAACTTGAAAAGTTTGGAAAGCATCAAACATTACACAATAGATATTAAAGTTTACGGAGTTTTAATGAGCACATTGTTGTTTGTATACAATGATGCTAGTTTAATTGAGATGACACTCAATACTAGTCATGGTAGGATTTCATCCTTGTTAATGCAATGTGAACTACTTGTGCTACTTAGAGCACAGTTGCATTATACATTAAAAGAATAAGAATACTTTAAACTTTAAAATGTTTGAAAGTTAAATTGTCATATTGGGGGTGAAAGAGGATGTCTTACACTTTATGAATTATTATGTGGATTGGTGAATGCACACATACAAGAACTTCACTAATTGAATTCTTGAAATAAGTATTCTCAAAATTATGATAGATCAAGTTGGTTGATTTATGCCTTGTCAACAAGTACGATTGTCATTACTTGAGGCATAATTCATCAACTAGAATTTTCATGCATTGATCTATTTGGTATTTGGATAAGGATGTTAAACAATTGTTATAATAAATCAAATACTTGGTATGTTTGATTTTATAATATATTGTATCTTATATTTGCATGTTTAATCCGTGAATAAATTTATTTATTCTAAATCGTCCGTTGTCAATTAATGATATGGGAGTATCATTAAACTAAGACAAATCTGAAAGATATGGTAGAATATACTTGAAAGTATATTGATGAGAATGCATACCAATTTCAGATGATATTCAATGAATTGAATATAGGACTTATCCCAACTACATGATTTTACTTTATGGATATTGTTATTAAGTAAATCATGAATAGTTATCCTCAGACTTGAGATACCAGATAAGTGTCATGAATGTAGTGTACTTATGTGGAACAACTTAACGCTATAGGTAACTGGTAGTCATAAGGGTTGTTTCCTGAAGTGTGCAAAGTTCATGGGTTATTCTTGTAGTCAAGATAGAATTTGTTCCTTCAAATTTATTTGGAGTTTAATACTTATGGGCCCTTCGTAGGGTTGACAAGATGTTTGCATGGCCATGCCCAATATCTCCCCTGAATATGTTCAGAAGATTTGGTAATCTTGCTCAATTACTTATAACGAGAACCGAAGGTTGAATAAAGAATTACTTGATTCCATATCTTTATTTAACATGGTATTAGAAACAAAAGGATAATAATAATGAGAAATCATTAAAAGGTTTTCCAGGAGCCTTGCTCGAGTTGTGCTAGAGGCATCGAAGTGTTGCTAGACGCTAACCGATGTGATCACACTATTAAGATATGTCCAAGTGGGAGCTGTTGGTTTAATGGACAAAATATTAATAGATGTGTGTTAGGATCGAACTCGAGACCACGGGATTGCACACTTTATGTATGAGAATTAAAGTTAATAATTAAATGTAAATGTTATATTTATTTATTAATTACACGAAATAATATAACGGACGTTAAGTTAATTAAGTGTAATGGACTAACGATCGTTAAATGTTAATTGGAAGGACTAGATGTGAAATTAAAGATCAAGAAGGTTCTAGAATCCCTTGTGGAGTCCTAAACCGATCGGCCTAAGGGTTTCCAAACCCAATCCATATCTAACTTGGTCACCAAGTTATATTGGGTATAAATTCAAGGCTTAGGGTCTTTGTTTTCTATCTCTTGTACTCATAAGCTAAAACCTAAAAAATGTTTGTGTGTATTTTTGCTTATATTCGGTCGACTACCTCCCAAGGTTGTCGAATACTTTGTTTTTACAAAACAAATTATTTTGTGTGATTAAAACTAGCATGATGTGCTGGTTGTGTACAAGTTTTAAATTTATAAAAGGTGAATTACCAATATTACCAATAACACATACGAGCAAGTATACTCGTCCGTTATAGCAAGATTATGAAGGTAAGTCGGGATCGTTCGCAGGGATTTGAGTGAATCTAAGCACAAGTTTGAATCAACAGAGTCTATCCAAAACATATAACAAAGTAAATAGATATAATGAAATTCAGATGATTAAAAAAGTACACTTGCTTAAACTAGTTTCATATCGTAGATTAATGTGATTGTGTTAACCTTTTAACATGTTGGTTATGATAATTAGTTGGAAGACTAATCTATTGTTCTTACAAGTTAAACCTTCGTCAAGATTTTAGTTCATAAAAACAAGCATTAAGTTTTAACCAATCAATTCAAGATCAATTCAAGTTTCATAAGTCTACATACATAAACTTAAACACAAAAACATCCACTTGTTCATCAAATTGCTTAAGAAATGGTCAATACAAAAGGTAACCGATCGTAGACAAAAGGCTACAATTGATTCTCAACAACTAATCTTACGACCTTTTAAATGTTTCCAACCAATCCAACTTGATAATCAAAAAGCGTTTCTATTACAACCATACCTTAGTTCCTTTGTATAATCAAGAATAATGGGTAAAAACAATCATCCATAGACAAAATGATTATGATTAGTTGAATAACAATAAGTTCTTTCGACCCCAAAGATTACTATCAATTAGCCAAACTTGATTAGGAAATCTCACTATGAAACTTTAGCACAATTGGATCTTAGAATCAACTTGAAATTGAATTAAAACATGTTAACACAATCTAACTAATCATATGATAATCAACATCATTTAAGCAAGTGTATAAAGAAACTAGCCACTCATAGCAAACATGAACATAAACTCAGAACTTTGAACATTAGAAAACATGATTAAAAGTCTTACAATGCTTGGAATAAGATTACAATTGGTGTAGTAATGATTCCCAAAGTATTGGGGTAGACTTCTTGGTGATTTGGCCTCCAAATGTGGAACTTCTAGAACTCCAAACTTCTATGGGCTTCTAAGGACGAATTATGAGAGCTTAAAGCTTTGTTTTGATGAGTAGAGAGATTTGTATTTGAGGGTGTGTCTCATATGCTTACAAATGGCCTCTATTTATACTAGTTCCAAAGCCTAGGGTATTAATTGCTGAACTTGGCCTCCAAGGAGTAAGGAAGGGACTAGAATACACCAAGAGAAGGACCTAGAATCGTTTGGATGCAAAGGGGAGGCTTAGTGATGAAGATTTGGCAACTGCAGCTTCTCCAACCGAATCGGTTATACGACCAACCGATCCGTTGGTCTTCTAAAGTGTGGCCAACCGTCTGCCAGTGGCCGGGTGCGACCGAACGGTTGGTGGTGGTCATAATGTCGTTTCTGGTCATATTCCAGCCGATCCGGTTGGATCTCCTGAGATACGGAAACTTGATTTTTTCTTCTCTTTATCTTGTAGAACTTGGTTCTTCAATCACTATGGTCTTCAAAGGTCCTTGAGATACTTGATTTAAGCTTCACTGAGAATCTTACTATTTGCTGACATTTATTTACTTTCCTTCCGTTTCCCTGCACTTGGTTATAAACACTAGACAAACATCTTTTGATGCGTTTAAGCACTATAATTACGCAAATATAACCAAATAACATATATAAAAACACATAGCGCTACTAAAAACATGCACAACGAAATGAAGCGTTATCATAGCATTACTTTAATTTGATTTAGTAATACTGTGTACAAGAACGTGGTACTAACATATTATTGTTGGTATCTTGGATTGAATTACAAAACGGTAAGGGGTAATTCTTATAATCCTATAAACCCTAATTAGGGTTCATCTCAATTGCTAGTTTGTGGATTTGATTCTTGTTCGGCTAGAATCAAGAAAGGTACGCATACTTTATGTTTTAGTTAATTAAGTATTCATTATATGTTCTATACGCTTCCGCATGTGTACTTGATGTTTATTATTTATATTTATTATGATTAGTCATGTTATATAATTCAACACATCTACCAATAATGTGTCCCAGTTAAATCATTAACAGAGCCAAGGGAGTCACTGGTAAGTCTTTATATTTGGTAGTACTTGAAAACCGTAAGTATATTTTCCAAGTAATAGATATTCCTCAAAGATCATCAAAGTAACCAAATAAGATGAATTGAATTATAATGTCTTATACACAATCATTAACATATTGCAGATTATTGATGTTCAGGTGGGCAGCTTCATAAAAAATAACAATCTTGCACTATATAATAGGACTTGCAAACATACAAACAAACCTAAAACTATAAAAATATAATTGTTGGAATCACTCCTACACCTTATTCAAGTGTTAGTTACTCATATGTAATAGTTAGCTTATTATGGCCTTTATGTTTGTTATTAGCCTTAAGCTTATGTAGAAGGCCCATGAGCTTAGGCCCAAGCCCATAGGAGAAAGGGAAGGAGTAGGAGTGTTGTCCTAGCTCCTTGCCTATAAATACTTTGTAATAACCTTCATTTGAAGGTTGGTTGTTCAAGTTTTCTTTTCACATACACTCTACGCATAACCGGTCTTATATTATCGTGTGTGTGTGTTTGGTTCTTGTTCAATCGCCTCTCTATCTTTCTTATAAGCTTGTGTGGTAAACCTTGTGACCTAACAGTGGTATCAATCGCCAAATAGTTGGGTGAAACGTTTTGTTTTTGAAGATTTTGTTCTTGGTCTTACGCGTAAAAGTGGGTGATACTTTGGTTCGCTTAAAAACGTCTTTTTTACACTTTTAAATCCAAGATTCTTGTACTTTCAACGTTTTAAGGTGTTAAAATACTTGTTTTTGGCAAAAAGTTTCAAACTTTATGTGTGATCTAAGTTTTTAAGCTTGTTTTTATTCGTGGGTATAGTTCTACGCGTAACTGTTTTAGAAGGTTTGGTTCATCAAGTTTCACACTTTGTGTTATTTGGTGTTATTGAAGCTATTTCATCACACAAAAACTGGTTTAGAAACATCTTTGAGCAATATCAAATTTACAGTAGGACTACGGCGTAGTAAAACCCTAAAACTACGCGTAAGCATCTCCTTGGTTTGATCTTCATTTTTGTGGTTTATTCCGTGTTTTCTTACTTGGATAAGTCTGAAAATACGTCGACTTTGGATATCTTTTGCCTTTGTGAAGTGTAAAAGATCAATTGGGATAAAACCCTAAAATTACGCATAAGCATAAGCTTACGCGTAGAAATCCTATGCATAAGATTTTTCTTACGCCTAAGCCTTGTCTTACGCCTAAGATAATCCTACGCCTAACTTTCTACGCCTAACTTTTGTCTACGCATAACTTTAGCGTTTTTTCCTCACTTACGCGTAAGCTAAATTCTACGCGTAACCTCTAATTGTTACGCGTAACTTTGGTGTTTTTACGCATAAGTGCTACTTGTTTATTGTGATTTCTACGCCTAAGGATACTTCATCAACAAAGGTTCATTCGACTACACAGATCCATTTTTACCAACACAAGTTTATCAACATGTCACAACCACCATACTCTAACTATTTCCCTACACTTATCCTCATCCTCAACGTCAACAACAACTAACTCCACAACATCAACAATGGAATCAACAACAAGCAATTTATCAACAACAATTTAACCAACAACATACTCCACAACTTGCTGCAAATCCACAACCTCAAATGGTTCAACCACCACCAAGTCTTCAAGCTCAACCGTACACAAATGACTTTAATCAACATCCATCAAGGATCACTATGAAGGAACCCACTTGGTTTGAAAAGATGTTTGAAACTTTAAGCAGCCAACAATCAATTCATGAGGTCGGATCACTTGATAGACCTCCAATGCTCACTCGAGGAAACTACGATCAATGGGTGATAAGGTTCTTTAGGTTTTGTGATCTAAAGAAGCCACATGGAAAGTTCTTAAAGAAGGTTATCTTGGAAGGTCCATTTGAGATGCCTACTTTCATTGTACCCGGAGATCCAAATGCCATTCCACCAAGAGATGAACAAACGAACATTGCTACTTTGCGGACTTGAATCCTCAAGAACTTCTACACTATGAATCAGATGAGCTTGCAATGGAATATATCCTCTAAGGATTACCAAACCCAATTCTTCGTAGTGTTGATGCTCAAAAGACTGCAAAAGAAAATGTGGGATCATATTCGTCTTCTTATGGAAGGATCTGTACTCAATCGGGAAGATTTGGAATCCAAAATTTACTTGGCTTATGAACACTTCATGATTGAACACGGAGAGACACTCGAGTCCTATCATCACCGATTTTCGGACATCATCAATGATTTGGATAAACACAACATCATCATGCCAAGAATTGCGGTGAATACTAAGTTCCTAAGTAGTCTTGGTTCTGAATGGGAGAAGTATGTCATTTTTCTCCGTCAAGCGAAAAACATGCATTAGTCTACCTACAGATTGTTGTACGATTACTTGAAGCCTCATGAAAAGGAAGTTGATAGGGAAAGGATTCTCCGTGCTCAAATTGCTCCACCGACACATCAGGAAAATCAACAACTTGCCTTATATGCTCAAAACAGTTATTCTCCTCAACCAGCAACTCAACCAACTGCTACAATCACACCACATGATCCTTCACAACCTCCATCTCAACAAACTCAATTGGTTCCATACAACAACAACAATGCTCAAGCTTAAGCTAATGAGGAATCTGATCCGTTCGAAGCATTGCAACAAGGATTTGCTATGATTGCTAATGCCTTTAGCCGTTATACCAACAAATCCAACAACCGTATTAGTTCCTCATCTAATACAAGGAATCAAGCTGTTGTGAACAATGGACGAGTTGAAGTTGAGAATCGTGGTTATGGTGCGTCGGATGGTGGTCAAGGGTTTAATTCTATGGGTAGGAATAACAATAGAGCTCAAGTGGTGGAACAGGGAAATGCTCAGAATGGGTTGAATGGTCTTCGATGCTACAACTGCAATGAGAAGGGACACTGGCTAATGCATGCCCAAAGCCAAGGACTAGAGGCGTGCTTATTTCAAAGAGGCTCTTTTTTTGGCTCTTAAGGATGAAGGCGGTGGAACTCTCACGGAGACAAAGAACAGAGTTTTATGGCAAATCACGACTCGGATGATGATATGGAGGACTTGCGGGCCAATGCAGCTGTTATGTTGATGGCTAATATGCATGAGTTACACATGAGTGACACAGGCCCGGTGTATGACACTGATGGCTTGTCTCAGGTACCCGAACAAACCATATTTATCTCGAATCTCATATCTCCGCCAACATCTGAATCCGGCAAGGCTCAGAATGTTCAAAATGAGCCATCCACATCTCATTCCGACGATTTTCAACTAGACCCCGTAGTTATATTTGACGATCAAGATGACCAACCGGTTTCCCTTGATAATCAAATTGACTCCGTGGTTATACTTGAGGATCTCGGTAATGATCATGTTGAGACTCACGTTGAACACGCCGAACTTTTGCCTCATCCAGTTTTTGCTCGTTTAATACAAGACCAACAGACCATAGTGGAAAAATGTCATGCCATTAATCGGGACTTGAAATGCAAAAATGCCTTTGTTAACCAAGGATTTTGAATGTTTACAAAAGCAACTCAACTTTTTCAAAACTCAAGAAAAGCGTGAAAGCGGTTTTGAAGCGACCTTTGCCAAATCTTATCAAAACAAAAATATTTAGAAAGACAGATCGTGATCTAGCCGCTTAGAAGAATGCTTTGTTGTCTGAAATAGAACAACTGAAACATGAACATAAAAAGCAAATTAACGCTCTCACCTTGGAAAATCAAAAGCTAAAATTGAGTTGTTAACTTGTCAAAAACAGTTCTCTGCATACAAAAAGCATTCAACGAAGCGAATAGATGATCATCTTGAAGAAATCATCGGCTTGCAAAACAAACTTAAAGAGTTTAAAAGTGTTGTTTACAAACATGGCGAGTCGGTCACAGCCATTGAAAAGTTTACTTTAAAACCCAATCCAAATGGATATGGACCGAATCTTGCTGATTACAAACCTAAGCTTTCAACCAAAGCATTCAAACCAAATCACGAAGTTTCGGTCAGTGCAGAATATAAAGTTGATAATTACATTTATGAGTGTTGTTGAATATCATCGTCAAGAGGAATTAGATGCAGAAGGCGAGAGTCGATCAAAATTAGAAAAAGTTGTTTACAACAAACCTTTTAACTATTCAAAAGCGGTCACTTCGTCACACCAACGGATTCTTCTAACACACCAAGGGTTATCATCAAAACACTTGAGTCTTCTAATGTTAATCCCCAACCAGATTATGCACAAATTTATGGTCCTTTACCTTCCATCGGTGAAGTAAACTCAAAACACGAAAATCGAAAAATTCTTAGATATTTTGACATTTTCATGGTGACCTCAAAATTTACAACATGAGATAGAATATGGATTACGAAATCAAAATTGATCATTTTCAATCGCCTCTGGCGAGAACAAAGAGACATTTTTGGAAAAATCAAAAAAATCTTTTACCTAACGTTAAAAATTTGAAAATTTGTGCATTAGCTTGGGAAAAGGATTTTCATAAGGAACTTGGAAAATTTGAAAAATTGTGCATTAGCTTGCGACCTAAGAAAAGATCAATGTCTTTTAGTGTCAATGCTAAAGTAGAATAACACCCTAGGACTATGAATAAGACTCACGTTGCCTCCACTATAGATATTGCGTCCGGCAAATGTAATAAAAATAGTGATGTAACGAATGCTAAACAAGTTAAGTACTTTTGATATTGATCGATGCACCTTGTGTTATATGTCATAAAAGTATGAATTCTGATTGTCATGATAAATGTGTTGCTAAAGCTATTATCTCTCGTTTAAGGAATCCTAAGAACCGGAATACCTCTAGGCCCACTAATCTTTCTAAGTCTGTGCTTGGTAGACCGCCCTCTTTAGATTCTAAGAAACGCATTGTTGTCCCTGTAGCTCCAATTTCACCTCCTAGGAATGTAGTACCACCTAGTGCATTCACTAAGACTAAAGCAAACACTAGTTGGAGATGGCGGAAATGGATATATAACACACTAGGATTTAAGTGGATACCTAAAGCTATTGATGTGTGTATATCTACTATCCTTGCTACGGAACCCTCTAACATTTCGGGTTCCACATCTACTTCTATTCCATCTGTGTCGTATTGTAATGCGGTGTGATACCGATCATTCTCTGGATTGTTGATAGCGGATGTTCCCGACACATGACAGACAATCTTAAATTGTTATCAAACTTTATTGCAAAGTTCATTGGCCTTTGTCGAGGTTAGGGAATGATCACTTCACAGCTATCATGGGCTACAGAGACTATGTCAATGGGAACATCGAAATTAGCAGGGGTTACTATGTGGAAGGCCTCGGTCATAATCTGTTTTCAGTAGGTCAGTTTTGTGATGGAGATTTGGAGGTTGCTTTCGGGGAGAAAACTTGTTTCATTAAGTGATCTACAAGGAAATGACCTTATGTCCGGATCGCGTAATTCTAGTCTCTACACTATCTCTATGAAAGACATGGTTGCTTCATCTCCCATCTGTTTACTTTCAAGGCAACATCAACAAAATCCTGGCTATGGCACCGTCGTCTCTCACATCTAAACTTTCAAACCATCACCAACCTTGCTCGACACAAACTAGTTGAAGGACTCCCACGGTTTTAGTATTCTAAAGATCACCTTTGCTCAGCTTGTGAACAAGGCAAAAGCACTCATGCTCATTTTCCTTCAAAGGTGGAACACGACTCTCAACATGTGCTTCATCTTCTTCACATGGATTTGTGTGGCCCGATGCGTGTGCAAACGATCAATGGCAACCGCTACATCTTAGTAATTGTTGATGACTATTCACGCTGGACTTGGGTCTACTTTCTTGGAAGCAAAGATCAAGCTCCACAAATGATCATCACCTTTCTCACGAAAATACAAGTTCACTACTGAAACACCGTTAGACTAATCGAGAGAGATAGAGGCAGAATTTGTTAATCAAACTCTTCGTGAATTCTATGAGAAAGTGGGAATTCAGACATCGGACATCTATTGCACGTACACCAGAACAAAGCGGAGTTGTCGAAAGACGAAACCGAACGTTAGTGGAAGCTGCAAGAACAATGTTAATCAATGCTAAACTTCAGTTACTTATGGGCGAAGCTGTATCTCTGCATGCTATACTCAAAACCGTTCTATGATTACAAAGCGCCACAACAAAACACCTTTCGAGCTTGTCCATAACAGAAAACCGAATCTAAAACACTTTCATGTATTTGGATCTCTTTGCTATCCGAATAATGATCGTGATGACTTTGGAAAGCTCAAAGCCAAAGCTGACATTGGAGTCTTTATCGGATCTTGTGATAATTCAAAGGTTTCGAATCGGAATCGTCGTACAAAGCGGTGATGGAAGCGATTCATGCTCATTTTGATGAACTTACGAAAATGGCTTATGAGTATACCAGCTTGGAACCCGGACACAACCGCTTAAACTTCCCCAAACCCCATCATCAGCTGAACAAAGCCCCAGCTTACTCGTCAACAAATGGAAAGGTTATTTGCTCCGCTGTTCAGTGGCGATATTGATGAACGTGCTCGGGTGTATCCGCTGTTTCATGCTCAACGATAATACTCTTATACGATACACCTGCTACAACAACTCGCATGTTGAAGATGCACCTACACCAGTTGACTCCACACAAAGTTGAACAAACCGCTTCCAACAATGATGACGGCTGATGATATTCTAAATGTAGTACCCCCACCTGCAGATTTTGATCCAAATGCGTTCTTCAACCCGTTTGCTAATGAGGCTGCTGCACGGATGTCGCGGAATCTTCAACAAACCATTTGAATCCTCTGAATCTGCACAATGTATACCAACATCAACCCTCCACACATAGATGGACGAAAGACCATCCTCTGGAAAACATTATTGGCAACCCGAATCAACCGGTCGTTACAAGACAACGTCTTCACACAGACGGTGAACATTGCATTTATGCACTCACATGCTGCCAATCGAACCTAAAAACATCAAAGACGCAATGACAAAAGACAACTGGATTGAATCCATGCAAGAAGAACTCAACCAATTCAAACGTCTTGAAGTATGGGAGCTGGTTGAAAGACCAACAGGGGTCTACGTCATTGGTCTCAAATGGATTTGGAAAAACAAATTGGATCTTTGAAGGAAATGTTATCCGGAATAAGTCACGTCTGGTGGCTAAGGGTTATCGTCGGGAAGAGGGTATTGACTTTGAAGAATCTTTTGCTCCGGTTGCTCGTCTTGAGGCTATTCGGATATTTCTAGCGTTCGCGGCTCATATGAATATGACGGTCTATCGGATGGATGTCAAAACTGCGTTTCTCAATGGACAACTTAAAGAAACGGTTTATGTCGACCAACCGGATGGATTCGTTGATCACGAGTTTCGAATCACGTCTACATACTGAACAAAGCTCTGTATGGTCTCAAACAAGCTCCTCGGGCATGGTACGATAAGCTATCATCCTTCCTCATTGCTAACAATTTCACCAAAGGTTCGGTTGACCCAACTCTTTTTATACAATATCACGGGGCACATATCTTAATTGTTCAAATTTACGTGGATGACATCATTTTTGGGTCTACACATAAAAAGTTTTCAATCGCTTTTGCAAAACTAATGAAGAAAAATTTTGAAATGTCCATGATGGGTGAACTCACGTTCTTTCTCGGTCTGCAAGTTCATCAATCACCCCGTGGTATTTTCTTGAGTCAATCCAAATATGCCCTTGAATTGTTAAACAAATTTGGAATGAAAACATGTGACACCTATGCCACACCAATGGCTCATACCAAGAAGCTAGACGCTGATTTACATGGGAAATTGGTGGACCCTACAAAATACCGTAGTATTATTGGGTCTCTCATGTATCTAACAGCTAGCAGACTGATATTGTCTTTGATGTTTATCTATGCTCCCGTTATCAGTCGCGACCAACTGAAACCCACCTCTCTGAGGCTAAAAGAATCCTCCGATACATAAAGGGAACCATTAACTTGGGGATCTGGTATCCGAAGGATTATGGTTTTGAACTAATCGCTTTTGAGCTGACCACGCAGGATGCTTAGACTCACGGAAAAGTACTTCAGGATCATTACAATTTCTTGGTGATAAAGCGGTGTCATGGCAATCGAAGAAGCGAGGATTGTACATCGCTGTCCTCAACCGAAGCAGAATATGTAGCCATGTCCATATGTTGTGCTCAAGTCATCTGGATGAGAACACAACTCAAAGACTATGGTTACGTATTTGACAGAATCCCGATGTCTTGCGACAATCGGAGTGCCATTGCGATCTCGTGCAACTTCGAGTTCAGCACTTCGAAATCAAAGCACATCGATCTTCGATATCATTTCATCAAGGATCCCGTGGAGCAGTGCTGTTGAATTATACTTTGTGGGTACAGAATACCAATTGGCAGATCTTCTCACCAAAGCCTTGCCTCCCGCTAGGTTTAATGAGTTGGTCCACCGGATTGGTATGAGGTGTTTGACTCAAGAGGAATTGGATGACCTCCTAAAACAGTCTTAAAAACCTGTCAAACACCAAAATCTCTTTTGTAAATAATTTTTCAAAAACAAAATACAAAAATATAAAACCTATAAAACAACAAAAATATTCTTCTAATCTACTTTTCTGTCAACATGGCAAGTACATTTCTACCGTCAACACTTTAATCTTTCAAAATTCAGTATTTTTCTGATCAAGTGTTGAGGGGAGAAAATAATACTAACCGTTTCAAAACATCTGTGTACTTGCATGTTATCATATCCCGGTTGTTTCTTTTATCAATGGTGGTAAACTTTTATGGTTAAATGACACTCCTCGGACTAAAATTTATAACCTTTCATCATTTATTAAGTCGAGAGGGAGTGTCGTCAAAGTTTCTTTCTTAAAATCTTTGTTTGGTAACCAAAATGGAAGTTAAATGGCTTTGTTTGAAAAAGGAAAAGGTGGAGGGACCAAAACTGTCAAAATGTTAAAGTTATTTTAATAAAAACATCCTTCACCTAACATTACCCTCACATTTATTACTTCTAACCTAAAAGATCCTACGCCTAATATTTATTCAAGAAATCCGTGTTTAGATCATCAATTTGTAAGTGTTTTCATGATCTTAACAGTAATACAAGCTAAGGTTTTGAATTTCTAGTAAATCCTACGGCTAAAACTTTTGTTACGTGTGATTATGTGTTCTACGCATAAGCGTATGAACACACAATCATTGTGTGTGTGTTTGTGGTTAAATGGATAGTGTCAAAACGTTCCTAATACATCAATGATATCATTTTAACCATCAAAATCCACCCGAAACAAATTGATGATTTTTGAAAACTAGGGTTCTTGAGTCGAATTGGGTATTTTCAAATGTGAAGGGTTTTGGTCAAAAGATTGTTGTGTTATGTTCATATGTTGATGAATTGATGATTTCCAGGCCCTATAACAACCTAGAAACACTAATTTAATCAGAATTAGGAATTAGGGTTTAATGTTCTTGAGTTTGGGTATTTTTGATTCATCACGAACTAGATGTTAATACTTGGTTTATAAACTCACACAACATCTTAGAACTACCAGAATAAGTTTGGTGCAAATCCTATGGTTAGAAAACTTACGCGTAATTCTTAACCCTTAGGGTTTTGACCTACGCGTATGACTTTCTACGCATAAATGTTTAACAAGCTTTCATGCCATGATGTTGTTTTAATATGAATATACATGTTAATATTGATGATATGATGGTTTTATTTCAGGCTTGCTACTCGTAAAATTCAGAATCAAGGTCAATTGTTACTCTACGCATAAGGATCACCCTACGGCGTAGCAGTTATGCGTAAGAGTAATCCTCGCATAACTACTACGCATAAGGTTCTACAATGGGACTACGCGTATCTTGTGAAGGATATGCGTAAATGACCTCTACGCCATAAGGTCTACTCTTACAAGTAAGCCTTACGCATAAGGTATAAATACGCCTACGCGTAAGCTCTACGCATAAGGTCCTCTTTTTCTACGCGTAACATTTCTTACGCGTAAGTTAAGATCCTACGCATAAGCTTTTGTCTACGCGTATGTCATTCGTTTACGCTTAACTTTGCCAAATCTACGCCTAAGCCTTGATTGACCTTCATTATGAATTGTTACGTGTACAAACTTGTTAATAAACAAATCATATCGTCACGAATCCAATAATGTCACTAATAAACTTAATCGTTTGATATGTTGTGAACAATAAGTGATAACATAAACTTTAAAACTTAAAGTTAACTAACTCACGAAACATTTCACGACGTCATTGGACTATTGAACAAACAAGTGACTTAGGACTCGTAACAATCATTGACCTTTGTACATTCAATAACCAGACAATAAGACCTTCCGTTGACTAACACTATGTCTTTCGATATGTTGGTTCTTTTGGCTAATGTTATTTGAGATCACGACATGGCTGAACAAATGAATGTGGATGCATCAGAAGTTCTTACAATTGCTGATATCTTTCCAGAGGGTTATCCGAGAAAGATTGGAAAGAACAACCTTAGGGTTGACTTTGACACCCTCACATGCTCAGAATCTTCTTGTCTCATTGCGTGGATATTCTCGGGAATCATCCCTACCGAACATGCTCTCACACTCTGCCACAGTTCCAGAGGTCTACATTCAACAATTCTAGGATTCTATGGAGAGGATCACTGGTCAAAGTGCAGTGAATGTGACACTTAATCACAAACAAGTCACTATCACTCCTGTTGACTTACGGGCTGTTCTCATCATTCATGACATCGCTCCAACCGACTTCTTTGCTACCCCTCTTGAAGAGGCAGTCCTGATATTCTTGATAGATATTGGTTATGATGAAGCTTCAGGAATCATTACTAAGCACTCTCACGTGGAGCTGAAGAATATTCCTCAACCATGGAGAACACTCTACATGATCATCACCAAATCGGTCTCGGGTCGTGACAGTGGCTATGAGCATCCCAAGCTCATGGGCTGCAAATTTTATGGTCGTTGATCAACAAGAAGGACATTGAAATCGAAGCACCGATATGGGAGGACATGATGCTATTTCACAAGAAGCTTGGCTCCAAGATTCCCTATGTCAGGTACACCAAACTGTTGATCCAGAGAGCACTTGGACTTCATCCGATATTCCCCATGAGGCTCAATGACCCAGATAATCACGACATATTGTGAACCCATACTATCTGTCGAATCAAAGAATCGTCAACAAAGAAACAGGTGCGGTATTACGATCACCTTCTGACTACCGAAATCGAAAAGCTTGAAACATACAAAAGGTATCGGTTAGCCGTAAAAGAAGGCAAAGTTGGTCATCTTGATGAAAAATCTTATGGTACACCTACTCGGAGGACCGAGAAGAGGCGATCTTTGGAAGTGTCACAAGTACAGATATTTATAGGAAGCTTCCCAAAAGGAATCCTCCTCGTAAAAGGATTGTTCCCGTAAAGGAAGCTGAACCTATTCCCACACCTGAACCAAAAGAAAGCTTGTGGGCGAAAGCTCACGAAGGTACTGACACGGATGAAGAGATTACCTACTCTCTACGAATGCGCAACCGTAACACCTTCTTCAGCAGCTAAACCTCCAAGTCCACCAGCTGACAAAGGAAAAGGGAAGACTCCTGTACTTGTACCCTATGATGAAAGCTCGGAGAGTGATAAAGAGCCACTGGAAAATGTTTACAAGAAGACGATCAAATTCCTTAGACACCAACACAAAGCTGAAGAATTTGCTAAAGACCAAATGGGTGGTCCCGGAGGATCAAGTGGTGCCACCACTCTTGTGCAACAACAAAAGCTTGTGGAGGATACTATCGAATATGAGTTTGAGGAACCGGAAACTGAGAAGTCCGAAAAAGATAAAGATGTTGATTATGATACGTTTCTTCTAGATAGTCACTGCGATCAAAGGAAGAAACCTCTGAACCTCCGAAGGATCAGAGTCTCCTCATATCTCTTCATCATCAGATTCGTCTTCTCACTCTTCACCACCACCATCAAAAAGATCAACAAAATCATCATCCAGATCGTGAAGAAACCACCTCGATCTTGGATTTCTCAAACACATGAAAGAATTGTGAAAGCTGTCAAACAAGTCGAGAAAGAAAAAGGCGTGCTCAACAAGAAGTTGAATTTCTTTGCTTGATCACATACAGACATCTGTATGACGAGAATCAAAAGATGCAAGGAGAAAGGAAGTTTGTTCAAGAATTCATGAAAAATCACCGTCAAGAGGAACTGAACGAAATGATCGAAGGATACACGAAAAAGTACCTTCGAGATACGTTCCTAAAGTTACAAAGGAGTTGTTCACCAAACAACTTTATCCAAATCTTATGCAGATCGCCAAGCAAACTATTCGATCAACGCCCTTAACCGTCACAATCAATCCAACCGATCCGGTAGTTTTCTCGGATAATGAATTGGTGGCCAAGCTTGTCACACAAATGTCGGCACGATCTGGGACATTTACTTCTGATGAAGGAAAGCTGTTTCAAGCATTCTTGGACTACCAACTTCAAGAAGCTTGTAGATTCGAAGCTGAAAAGTCTAAGCGTCCTAGAGACGATGAAGACAAGGATAAGGATAAAGACTCTGCACCTAAGTCGAAGCGATCTGGTGAATCTTCTTTGATGCAACCTCCTCCACAACGGCCTCCTGTTCAACAAAATCTCCTCCTCGTTCTTCTCTTGAAAAACCTCGGGGCGATTCGAGTTACCACCCTGACTCGAGAAAACCGGTGATCCCTTTGAGTATACGGGTGGTGACGATGAAGAGGTCCTTGAGCCCCAACAACAACCCACCTCTCCCAAACAAGTTCAGAAACCAGAATCATCATCTAGGCCTTCGAAAAAGAAGAAGAAGAAGACGCCTCGAATGACGTCGTATCATGGCCAGATGACGATAAAACAGAGGAATTTGAATGGTTTGCTACTCTTGTTAACAACACTCCCTACCCGGAAGAAGGTCAGGATTTGGTAGACGGTTCTACATTGGAGCATGCTAAAATTCTGCAAGAAAAGTTCCATGTGAAGAAAATGACAAAATCTGAGTTGAAGCGAATCAAGAATGAAGCGTTTCAACTTCTAAAAGACAACTCTGAAAGTGCCCTCGAGGTCGAATATCACCTTGAAAACATTGCTCGAGCTATGTCTAACAACATGGATTGGCTCAACCCGGAAGCAAACATTGACTTCACACAAAGGGACAACCCTCCATACTACACGGATTGGACCAAACCTCTACCAACAATTGGCCAACCAGCTGAACCAAGAAAATACGCTACATCGTTGACACTTCCATTCCCAGCAGTGTCTACTCAAACGCATAGCCATTGAGGAACGTGCCAATCACTTGTTCTCCAACACAGTGGAAGCATACGACCGAGATGCATTGTATGGGATTCATCAGCGGCGAGCGACGAATCTACTACTGAAGCTGTCAGGTTCAGAAGTCTCAACATGCTGTGTATAGTTCTAAGGATATCGTTGCCATCATACACGTTGACCTTCCGTCTAAGTGGGACTACACATTCCTAAAGAAGATCGTAGTCAAACGACAAGATGAACGGGACTATGCTTTCTCGAAGCGACTTTGAGAATTTGTCTCTCAATGACATCGAAGACATGTACCTTGCCAAAGTACAGGTAGCATGAGACAATTCTCCACTGAAGTACAACGCGAATTTATCAAGTCACTTCTCATCTTCATAAGACGCATTGTCATCAAGGAACGTGTAGAAGATCTCCACCTGGCTGTTGAATCTTATCAGACGCGTGTCAACTTCACTCCTCCAAAGCTTGATCTTCCCGATATCAACCAGGTATCTCAATATACACTCATCAGCAAACCTTTCGGCGTTGTTTACCGTAGTGAACTTCAAAGAAACTGCTTAATGGCGTGTAGCGAACTCCACAAGTTCGGGGATCATACTTTGAAGCTGGTTAGGGATGGAATGGCATACAGTTTGAAGGATATACGCCAGAAAATTGGGTCTCCTAAGCGCTGGAATTCTCGGGAAAGGAGGGATGTGAGACGGATCATCACAATGATTGATGAACGGTTGTTTCGAAGGGATCATTTCAGACGATTGGAGAGTTATGTCGGTGGTCGACCCAGGATTAACATAACCGGCTTTCAGCATTGTGCACACTCGGAACATCACTGCACTTCCTGGTACCCCTTGAATTTCTTACTTCATATAATTTTGGATGTTTGATTGATTATGTCTATGGCTTGTGCACACATTACAGTGTACAACCCGTACTTGTAAATAAAGGACCTGTGGTACGCCTCAGTGCCACAATCCTTAGAAAAGGAGCGAAAGCTTCTTACTTTTGAGTAAAATCTATCAAACCTTTCTTTTTCAAGGTTTTGCTCAAAAGAACAAGTACTTTCCCTTATGATTTTCAAAACCTCAACCGTTTATATCACTCGTTGAGGCGGAGTACTTGAATTAAAACTTTGTTCAAAAATTGTTCACAGTGGTCATTCTTCCCGCAACACTCGAAATGGTCATATTTATTCTCAACTTTTCAAAAATAACATTTTATATGCCATTTTTGAGGGGGAGAAAATGTGTGATAAGAAATATGTTGTGTAAAATGCAAATGAATCTGTGTGCTTCAGACTTAACCAACGAATTGACGATGCTTAACTGTTAGTAACTCGAAAAGACTTGTCCTGGACGGGTAATAATTTCAAGCTAGTTCGCTAGTGATGTAAACGTGTCTCGCAAAGGACTTGTCTGAGTAGAATGTACCATTCGAGAAACTCTTGGTAGACATGAACTCGACGGGTTTGACGACCTATCGAGGATTGTCTACACCTTCAAGGTAGTTATTAGAGCTAGTTGTCACCTAAAAGCTGACAATGCAACTCTTTAACTATGCCACGTAACCGTGTCTCGCGGGGATTGTCTATCTTGAGTGAATCAATTCAAAATGTGCGCGCTCTTTCCTCACTGTGCATTTTAACCGTTAAAACTCTTAAGCACATGTGGAGGGAGAGTATTTATGCAAAATCTTATCTCAACAGTGGTACTAAAATGTTTTTCATTCACAAACACTTTGAGAGATTTTTCACAAAAATGGTTTTAATGGCAACATAGGTTAGTCATGGAGTTATAAGGTGACTAAGGTTAGGAATAACCGTCCTATGATCCGCCAGAGCGGAGGGATCTACCCAAGGACACCACAAATAGTTAGTATTTAGAAGTCCTTAGGTATGATTATAAAAAGGAGAAAATGAGAATGGAGAAAGAAGGAGTTGAAGAATTAAAAGAAATGCAAAGAAAAGGGTGAAAAGAAATAGCCCTCCAGATTATTCAACTTAGGCAGGACACGGGTTCAATTCATATGCTACTGGTTGTCACTTAGGTATTGAAGATTAAAAGTCGTCATGGACCCAGTGACGCATGCACTAAACCTTCTTATCCACTCAAGTTTCTCTTAACAGAAGCTTGTTTCATTCTCACAGGGAACCCTACGTAAACTATTGGCTTTCTCTTAGAGATTGCTGGTATTGAAGAAGGAGACCCTCTCCCTAGTCTCCGCGCACTATTGAGTCTAGAGCCACGAGATTCATCAAAAGATCTCTTAGGTACACTTGACATTTCATCACTTGATATTCAACAATAAGAATTTCAGTGGTACATTATCGAGTCCTTCACGGATCTTAGCAATCTGTCGAGAACATTTATGAGAGGTTCACATTTGTGATCCTCGGTGATTGAATGGAAACTCCTGCCAGGGTCAACATCAAACAGCCCTGACAGCAGGTCGCTTCGGCAACTCCCGTGGATTGCGCTTAGTGGTCTCAAACGGTCTACAATCGTGAGGTGATGCTTCGGTGTACCTCAGCGACTCATCGAATCGTAGGTGTACTTCGGTACATCGTGTTATCTCACTTGTGGGACTCCGATTCAGGAACGGCCTTTGTAAGAATTAGAGTTGTGTTTTCACACTATGCTGTTAACACTCTCGAAGTTCAAACTTGTAAGTGCGGAATCCGCTTATTACTAACCGTTTAAATGTTTTCTTCTTATGGAAGCTCGGAATGATCGTGCAGATTCTTCTCATGCTCACGCCAACATCATTACTAATGGAAGTTCTATCCAAAAGCAACACAACAATCAGAATGATTCTTCATCAAATCAAAGAATCTATAAAGTTAAAGACTTAAAGAACTTCATCAGAACTGAATTCCAACGTCAAAGAGCGTGTGAGCATGTTGAAGAATGACGTGGAGACACTTGTAGCGGCGAGCAGACACTGAGGCAGACTTGATTCTGACAACAACAACATACTATCACTTTCATCACAAAGAACAATGATCAAAGAACAAAGTTAAAGATGACGTCAAAGCATAACTGTTCAAAGTAAACTATCTCTCTACACTGGGAGATTGTTCAAATCAAGGCAATTCTTCTCACAAGAAAGAAGAATGTCGAAGGCGTCAAAGCTACTATTACATCAACGCCTTCACCGTTTTCATCACCAACACTTGAGTGTTTGTTACTCATATGTAATAACACTTGAGGGGAGATTGTTGGAATCACTCCTAAACCTTATTCAAGTGTTAGTTACTCATATGTAATAGTTAGCTTATTATGGCCTTTATGTTTGTTATTAGCCTTAAGCTTATGTAGAAGGCCCATGAGCTTAGGCCCAAGCCCATAGGAGAAAGGGAAGGAGTAGGAGTGTTGCCCTAGCTCCTTGCCTATAAATACTTTGTAATAACCTTCATTTGAAGGTTGGTTGTTCAAGTTTTCTTTTCACATACACTCTACGCATAACCGGTCTTATATTATCGTGTGTGTGTGTTTGGTTCTTGTTCAATCTCCTCTCTATCTTTCTTATAAGCTTGTGTGGTAAACCTTGTGACCTAACAATAATATTTCATTTGTTTAGGTTAGTTATTATAGAACCTCAGCAGCAACAGTAGACTTAACAGAGGAGCCCAACATTCCACAAGCAAAACACTGATGTTTCTAGAATTTACAGTTGTCACATAGGAAATTCGGAATTGCCTGCATACATAATTTAAAGATGATTAACAGATTAATATAAAAGTGAACCTGATACAAATCTACGAAATGAGACAAATCTACGAACGGATTATGGGTTTAAGGTCGCAGGAATCTGGGTTTAAACATTAGGAAGATGAAGATGAAGGGTAATTAACCAAAAAAATGAAATGACCATTTTACCCTCATGTTCAAGGCACATGGGGAAATTAACAGACATTGACAAACAGAAATTTGGTCAAAGGACTAGTTTGGCATTAAAAACCCAAATTTTGGACTCCCCACGATGATAATTCCCAGGTTTGTCCCATCGCGATGCGTTTAAACAAGTTTAGGGACCAACGGTGTATTTTAGTCTAATAATTAAAAATATTTTTGAATGCTAATGACTTTATATATAATGTCATTAATATACTTTTCAGATTTTTGTAGCATTTAACTTCTCACCTAACACTTTTTCTTACACCATGTTCACTTTAAGGTTTTCCAATATACTCATGTAAGACCTTACACATCATGATAGTGCAAAATGGACACTGTTAGCATTAAAGAAAATGATGATCATCCTATGGTTAGAAACTTTGTATCGTTGTTATAGAGTTTGTAATACGGAGTAGTTTAGTTAATGGACTCGTGAAAACTTTGGTATTTTAGTAGAAAATGTGTTAAATTAGTAAGCCTTTTATATTATGTAAATCAAGTTCACCCAATCCAAGCTCATAGAAAGGCCCATTAGGGCGCCACTTCTGGTACTATAAATACCCTCAAATGGTCACATTTGAGAGTGTTTTTAATAGTGTAATAGTGTCTGTTTGTGTGTGAAATATAAAATTCTTTTCTTTCTCTCTATTCTCTCTACAACACTAAGTCGCCACCTCTCTTCATCATTCGGGCTCATTAGTTAGCGTGTTAAAGTTAGATATAAGGCCACACAGACACATGTGACCATATTTTTTTATACGCATCAAACATAAACGTATGATATGTTACAAACTATTATGAACAATAATTTATTTATTGAACCTATGATATGTTTTGTACTTTTATAACATAACATTACAAATAAAAAGCGTATGATATGTTTTATTATTAACTTTGTGAACTTAGTTCCAACTAACTCAACATCAAAAATCTTCGTCCTAAAGTTTCACACTAATATTCAAAACTAATTTTGGGGATGATTTTAATGATTTATTTATGGCTTTTCCTTACATACTCACAACAACCTGTCTCATTGATTTTATCCATTTATTTTAGAACTTTGGTTAAATACCTCAAAACGTAGAACTTTGTTTAAATACTTCAAAATGGCAATGTAACGAATTTAATTTTCAATTTTTATTTTGTCTTGTTATAATAACCAATTTCCATTTAATAATTATATGAAAAACACATATAATGAAAAGCTATATAGCATATGTAATTAATCACCAACAAAATTTGCTAATTCTATTTGTATTTTTCGTGTGTCTAATGTTATCATACTTTTATTGTGTACAATAATACCTTAAAAGCAGATTGAAAATCATACTTGAACACGTTTCTTCAATACATCATATTCTCATTATAATATATCTACTTGTGCTTCATGAAATTTGCGGGGTTAATAAATGAAAATTCTTCTGAGTCTTTGAAACCTCCTATGTCGATGTCATTCTAATAAGGTGCCAGCTACTTAAACCAATTTATAAGGGTGCATTTGTTTTGTAGATGTGTTAGAATAATATATGAATTCGGGTTTAGTTTAGATTTGTAATGAAAAATATGAGAACTAAATAATATTTTTTTGCAATTTCTTTTAAAAAAAATTATTTAATTTTATATTATATAGGGGTGTTCAAATGATCATGTATCGATTTAGTGGGATTATTAGTTTGGTTAATTTGATTTTAAGAAGGGATTTGTACCACCCAAACCAAACTTATACAAAACTAATCCAAATTAACCTTGGGCACGTAAGTTGTGTTGCTACTAAGTAATTTGTTGTTCCCGTTTCAAAATTAGTAAAAAAGACAAATTAACACTAACAGTGACACATGACTGAAGTAAAGTTAATGAAAAATCACAATTAAACAAGATAAGAAAACTTAAACACATTGAGATTTTTCAACGTTTATATCCTTTATTAATAATGAATCAAAAAGAATATATTATCCCAGTGCTTGCGGAACAGCACTTGGGATTGAATGACAAGTATGGTGTAACTCCTCACTAAGCTTAGGCTAAGTCTAAACACAACTACTTAGGTACCACTGAGCTATCTCAGGGGCATAGTTGTATTTGGAGGAGTGAAAGATTGCTTGTATGTGTAATTCACAGTTAATGCATATGCTTAATCTTTCACTCCAACTCTTATGGCTATTTATACATGTATGGTTTTTAACTATATACTAAAGGACAAACTGACAGGTTACAGAAGACAAAATACTGATGTATTTTGCCACTGTTTACAATGGCTATTTAGAGTAAGTGACAAGGTTGCTTTCTTCTTGTCAGTGATGACACTGAGCCTGGTAGTTAGTGATTCAGTGAAAGTTTGACTTTGGTTGATAAGGACTTTGTCTTACCTGTTCACACTGATCCCGCCTTGTCCCGCTCATTCTTTAGTATTCTTAGCCTTCAGTCTTCCTCTTCAGTATTGTCTTCAGTGATAGTAGTTGGTGAGGAGTTTTGGGATTCAGTGAGTTATTGTCATCACTCACTGAATCCACCATCTTCTTCTTGACTCAGTCTTCACCCCTTAAGTTCCGCCTTACTGAGTGGAGAGACTTCTTCTTCTTCTTTTACTGAGTGTCCTGAAGTTAGTTCACTAAGTAACTATGCGCTCAGTGACTTGTTAGTGTTTAAGGATTTAAACACTTAGGATATTTTCTATTCAAATATTAGAATTAAGAGGTTTAGGTATTCACTGAACCCAACATAATCTATTGCCAACTTCAAATAAAACAAACTCTGATCCTTGGAACAAATAATACAAACATTACTTAAATAAGTAATGTTTAGTCATTTTTTTTTCTTTTTCTTTTTTCTTTTTCACTTATATAACACATAACGTTTTACGACATATCATTGATGAATTTGAGTGAAGTAACAAGATAGATGAACTTATACCATCTGAACTAGGAATTACGAAGTTCATCAACATGTAAAGTTATCTTATACACAAATGAATTTTCCCATATCAGTAACCAAATCCAAACCGAAAACCATTTGAAAATTTTGGTTAGCACCGAAATCAATTTGGATTAGGCGTTTCTTCATGTTAACCCGTTCAATGAACACCCTTAAAATTATGTATGTATTTTTAAGAGAGAAATATAAAATATAAAATACCACTAAGTGTGGAAAAAATAAGGAAGTGGTTATAAGGACCCTCCAAAAACTACAAACGGTATCCTTTTCACTTTTTTTGGTTTCTTTATTTTTTATTTTTATAATTTTGTTTAAATTAAAAAATTACAAATCTGAAAGTATGGAATAAAAAAAAATATAAAGTTTAATCAGTCAAAAATATCAAACTAGCAAAAAGTATGAAACATATTCTTTGTTATACTGTATACTGAGGACAAAAGAAATTGCAAACCTAAGAAAATTTTGCACTGTGGGCCATTTGCATATTCTAATCCTTAAACCCTCCAACCAATTTGGTGTAGATATTGTAAGAGAGTTGATATTTTCATCACACTTTTTGATACAAATACCATTTTACACAAGTTATAAAACCTCACAATACAACACTGTAATGAATAATTGTGGTATTTGCATCAAAAAATGTGATTGTAAACTTAGGGTGCGTTTGGTATGCTGCCATGAATGACAATGGGTATGAGTTTGATAGTAGTGGTGGGTCCCTCACCTATGAAAGATCCAAACCTAGCTCAATTGATGTATATGGAGTATGAATTAAATCTATCATTCATTACCATACTGGTGGCCCCCTCATCTTAAACAAACACCTTTAATCACTTTAATAGCATTAGTCTCATTCCCATAGTGGGATACCAAACGCACCGTTAAGAAATACAAAAGCACTGTGACTTATTTTTATTCACGTAATTTTCATTTTTCGTAGCAATTCAAATTATCTCATCTTCTCAATACATACAAATGCTTTATGACAAATTAAGTATTTGCTTTATTACTAATTTGAAACAAGGTTTTTATCAATCAATGAATTTCTTAGGTGATTACTCATTATTACGGAATAGTTTTATCAATCAATGAATTTCTGGGATTTGTAGCCTAATACTAATACTAGGCGATTAGTTGCACATAATGCCGATGGTTTATAGTAGTGTCAATCTATTTGTGCAATTTTTTTATCCATAAAAGGGTGTCAAGTAAGTGAAAATGAAGAAATTTAGTATTTAAATTATAATTAAATATTTAATAATGGTTTATGCATATTCAAGTAATTTTCATTTTTCATAGCAATTCAAATTATCTCATCTTCTCACTACATACAAATGCTTTATGACAAATTAAGTATTTGCGTTATTACTAATTTGAAACAAGGTTTTTATCAATCAATGAATTTCTTAGGTGATTACTCATTATTACGGAATAGTTTTATGCATATAATGGTGTGAAGTAAGTGAAAGTAAATATAGCGATTTAAATTGTAATTAATTATTTAAATATATAATAATTGCATTGCTTTAATAAGTAAATGTATTTTATACTAACAACATCACTCATTTTTAAATTTTTTAATTTAAGCAAATGTGTTTTTCTTTTGGCATGTTTAAAACACATAAGATTAAGAAGAGATTATGTTTATTTTTCAAGAAATAAGCTATTTAAAAAAAATTGTATTTAACAGACAAAACTTATAAAAGATTATAAAAAAATAAGTTTTGCTAGCAATAACCCAATGGTGTTGTTTAAGTTTACCTTACTTAATAATATTTTCAAATATGAACTCACTTGATATTATACTTACCTTGTTAAATTCACTTACCAATGTTTTTATAGAAATTATGAGTTCATATTCGAAAACAATGTTATTTATGATTTTAAGGTAAGCTTAAATAACACCCATTGACACTTATTGAGTTATTATTAAAAAAAAAAAAAAAAAAAAAAAAAAACTTCTATTATCATTAAAAATTAAAAGTTACTTCATGTAGCTTATAAAAATAATCTCTTTTTATAATTTTCATCTTCAGCATTATCTCCAGCATCATCTCAAGTTCCAGTAACAATTACTTTTGTCAAACATACCCTTTATACGTAAAACATGTTTGACACACATTATAAGAAGATTATGCTAACATTAAAAAAAAAAGAAAAAAAAAAACGACAGTTACTTTTGCCAAATATATTCTTTATCATACATTTTAGAAAAATAGTCTTCAATTATCTTTAAAAATAAAATGATATTTTATGTAACTTATAAAAATAATCTCAAGTTTTAATATCCTCCTCAATCTCCAGATACAACTAAATCTCTAAAACTGACTACATAAACTTGCATCTTATAACAAAAAGTTGATAATCTATGTGGCATGGTTTGTGGGATTCTATAAAACCGAATTGGTATAGTTTGGAAGCATTTTGCATTAATATGCATGGTTATTATTGGTGGGTAATAGATGAGGTATTTACTGGTTGCCACTAAAATCTCTCCTAATTTTTTAACTTATAAAGATGTCTCTCTCCTATTTAATGTATTTAATGTGTTTTTTAAGCATTACAATTTTTAATGCATAATGTATACAATACATAGCTTTTACTAATTTATCTTCCACAACATTTTAGTGCTTCATTTATTATTTCTTTTTGAATTAGTTAGTATTAATGCAAAAGTGCACATATAAATGAATATGATTTTAAAATGCATGCAAAACTACAAAGTTCCAAAACTATTATTATATCGTAAGAGTGTTTCGAGAACCAATATAAATAAATTTTGAATTATTTTATATAAAATTAACCATAAAAGTAAAAAACGGTTTTTTGCAAAAGTCAGGACAATTTTTTTAAGACAAATGATGCAAAAATATAAATTCACAAGTGATCATATATATACTACTTATAAAGCATTTAGCACCTTCTCTTATAATTTTTTTTAAGATGTCATTAATGTGTTTTTTAAGCATTATAATTTTTAATGCATAATGTACACAATACATAGCTTTTACTAATTTATCTCCCACAACATTTGAATGCTTCATTTATTATTTCTTTTTTAATTAATTTAGTTTTAATGCAAAAATGCACATATAAACGAATATGATTTTAAAATGCATGCAAAACTGCAAAGTTCCAAAACTATTATTATATCGTAAGAGTGTTTCGAGAACCAATCAAAATAAAATTTGAATTATTTTAAATAAAATTAACCACAAAAGTAAAAAACGGTTTTTTGTAAACGTCGAGACAATTGTTTTAAGACAGATGATGCAAATGAGCAAAGTGTTAAGTGCTAATTCAATGATTAATATATTAGAATATGAATTATTATACTTTTCATGTATAACTCTAAATGATTGCTTAAACATGTAAGTTTTATTTACATTATAAACATTCTTTTATTTATATCTTTTATCTGTGTGGGACAAGTGTTATAAACAATATTAATGATTCAAACATTTTCATAAATATATATTTTACAAGTTGTATATATTACAAGCACTCTTTTATTTATATCTTTTATCTGTATGGGATAAGTGTAATAAACAATATTAATGATACAAACATCTTCAAAAATATATTTTATTTACATATTACGGGGTGTTGATTATTACATATATATTTCATAAAAAAAATGTGTCTACTTACTTGTGACAACGGACCAGTATTAACTAATTTGACCATAACTCTATAACATTATTGACTACCGCAACGCAAAATGCACGCCACTTTCAACTGTTTTTATATGAATTAGTTTGATATTATCCATCACTTTTTTTAAAGTTACTCAAACTCATTATCTTTTCACTATTAGTAAAGTTATTGTAAGAGAAACATAAAATTGAAAACATTTTGTGCCGAAAATTTTATTACTTGATACCCGCCGTTGCAACGCGCGGGTACTCTACTATAATATTCTAATGAGTTGAAATATGCGACATGAAACTTTTGACATCCGCAAATTTATCTTCACATAAAACGTTTCAGATTTTAAAGCATGGTTCATTGAAATTTTTTATTTCAGGGTACCCGCCGTCGCATCGCGCGGGTACCCTGATAGTCTCTTTTTATAAGTTTTTGTTACTCTTGATATAAGTCAGCGAATTAAAGCGCATGTTGAAACATTTGATAGTAAGTTTTAGTTTTTTCTTTCACAAGTTAATTTGATCTGATTGTTTATTAGTTTTGCGAGTTTATAAGCTACATTTTGTAAAAGGATTGATTAACGTGTCCTACTTTTAACTAGATTTTTGTAGATAAACGTTTTTTATGCAACCCGCGAAATTCACAGATCTATAGTCTAAGTATAGTTAGTACTAATAAGCATTGTGTGAGGCAAATTTCTAGGCCGTGCAACCTAGGCGCACATGCTCGAGAAGAGCGTTCTTCACATTACAGAGAGTAGGTAATTAGAGCACCGGCCCCCTCCAATTATGGATCCAACATAGTCGATCACTAATTAATAGATATAAAGTGAATTTATAAGTTCTTGAATTCAAACTTATCATACCACACCAGTCCACTTTGTTGTTCTATCATTTGCATTTAAATACAAGGTTCCTGATTGCATAATCATTGGATAACTAGCCGTACACCACTCTTCATGCATTCCTACTAGATTAGGTAAACTATTAACGAACACCGTAGACACTTTGAAGCCGAGTAATAAGATTACCATATAAGGTAAGAGTTGAGTTTCTTATATCTACTTATTATCGATTAAGTAAAAATGATTTTTATTAGTATGAGGATAAAGCAGCTAACTCATGCAGGCATGAAGCTTGTAACCTTGAACTACAATGGCTCTTATTTAGATTTAAACCAGATTCGTGATCAGGTATATATCTTGCATTATAAGAAATTAATTGAAGAGATCCAATTATATGAGTGTTATTCACATTTGAATTGGATTGTATGAACTGTATCATACATCCATAGACATCTATTTGTATATTTGTACGTATGCATGTACGGGCATTTGTATGTTATGATTATTTGTTGTTCCATGCTACCTAGCTTTAATGTATAATATCAGCATAATAAATTGTGTCTGTATATTGAACTATCAAATTTTGAAAAACAAACACATTAGCTTTAATATATACATGTCTCTTATAAATTTTGCAGTTGTTTCATGAGTATCTTACACAAAGGTGAGTCTCTGACTCAAACATAGCACATACTAGGTTTTATCATGGGTTTTTTTATCGTTTTTTATTACTCCGTAGTTTCCTAACCATTTCAAACTATGTATAAGCCGGTTTGATCCTTAAATATCTTATCATGAAATCAGACTCAATCGAATAGTAATATATATAATGAATGTTGTTAAAATTTAATTATGTAGTTGTTCCATGTGCATGTAGTGTGTTGAATTTTCCAAATATGTAACCAGTGAAACAGTGAAATTACAGTCGCATCTTTTTCTACAAGTCCATGATCTAAGTAGGGATCATAGATAAGTGGTATATGAGTTGTCTACTAACTAAGAAGTTGTAGATTTAAGTTTCGTTGAAGTCATTTATGAAATGTATTGTGAGATAGGTGGTATAAAGTGTGGAAAAAATTCCCGTTAAAAAAAATAATAAAATAAAATTCTAAATACGGTTGTTTAACTGTTATTTAATCTTCTTAGCTTGTTTGTGTTAATATGTATCGAATGTTATTATATCTTCTTAGCTTGTTTTTGTTAATATGTATGGACCTATCCTTGACCTTTTTGAATTTTATTCTATTGCCTTTAATAGTCATCAAACCAGTCTAAATTTGTTTCTTTGTTAGTATTGGTTGTTCATTGCCCATTCCTAGATAAACACTTATATCATTTCATGTCAAAAACTTTCCCGTATACCAAAACATCAGCTATTTAACATTCTTCCTTGTATCCAGGCTACCCCGACAAATGTACACAGGAAGCGAACCAACTCAAAAGTGTCGTATCGACCGAGTTCTCAATCAACCAGAAAACGACGTTGGAAGGTTCGATGTGAAAGCTTGAAACAAGGGACAACTGTTGTGGCTGATCCATTGGAAGTACTGAGTCCGGAATCATGGCAACCACTAGACGGTGTAGTCCGATGCCCAGCAAATTACGTTCCTTTATCACCCATTAGCTTCTTAGAGCGAGCGGCTCAAGTTTACAAAAACCAGACCTCCGTTATTTATGGAGCCGTTAAGTACACATGGGAAGAAACATACTTAAGGTGTATCAAGCTTGCATCTGCTCTAAACCACCTGGGGATCTCTCGTGGCGACGTGGTAAGAGTAATATTTGCATGCTCAATTTATTTTATGGGAAGAGCATAAATATATGTATCTTTTAGGAAAATGCTAACGAAGGGATGTTGGTAACAACAAATTTTTCACAAAATTCGCTAATATTAAGATATAGTGAGAAACATGCTCCGCATTTATCGCTAAAATGACCAATAAAAAAAAGTGAATTCAATATGTGTATGAGAAATTTTAGGAGATATTTGGTAATTTTAGATTATTTTGAATGATTTTATTTAGACATGATTTTATTTAGACTAGTTGTTAACAACAACCCTTCCTGTTAGCAAAACCATTTTTTAAAGAACAACAAACCAAATCAAAGTTGTAAGTTTTACTTGAAGAAAGTGAAATAAACGGGCCGAAAAAATATGATATAGTCTCATGTTTATTTTTCGATCTATTATAGGATAAAATTCAAATGACTGATGGGAACAGTTGCTAGGAAAAAAAATGGATAATAGATTAGGTTACTCGGTCCAACCCTTTTTTTGTGTTTATAGTCCGTTAATGTTTCCTTTATGTCTCATATGATCTCTATATATTATAGCTGAATAACATATTATGCCTATGAGAGTTTTATCATTTAACATGGTATCATGAACGAGTCTGATATGATTACGAGACCTATTTAGCTACCATGAGCCGCTGCTTTTGGATTACTCGATCAAAGCTTTCTCTATATCTCAAAACCTAATTTTTAAGCTCAGACTGTGTTATTAAAATTCAAGCAATCATTTTGTCTCTTGAGCTTTAGAAAAAACTATTTTTAAGCTCAGAATAAATGCACCAAATAAATTAACTTCAACGACTTGGAATGCAGGTTGCAGCATTAGCACCTAATGTTCCAGCAATGCTAGAACTTCATTTTGCGATTCCCATGGCAGGAGGCGTTATTTGCCCCCTTAACACACGTCTGGATGGAAATACGGTCTCAACTCTTCTCAAACACTCACAAGCCAAGATTCTTTTTGTCGACTACCAACTGTTACCAGTCGCGGAGGAAGCACTCAATATTCTCAATGACACAGGCTCAATTACCCCTCTCCTTGTCATAATATCAGAGCCAAACTATCGTTCACCCTTGAAAGTTTGCCCTAAATACGATTATGAGACCCTTGTGGAGGGTGGAAACGTTGGATTCCCTATAGTCCGACCTTACGATGAATGTGATCCTATAAGTCTAAACTATACATCTGGAACCACATCAAGGCCAAAAGGAGTTGTGTTTAGCCATCGCGGTGCTTATATGAACTCTATTTCATCGATGTTCATACATGGTATGCAAGAGATGCCTACTTACCTTTGGTCATTGCCTATGTTTCATAGCAATGGGTGGTGCTTCACGTGGGGTGTTGCTATAGTTGGTGGCACTAATGTTTGCCTTCGATACTTCAAACCTCAAGATCTTTTTGATAATATCGTCATTCATAAAGTGACACATATGTGCGGAGCTCCTACTGTTTTGAACATGATAGCGAATTCTGCAGTGACATATCAGAAACAACTTCCTCATGCAGTTGAGATCATGACTGGTGGTGCTCCTCCACCTCCAACTATAATATCAAAGATCGAGGAGCTAGGATTTCGTGTTTCGCACGTTTATGGTCTCACTGAAACTTACGGTCCAGGTACATGGAGTTTGTGGAAGCCTGAGTGGGATGAATTGCCTCTTGAAGATCGGGTAAAGCTTAAAGCGCGGCAAGGAGTTAAACATTTCGCGATGGAGGATGTCGATGTAAAAGATCCTATTACAATGGAGAGTGTGAAACCAGATGGCCAATCGATTGGGGAGGTTATGTTTAGAGGTAATACGGTCATGAGTGGATACTTGAACGATTTACATGCAACTGAAGAGGCTTTTGCTGGAGGTTGGTTTCACACTGGGGATCTTGCCATTAAACATCCAGACGGGTTTATCGAAGTCAAGGACCGAAGCAAAGACATTGTTATATCCGGTGGTGAAAATATATGCACGATTGAGGTTGAAACTGTGATTTATAGTCATCCAGCAGTTCTCGAGGTTGCCGTTGTTGCAAGGCCTGACGATCACTGGGGCCAAACTCCTTGTGCATTTGTGAAACTGAAGGATGGTTTTAACAATATTAATGCACAAGCAATTATTGAGCATTGTCGTGATCGTATGCCACATTTTATGGTACCCAAGACTGTAATTTTCGAAGATTTGCCTCGAAATTCGACTGGTAAGGTACAAAAGTTTGTGTTGAGAGAAAAAGCTAAAAACCTAGGTAGTTTTTCCTCCGAGAAGGTTGAATGATTGTAGCAAGTTATCACCATCGATCTACAGAATTGTTTCAGCATTATCACATGTTTTTTGTTATAGAGAAGAGGTTGGTTAATGGGAAACGTATTTTGAAAATCAAGATTTTTAATTAGCAGGTCTTTTGTTTGAGAGTGATGGTTACATAGAAATTTAATTCTAGTCATTGATTCTTCGCACTTTTTTAGATTGCTAATTTTTTGTGAGACCCGAATGTTTGTATTGAAGCTTTCTAAAAGCGTTAAATTTTAGACGTTTTTCTATTGCAAGTTTTTTTTTTTTGTTTTTTTTTTTTGTTTTTATTTATTTATTTTTATTAAAAGATGGCCAAATGTTTCAGCGAGCAAAGTATTAGAGCGATCGGTATAATATGTTTGAAAAAAAAAATCAAAATCATTTTTTTACCACTACAAATACCCAAATAACACATCAGTTTTTTTACACTTCCATCATTCAAATTCAAGTTTATATACTTCATCTCTATAACAAAAAAAACCTTGTTCATTACAATAGATCTGAATCAAATTGACGAATTACCTCAGCAATGGTTAGACGTTGATGACGAAACTGACTTCGATTTTATGATGGCCGCGTACGAGTATCAGCAACAGTAAGAAGCATCTCAACCTCGCTTCACTCGTAACCATGTATATCGTGAACGTGAGCTTGCAGAAGAACGTTTTCGTAACGACTATTTCATTCAAGGTTGTAAGTATTCGAACCGGAATTTTCGAAGAAGATTTCGTATGAGCCGAAAACTATTTCTACAAATAGTTGAAGGTATTGAATCTTGTACTTCCGAAAATATTCCAGATCATTTTAAATTCTTTTGCCAATCACCTGATTGTATGGGTCGAATGAGTTTAAGTGTTCTTATGAAGTGTACGACAGCCATACGCCAATTGGCGTCCGACACCTCACCCGATGCGTTTGATGAATATTTGCAAATGGGTGAGCATACTTCGCGTGATTGTCTTTATAATTTGAACAAATGTGTTATTGATTTGTTTATGCTGGAGTATTTAAGAAAACCAACATGGTCCGACATTCAAAATATCTATCAACGACATGAAGAGTGTCATGGTTTTCCGGTAATGCTTGGTAGCATTGATTGTATGCACTGGGAATGGAGAGATTGTCCGGTGGCTTGGCAAGGGCAATTTGGTAGGTGTGATAAAAAAATACCCAACAATTATGCTTGAAATTGTTGCTTCTCAAGATTTATGGATCTGGCATGCATTTTTTGGGATGGCGGGGGCGAATAACAATATTAATGTTTTAGACGACTCTCCGTTATTCGACGACATTCTTGCTGACATTGCCCCAAGAGCCCCTTATATGGTTAATGGAACTAGGTATGAACAGGGGTATTATTTGGCTAACGGAATTTACCTACAGTTGGCAAATTTTGTCAAATCCTTCTCGTCAACAACTGATGAAAAACATACTTATTTTAAAAGGAAACAAGAAAGTTCCCGAAAGAATGTTGAACGTGCTTTTGGTGTGCTTTAAGGACGTTGGGGTATACTACAACAACCGGCACGTCAAATGGAAATTGTCAAGATAAGTAGAATCATGTATTCTTGCATTATTTTGCATAACATGATTTTAAAAGATAAAAAATTTGCATTACGTGACTATAATGAAATGTGGGTGGATCTGTCAGCACGTATGAGGCAACAAAGGTAGGTCGAAAGATGTGATACCCACCGTCGCAAGGCAAAAGAAATACGCGACCGAGAAACGCATACTCAACTCCAACTAGACCTTATGGAGCATGTTTGGCAGAACCATCTTGAACGACAACAACAACAAGAGAGCGACGTCGATGAATAAGTATTTGATATGTTTCGTTTTTTTTTTCGTTGTAATTTTTTTTAGTTATTTTATATTTCGTATTGTAATATGTTTAAGAATTAATGATATGTTTTTTAATAAATGAAGTGTTTGCTTTAGTTTAGGGGTTGAATTTGAAAATATTTGAGTTAAGGTTTAACTTGGGTTTGTTATGATAAGGGGTGTTTTTTTGTTAAGTTAAGGTGAAATGTTAAAGCTGATGTGGCGCTCACGTGGCAAAAGTTAAGCCTTAACCTAAGGGCACCATACCTTACACTCTTAGGTGTTTACTTTTATGCTAGTATCAAACCATTTAAGAATCAAGATTTGTATTTAGACTAGAGGTAATGGGTGTGACCACTCACACCAAAACCCTGTTCTCACGAGTGAAAACACTACCTCACTTGTAGTCGCGGGTGACCAAGCAAAAAAATGAGACGAACGGTGACTATGGTCACCTCTAGGCATTTGTACCAAGTGAGGTATGTTTGTATAAAATATGTATTTTCATGAAATGTGAACGAAGTGGTGACTTTTACAATTGAAAGGTGAGAGGAATGAGAGGAAGTGAATGGAGAGAGAAAGTCGAGGTGGATGGTGAAATGGTGTGACTATTACTTTCAATCTTATGCGTTGAATAAACAGCAGGCGTTTTATTTATTTATTTCTTTATTTTTAGACTAAAATACACCGTTGGTCCCTAAACTTGTTCAAGCGCATCGCGATGGGACAAAGTTGGGCATTATTATCGCTGGAGGTCCAAAACATGTGTTTTATACTATAGACTAGTCCCTCGACCAGGATTGCCATAGTCAACATGAATTTTCTGGCTTTACTTTGAGGGTATAATAGACCATTCACAATTTTAACCCAGCATAGTTAAAATCTAACCCAACCTTCAACCATATATTAGTACCGGCAACACACAACATTGAACCCTAAAATACAAGCAACACACATTCTACAAAAAAAACAAAACGATAAGGGGAAGGCTTTGTTGAGTTCGTTGAGGAAAGAAGACTGCCAAAATGAAAAGGATTGGGTGTTAAGAAGGAGAAGGAAGAGGCTGACATCTTGTTATCAAAGGTTAACGATTTGGGAGAAAGGATTACAAATCTGGAATTTTTTTTTAAATATCTTAAGGAAATGAAGGAAAATGATGATAGGGAGAGTTGTGGGTCTAGATAAGTGTATGTTTAGATGATAGGAAACTTTATAGTTGTTGAGAACATGAAATCGATGAATAAAAAATTGGGTTCCTATGTAAGTAATAGTGTTTGGTTGTGCATTGTAACTGCTTGAAATCGTTTTGCATTTCTTAATAAGTTTGACTTACCCAAGTCATACCACAATAGTAAGTTACAATTTTTCGCCTTTCATAAATTTGTTTGACTTGGGTAAGTCAAAATTCAAGATGTTACAATTTGAGGCATTGGGCCTGTTCAGTCCCACTGTCAACACTAACATCAAACCAATTTCTTCCTAAACAATACACCATTGTCAATACATTATGATTTAGTGCTAAATCATTTTCATTTTCAACACATATTTTTAAACCACTGCCTTTGCTTTTGCTGATACAAGGGGGTGTTTGGTTTTGCTGATACAACTTTTGCTGATAAAAGGGGATGTTTGGTTTTGCTGATACTAATTGGAAACAATACACCCAATATCACAATACAAGAACAGATTAAATACATAAAACTTAGATGATATTTCATCATTAATATAGTCGGTTACAAGATCAGAAACAACTACATCAAACCAAGACCAACAACCAAACAAAAGATCCAATTTACATACCCTTTTTACCAACCTATATTTCCAAAACTAGCACCCAAAAGACCACATTTATCTACCTCGAAGAAATACCCAAAATTCAGGCATTATGCTCAGCCATTTTCTTAACAAAACCTTCGTTGAAACGAATAGCTTCATCAGTTTGACTAAGAATCTGTATGAATTGAACAAGTTGGTGTGTGTGCCTCGCCTGGATTTTCCTCAGCGCATCCAAACAGTCAAGCGCTATTCCCAGAGGTTCCAGAGCTTCGTTCTCTTCGATCAGCTCCCTACGCTTCATGATTCCCCTCTTTAGATGATTAATGCACTGACGAACTAGCTTTTTCAAAAGCCCTTCTTGTGTAGCCTCTTCTTCAAACCACACAGCCATACGATCATTCAACTTGGATGAAGCAGCAATCTCCATGAGTTCATTCTAAATAGGGAAATCTTCCATTGGAAATTGTTTGTGTGTGGAAAAAGTGGTGGATGAGTTTATCGGTTCGTGTGCACAAGTAAATAGCGTCTCCGGTAAGAGACGGTCAAGGGTCTAATAGTGATTTTTTTTCACACTCGGTCCCTAAATTTGTCTTGGTTGCCGTTGTTATACTTAAAACTCCCGCCCAATATTCACTTTAAAATACACAATTGGTCCCTCAAGTTGCCAAGTTACGTATACTACAACTTAGTTGAAGATTAAACAACACAAAATCATTAGAAGTTTGACTTTGTTAAGTCAAACTTCTAAAACATATCAATAAACTCCAAAACAAATATTGAGTAATGGTTTTGCAATTTTGACTTTACAAAGTCAAAATGCAAATACTACGTACAAAATAGCCATTCACCATTTTCAACGTTGACTAACTAAAGTAAACTGGAAATGCAGTTTTACTTTCTACAATCAAATTAAATGCTAAATGGAAGTTTGACTTTCGAATGTCAAACTTGCATCACCTACAATACGCGCAAACAACAACATATGAACAAGCTAATTTTAAGCAAACCATATAAACAAATACTGTACCAAAATACAAAAACTATTTTGCAACATGAATTGTCATAGGGTATTCAACCCATACATAAACCACAACCACTCAAAGAAATCTACCACGGCTGTGGGGGAAGCTCGGTGGAGTTTCAACAGCTTCCTAGCCACCTTCCAGTTCTTCCTGATGTTTTCATTCCGATCATGACTCCTATCGCTGAGCTTGATATTGATTGTCTTTAGCGACCGGGAACACGCAAGTATAAACTTTATTAAAGTTAATTCACGCACTGTTCTAGGAAAAGCTCGAAACACCACAGTCTGTAGCTGGCCATGGCTGATTGTGTTTCTGTCTTCAACATTGGAAATTTTTTCCAAAGGTAGAATTCTAAGCATGTTTGCAGCCTGAAAAATCAAATAGTGTTGAGATACACAAACATGGCAATTTAATAATGTTTATTTGATACATATGCATTACAGTATTACACTTACTCTGGTATCCAGCATTTTCAAATTTGGAGATCCACGAATCATTTCAATGATGAACGATACCATAACACTATTCCCAAAATCGACATCAGACAGCTTAAGGTTAATCAAGGATACAAAGGGCACACTCATCCTAGAATTAGCTTCATGTATCAACTACAACAAGTTTTAAAGATTAAATTTCATTACTGATACACATTTCTTTAACATTGTAAAATTATAAGTGTAAAACTCAAATTGTTCTTACCGTGCAATCATCAAAATCCAATGTAAGGGTCTCAAGATTTTGAAGTCTTGTCAGGTGAAAGATATCGGATGTTGTGATTGTCGTCACAACATTATAAAGACCGAATGACAAATCTAACTTCTTCAAATTCCTAACTTTTGCAATATCCCATAGTCTCATCTCGTTTGTAGTAGGACGATTCATTTTAAGATACTCAAGTGAGGGACAACCAGCAATAAACTCCCAAGCTGTACCGGTTAGAAAAGTGACATGAATCAATTCTAAGCTCAATAGATCTGGAAATCCATGAAAATAATCCAAAGTAGCCATAGCACAAACATGAAGTACCAGATGTTTCAACTCCCTACGAGAGTAAAGTTGGGTTGGGAACGTAACTCGTTCACCATACCAGTTTCTAATAATCAGCTCCTCAATTCCATGCCGAGCCAAAAACAAAAGCCAATCACAAATCTCTTCATAATGAAAGTCGTCTCTTCCAAGCATTGATCTTGGCCCTACAGAGAAGACAAACTTTCTTATTGGACCAATAAGCCGATTTAAGAGTTTAGTAACAAGCCTCCCATCAAACTCATATGTTAAATAATAAAAAGAAATCATCATCAACTATGACATCGGTGAGCAAAGACCACTTAGACCTCCAGTTTCGCGCTAAACTAGAGGTTCTCACCGCTTCTAACAAAGGTAACCGATTCAAAATGTTACTGATCACTATATCTGGCATGTTGCTAATACGATCGATCGACATGGTATTGTTGGAAGTTGGGTTGGTCTTTTGAGTTCTGAAAATGAGGATTTAGATTCATATTTCGATTTTCAGTTGATCGTTTATGGATATACGGTGTTATTATGATTGGTAAAGTTGTTTGTTGGGTGGGTGTATTGGTTCACGCGAAATTAAATGCTAGCGTATCAGGGAAGAAACAGCTAGTAGGAATAATCACATTTGGTCCCTGGGTTGAAGGTTGGGTTAAAATTGTGAATGGTCTATTATACCCTCGAAGTAAAGCCAGAAAATTCATGCTGACTATGGCAATCCTGGTCAAGGGACTACTATAGAGTATAAAACACATGTTTTGGACCTCCAGCGATGATAACGCCCAACTTTGTCCCATCGCGATGCGCATGAACAACTTTATGGACCAACGGTGTATTTTAGTCTTATTTTTATGGGTTAATTCCATATATGTCCAATTTAAACCTTAAAATGTCATATTTACCCAACTAAATAGCATAATAACATATATATCCAATTTGAACTTCAAATTTATCATATATACCAATTTCATTATATAATCAACTAAAAGTACTATTATACCCCAATGAGTATTATGAATTTATTATTATCAATACATACACATTCTATTTGTTCTTTTAATATTGAATAGTTCTATTATAAAAACAATAAATACAAAAGTAAATATCAATTCGTATTTGCTAATGAGAGCCATAAAGCCTAAAAGTCTAAAACCATACCCCAGAACTACCAAGCAAGCAAATGGAACTCAAGCTAACTTATCAAATCCCAACTGCACAACAATTCAATATGAAACAAAATATAAAGATAATAAAACATTAAACATGATCTTAATAGACACTCAAACGCCAAACATTATAACAATCCAATGTAATTATTCAATATGCTATTCTCGTTCATCTAGAAGCCGATCGAGACGAATCAACCAACAACTAGATCTCTAAACCATCACAACACCACCAACTGTAACAGAACCTATTGCTCCACAATTTTCATGAGTTTTTGTCTTCTAAAGTTATAGTAGCATTAGCAGTCTAAAACAAAGGGAAACTAAATGGTTCGAGAATGGTGTTATCATCTATTAAGGGTATAATAGGAATTAATGATCTAAAAATTACTTTTGAGTTATTTTATAATGAAATTAGTAGATATGAAAAATTCAATGTTTAAGTTGGGTATATATGTCATTATGATATTTAGTTGGGTAAATATGACATTCTAAGGATTAAATTGGACATATATGGAATTAACCCTATTTTTATTATTATTTTTTAAAAACATGAATACAAGAAGTTCATTCTAGTGTTGCAAGTTAAGCAACTATAGAGGTATTCCTTAAATTTTTAGAACAAAATGGATTGTAAGACACTTCATTTTTCATATTGTTATTTTTATTTATAATGAGTATGCTGCAAGCTATTGATTAAGTGTGTTAGTTGAAAATTTTAATATTTCTTTTTTTAACAAGTGCTAAATACTTTATAAAATAGAATAGATAACGTTTTGGTGTTTGTGTTTGTGTTTGAAGGTGTATAGTGACTTGGCAGTAACATATGACTTTAAAATTATACTATAATATAATATAATTGACTTATTGCATCTCTTTCTTGCATGTTGGGATTACATATATAACTAGAATAAACAGTTTCATTGAAGAGCTATTTTTTCTTATTGGATAAAATAACTGTAATTGATGAATTTATATGTTATGCTTGTGTATATATATCACGCATTCTCACGGTGACAAGATTTACGTAAGCAATTGCAGGTCATGTTGTATACGAAAAAAAGCTTTGGAACTTTTGTTTTCTAAAGAAAAAGACTTTGGAACACATGTCTTGCCTCACCGGGGGCACTAAATGAATGAAATGAGTGGAGATCTTCCTTCCCCCCACTAGTTACCAAGAACATACTTAATATATAAAAAATCTACTATATTATAATGGATTTGTGACTATCTCATTATTAGCAAGGCTTAAATTCGACTCTTTAACTTGTTTTTTATAAAAATATTGTATTTTGATAGATATCAATACCATTGTAACATTTTAACATCTCATTTAAAATCTTATGATATATAGTCAATACCATTGTAAGATCTATCATTGTAACAACCACTTCAAAACATTAGTAACAACCTGTTTAGGTTATTATACATGATATATACAAATAATAACAAGTAGACATCACTGAGTACACAACGGAAGACTTAGAATATAACAACAATTAATTAACTGAAATAAATGCATAACATACCTCTTGCAATTTGGTTAGATCTCCTGAATAAAGAAGATGAAGTGGTTTAAAGAGTTGTCATTTACCGTTTTACAACTCAAACCAATTGGTGTAAGAATAATGTCTTACCACCATAGTTTTGTACACACGAATCAAAGAGATTGCTAGATCTAACACAAACCCTTGTTTTATAAGAAAAACAAAACCAAAACACCCTTGAGGAGGGGTTCGGCCGTACAAATGCAAAAGAGTGGAGAGGGAAAGATCTAGGGTTAATTCAATGCACAAAAGTTAACCTTAAACCTTTAACCTACACTTTGTATATATAGTGGTAGAATAACTTGTATAAAAAGTTAGGGTTTGGGCTTAGGGAAGCCCCATTTGGCCGGCCACCTTAGAGGAAGAAAAGGGGAACCCGAATCTTTTCCATTTTTAAGTTATTCACCATATATCCTCTCCTTTTTACATTTAACATTAGTCATTTCTGTTAAATACTTAACAATCGTTAGTCAGGGTTTGTGTAATAATTAATCGTAATCATTAACATTAATTATAACTTTAATTTTCATTCGCTAATGTTTGCAATCATGTGGTCACGAGTTCGAATCCGGACATGCACGGTTTTATAAAAATATACATATTCTAACAGCTCCCACTTGGATATGTTTACAAAACGTGTAATGACATTGGTTAGCGTCTAGCAACACGCCAATGCCCCCGGTACAACTCGTGTATGGTTTTCTGGAGAAAAACCACTTTGATGATTCATCATCATATTCATCATTTTGTTTCTAATACCATGTTAGTAAGAATATGGATCTCACTCATTTCTTAATTAACTATTATGTTTCTCGCTTTATATGATTGATCAAGATTACCAATTCTTCTGAACATATTCTAGAAGACCTTGGGCATGGCCATGTAAACATCTTTACAACCCTACGAGGGGCTCAGCTGTATTATACTTCAAAATAAATTTGAAGGAAACAAATCCCGTTTTGACTACGAGCAGAATTCATATATTTCGCAACACTTCTGAAAATAACCCTTATAACTACCAGTTACGTATAGCGTTAGATTGCTTCACAGAAATGCACTACATCCATGACAGTTCTCTGGTATCTCAAGTCAGAGGATAAATATTCATGATGTACTTAATGACTAAGATCCATAAAGTACCATCATGTGGGTGGGATAAGTCCTATACTCAATCTATTGAATATCATCTGAAATTAGTCATGCTACGCATCAATATACTTTCAAGTATATTCTAACTAATACTCATATTTTTATTAATTCAATATCATTCCCATGTTATTGATCGACAACAGATTATTTAGAATAACTTAAGTTATTCAAGGATTTAAACATGCAAATATAGGATAACATCATAATAAATGAATAATAAACATAACAAAATACTTTATTTCATTTGAATAATAATGTTTATAATATCCTTTATCCAAATACTAAATAGATCAATGCATGATGATTCTTAGTTAATAAATTTTGCCTCAAGTCATGATAATCATACTTGTTGACAGGGCATAACTTCAACTAACTTTGATCTATAGGAATTTTGAGAATACTTATTCCAAGAATTCAATAAGTTAACTTCTTGTATGTGTTTACACATATCTTGATATTGTCATAACATTCTATAAGGTGCGTGACAACATGAACCACCTTTTATAACAATCATCTTTCAAAATTTTAAAGTTTTAAAGTATTCTTTATTCTTTAATGTATAATGCAACTATGCTCTTAGTTGAGCATAACTATTCAAGATGGTCATCATCAAGGATACCGTGACTAGAATTGAGTGTCATCTCAATTTTACTAGCATCATTGTATACAACAATATGCTCTTTAAACATCCGTAAACTTTGAATATTATTTGTTTGGTGCCATTCAAACTTCAAGTTTGACTATGACAATTACACAACAATTTGTTGTATAGAATCTGGGAGCAACTCTAGGCTGAGGAATGCAATTCTAAATCCAAACATTAATATTACAATGTTGTTATTACAATGTTGTTAAATCATCTTATAATCAAGCATGATAGAACAACCTTATACACAACATGATGTTTATGATGAGTCTCCAAGTTAGACTTTAAGATCTCATTCATATTCTATCTTGTCAAACATATGTATTCATCATGTTCTATTAGACTCATTTATTTACCGCATATGTTTATAATACTAAACATATATTCCAAAGTTGTATGTCTTATTTCTAAATCTTACAAATGAAGTTTCATTCCCAACTAAAACTTAATTTAGGTGGAATGTAGTTGCCCATACAACATATAAAATTTATCAAAATAAAATAATACTCCCACTAGCTTTCAGGAATACTTATGAGCAATCTTATTTTAATTATTAAATCAAACATGGATTTAATATTAAACATAAGAATCATCTCCTAGATGCTTGCATATATCCATTCATGGATTCTTGCAGTCTGTACATATTCAAAGATTATTTGAATTCATAAAAACTCCTTTGCATTATTTATCATCCTCGCAAAAGCAATTCCAAAACAAAGAGTTTTGATAGTCATTGTCAAAATTTAATATCAATGAAACTAAGTATGACAATTATAATCTTTATACTTCTATTTAATGTATCTAGGAAAGAATATTCAATCATAGTTAATTGCTTAAGTATGATTAACATTATTATCACTAGACATACATTAAATACATGTACAATATTGTCCATATAATTTCTACACAAAGATTTAAACCACTAGGGTTTCCATTCTTTGAAGAAACTCATATTCATTATTAAGATAAACCAAGTATCTAAAGTTGATTATCTTTATGGACAACATCTCAACATTCAAAGTATGATTGATTTACCACAATTCAACATTTGTAAATTCATCATTATGATTAACAGGCTTACCATGATCCTGTAACTCATATCCGTCAGCATATTAAATATCTAAGATATCCTTACGGATCTATGAATGACAATTTCATCATATTGAGGTCTATCATTTACATGTTTAGCCTCATCATGATATTTGCTAGTGTATTTTAGAAGATTATGTATTTTGTAATTGTTAGCCTTGATAATAATTAATAGAAGTGATGGTCATTCATGTTTAGGAACTTTGTATCGAGTGTTAGATATCGTAATAGAATAGTCAATGGGATCATGAATTGGGCTAAGCTAAATGGGTATTAGTTAAGTTAAGCTAGCCTTTTATAAGTTAATGTAACCCAAGCCCACACGAAGCCCATAGGTCATTTTATTTCTAAGTATAAATACCCCTCAAATGTGTCATTTGAGGGGTGTGCTTGAGTGTGTATGTGTGTGTTTTCCCTTTGATATAAAAGTTCTTCTTTCATCTTTTATTTCTAACACATACGCCTAACATATATCATCTTAAGTCACCATCTTAATCTTTCTTCTTCGTATTCCTACGCATAAGTGTTTGTGTTTGTTTTACGTGTATACGTACGTGGTAAGCTTGTGTATTATTGTGATAAGGTTGAGAAAAACAAGGTCCTACAAGAATTTAATCTTTCAAGATCTAAACAAAACTCCCACTTGCCTTTAACAATTTAAAGATTACCTTAAAATAGTTTAGCAAGTAGAGCAACAATTCATTGTTTTCTTTTGGGATATTACAAAAAACATTTATAGTTCCTGACATTGGTTTGTTACAACCCACTTTACAAGTAGTTTAACAAATTCAGAACTTCATTATAAGACTTAATGTGATTCATCACTTTCCATAAAAATGGTGTCTTATTAATCTTATAGGTTGGAGTCTTATAGAGTATATTCAATCTATTCTCAATCTACTAACCTTGATAACTTTTGGAAGAAACTATAGTTATCTTGAATCAAATAATGCTAATAGATTTTGATTCTTCTAATTGAACATACCATAAAACTATGGTATTTTCTTAGAATTAATATTGTAAGAAAATCTAACAATATTTAAGATAACCATCTACTCTTTGGCTTACCTATTTACCAACCAAGTAAAACTTAATGGTATAATAGAATTACTAAGCCAATTGCATGTACTATATTACAAATACTTTTTGACTAAGTCAAAAGACATAACAGTTATAATCCTACTATACGTTATAAGTCATTGATCAACTCATTGACTTCATGCATGTGTCTTAAAACATAGCAAGCTAACGTCTTACTTTATAATATAAGTCTTGTATTAAAAACTTCATGTTTACGACTTTACAAAGAAGTCATAAACATGTATAATTAAAGTAATTATGAACACCACATCGGGTTTCAATTAATAATTTCAAGTTAATATTTACTACATATATTTAAGTCATTCAACGAATACCTAAAATCAAAGTTGTATTAAATTACTTCATTTAATTATGTCATTCCATGAAATGTTCAATGTAAAAAACTACAAAATCATCCATGCTCTTTCTCACGACATGTGGATATTTTACCTTGGGCTACAATCCAGTTCACGTTCTCACGTAACATAAATTGTAACTACAAGTGTTTCTTAAATATTGAATGACATAAATATTTAAAGTAGTCTTTGTTATCATCTTGAAACATGTTCTTAATAGGGCAATCATACACATTTAAATGTATAATTCCTATTAGAACGTTACTCTCTTACCTCGTGGTCAAGAGAATCCATTTAAATCATATTTATATGTGTTGTACCTTGCACACAATAAAGATTTCTCCCACTTGTGCATGGAACAACATCATGTAGCAGATAAAGAACACGATACACGTTCATTTATTTGATTAATATGATTTGTGTCATAGATATAACACATAGATGTAGGACTATATTGTTTAGTAAGGAAACGTACACGACTATCTCTAAAAACATTAGTGCCTACAATTGGAAAGTAATTATCTACATGATATTCAAGAGATAATTTGGATTACTACACAGCAAATAAGGCTTGTAGCTCCCACTGAATTAGAAATCATTTCAACAACTTCTTATTCAGTAATGCAACACAATGCTCTCACTGAATTTGACAACATTTTAAATGTTTCATAACATGAAAACAACTTACTTGCTTTTTACTTTCCTACACATTTGAAGAACCATACGTAATCATTACTAAGGTACTAAAAAGGTGTATTCTACTCTATGAATGATGGATTATCCATCAATGTTATTAACTCGAAAAATTGGGTATGCAATTTCTTCCTTAATAGGCCTACCATGCCCATAATGGTATGTAGCACCTTTAAAGGTTAAAGCAAAACAACTAGATAAATAATTCTAGTTTGCCTTTTACCAATTTTTGTGGTAATTAGTCTAGCTTCTAATTTAGTAACTCATATACATGTTTTCTAGTTAACCAACAGTCATGTTTGTTACAAAAGGATTCATTCACCAAATGAGGGTAATGAAATCTTTATGGAAAATAAGATGTGCAATTCATTGCTATGAGTTAAATTAGAATTTAGACAATTCAAATGTTCCTATTATACCTTTCTCATTCATGAAAAGGAATAGGATTGAGTCTCATTCTTCTCCCATGGAAAAGAGACTTTGTTTGTCTTTTCGGTAAATTATTCTCGATCAAACATTTGTTTGAAAGCATAATAGATCAATTTACTAATAAAAGACTAAACCACATTTACGGTTAAATGTTGCATTAATACATTCAAAGAATTACAAAATTCAATTTTAGTATTTTCGATAATTAATCTTTTCAAGAAAATTAAATACCCATGGTTCATAAACATATAACCATTTAATTTTCACTAAAAACTAGGATCCGAATTGACATAGTTTCATCACATCAGTTGATCTGCTAGTAATGAAATTATTCAAAATGGTACGAGTCGAACCTCAATTGCTAAGTTTCAAATTGCAACTTCTAGATTTATGGGATTCACATTTAGCCAATTTCAATTGCCATGTAATCATGTTTTATCCCCATCTTATGCCTTGAGTTGACAGTTCTCACTACAAAACTCAATTAAGTTGTCCAACTTAAGAAACTTCAAAATCATCCATGCCCGTTCTCACGTCACGTGGATATTTTACCCTTTGATTACGATCTAAATCACGTTCTCACGCAAATAAAAGGTAATCTCAGGTGTTTCCATTTATTTGGATGCCATACAACTTAAATTAAAGGTAATAAATTTGATTTTGGTATCAAAATCAAATATGTACAAAGATGTCATGCATTCATCTTTGTAGAATAAGTTTTTATTAAAACATTTATATTCTTGTTTTAATGTTTAAGCTTTTCATCATCAAACTATACAAGTTATTCGGATAATTACCACAAAAGTGGCGCGTAGAATTTAAGGTCAATTCACCCTTAAGATTTTATGCACGTTCATAGGAATACTTGGTAGCTCCATTAAGACGCACAAACAAGCGAAGAATTAGGTCAGCACGAAGCATATTACATACCCTCATCTTTAAGGTCACAATTTAATGCGTACCAACCTTGTACCCATCACATAGTTTGTCATTAATGGGTGAGCCGTTCTAACTATTTTGTGCATAAAATCAATCAATTAAACGATTACGATTACTATGCTTAAAAACACATGTTTCACAATTGTTTAGGTCAGTTTATTTTTTCTTATAAAAATACCCTTGTTACACATAACAAACAAGCAAGTATTTTAAAAAATAAACATATAAACAATGAATACATAACTTAACAATTAATCATGCATATCAAATAGCCACATGCAAACCTTTTGATAAATCATATTAATAATCAATTCTAGATCTGTCAATATGTATATGTCTAATTAAAACTTTCACCCGTTTTCATCAATGTACAAGGTGAGCCACATGCATCGATTCATCGATTGCGTAAGTCAAAATTAAAACATATACCACATATCACATAATTGATTTAATAATAATAATTGAGGTCTTCCCCAATTTTAGATCTATCAAAAAATTTAGTGTATATCATTTAACAAAGTAAATCATACAATAAAAGCAGATCCATGACAAAACATGCATGTATTTATCATGGACATAAATTACACTTAACAATTAATGAAATTAAACCAGAGTTACGCAATTTAATACACATAAAATTGCATGCAACCTAGGGTTTTCTAGTCCAATTAAAAATAAAAGTTTACAAAACCATAATTAGGGCAAAAAAATACCCTAAAATTAGGGTTTAGGTTTTGCAAACCCTATATCTACACATACAATTAATAACACAATCCATTTATTTGTTTTATGTTTTTCAGTAATTAATTACTTATTATACAAGGCTCGTGATGCCACTGTTTAGGTTATGATACATGATATATACCAATAATAACATGTAGACATCACAGAGTACACAACGGAAGACTTAGAATATGACAGCAATTAATTAACTGAAATAAATGCATAACATACCTCTTGCAATTTGGTTAGATCTCTTGAATAAAGAAGATGAAGTGGTTTAAAGAGTTTTCCCTTACCGTTTTACAACTCAAACCAATTGGTGTAAGAATAATGTATTACCACCACAGTTTTGTACACATGAATTAACCAACAATCAAAGAGAATGCTAGATCTAACACAAACCCTTGTTTTATAATAAAAAAAACCAAAACACCCTTGAGGAGGAGTTCGGCCGTACAAATGCAAAAGAGAGGAGAGGGAAAGATCTAGGGTTAATTCAATGCACAAAAGTTAACCTTAAACCTTTAACCTAGACCTTGTATATATAGTGGTAGAATAACTTGTAGAAAAAGTTAGGGTTTGGGCTTGGGGAAGCCCCATTTTGCCGACCACCTTAGACGGAGAAAAGGGGAACCCAAATCTTTTCCATTTTTAAGTTATTCACCATATATTCTCTCCTTTTTATATTTAACGGTCGTTAGTCATTTCTGTTAAATACTTAACGATCGTTAGTTGGGTTTTGTGTAATAATTAATCGTAATCATTAACATTAATTATAACTTTAATTCTCATTCGCTAATGTGTGCAATCCTGTGGTCACAAGTTCGAATACGGACATGCACGGTTTTATAAAATATACATATTCCAACACAAACCACATTTCTTTCCAACTTTGATATAGAGTGCTAAAATTCAACTGCTACTTGCATGCCTTACATGTTGCAATATCCTGCCATATCAAAATGCCACTATAAAAATAAGGCACAAGATCATGGTTTAGGTACAATAACATTTCAAAAGTTCAAAACTACTGGCAAGCTATCATGGACAACCAAAATGGATCAAGAAGTAATCCAAGCCATGATCTATCAACCCTTTTGTCCTCTTTAACACTTTCTCCACCCACTAATCTTGAACTTCATCCAATTCCAGCCTCTCTTCGAGCTCAACTTCAAAGAAATCGAGCTTTTGAGGTAACATACTTTTGCCAATCTGTATAATTCTTTAAGAAACATCTTACATACTAGTTAAATATAACAACATTACTAATTACTAATGTTTATTTGTTTTATGTTTCAGATTAGGAAAAAGCATAAAAGGTTCATAAACTTTATGTACTCGAAATGGGACGAAGTCATCACCCTTGATGATGAGGAAGAAACCTCGCCCGATACTTCCTCAACAAGGAGTGTGAACTGTAGAAGAACCAATCCAATTTCGATCTTTGGCAATAAAACGGGTTACTTGTTTCGGTCACGACAACAATGAAGAGGATGCGTAAAGTTTCCTGCGTGAAACACCTCAAACTATTGTCCCACAATAAGTTATTAGAATATTACATTCTAAGAACATAATGTATTACTTTATTTTATTTTTGTTTTAACTGTTGCGCGCTTTAAAACATATTAATAAAACTTTTTTTGTTTCATTCTAATTTCAAATTTTGCGTATTTGGAAGATCCTCATAAGAATTTGCGTATTTGGACTATGAAACATACCTACGAAAGCAGCATCAGGAGACCATACAAGGCTTTTAATGACCAAATATATCTTCTAGGTTCAATAAGCCTATACCAGAAAGTAAACAAATAAGTTATCGATTTCAATCTAAATACCGATTTACGTATTTCACACAAACAAATGGCTCTTAAGAGATCTCGTAGGCTCGTCAACTCAGAAGAAGTAAGCAAAATCAAGTCCAAATTCGAACAATGAAAAACATTAGATGCTAAAGATGAATTTTTGTTCTTAGAGCATTAACAATGGTAACGGGATAACACCCGTTTGAGACCAAATAACGCCGTTATTGGCGTTACACCCTTGGAGGCCGAGTTCTTTCACGCCGTTGGTCCCTCCCCGTTAACCATATAACGCGCGTTATATGCGAATTAAAAAAAAAAATCAAAATTTTTTCAAAACACCCCCTTGTAGCCGTTATGTTTAAAAAAAATTTCAAAAAATACCCTAAACGGCTACTTTTTATAAATAAAAAAAATTCAGAAACCTTTTTTACCACTATAAATACCCAATTAAAACACCACTTTTTTCACACTTCCACTAATAAATCCTCTCAATACTCTCAATCTTTCAACTTCAATTAACTGCAAAAAAAACAATGTCGGGAGGCAACAATGATACTTTCTTCAATCTTCTCGGTGGTGGGTGGAATCCCTCAAACCCGGGTTCATCATCTAACCCGAACGCGGGTTCATCTTCAAACCCCAAACCACTAGGATTCTCGAGCCAAGAAATGTATCAACAACATCAAACATTTCTGTATTGGCAACAACAAAACCAACAAAGCACCTTAAACTCCAACTTTCAAAATCTACAATTCACACAACAGTCACAACAATCACAAACTGAAACACATGATGTTGCTGACACACCCACGTCTCCTCCAAAAAAAGGAAAAGGTCGTATTAAGCGAAAATCAAAAAAATCCAAAGACCCCGAGCCCGAACCAATTGATTTTGATGAAGAGGAGGTTGTCGTTATGCGCGTTGGACTTCTGAGCAGAGGAAGCATTACTTGCAAGGTGTTACATAGCTGTTTCGGAGGATCCGAAAGTTGAAAAGTGCCAACCCAGAGATACGTTTTGGTATCGGGCCAGAAATGAGTTCAATAGAAACAACTTTCAATGGCGCACCAAGGACATGATGTCAAGCAAATGGAAAACGTTGAACGACATATGCACAAAGTTCAACGCTTGTTACATACGTGCGCAACGGGATCAACGAAGCGGGGAAAGTGAGCATGATGTGATGAAACGGGCAAAGAAATGGTATCGTGAGGAAACCAAAGGAGAACCGTTTGGTCTCGATGACGCTTGGGAGGTTTTGCGTCATTATAAGAAATGGGACACCCCGGAACCGGTTGATTTAACCGGCGATGTGCCAAGCCAAACAAACGAGGCTTTGTTTGGTAATGATGAACAACCACTCCCCATGGGAAAGAAACGTGCTACCAAGAAAGCAAGATTCGAGAGCACAACAAGTCTTGGGGAGCAAGCACTGGAGAACGAGCTCGTTAACTTATTTCACGAAGCTATGGCAAATGAGTATCGTTTGAAGCGTGAAACCGAAGCGGCGTGTCGGGCAGGGGAAAAGATCTCACAATAACAAGGTTGGAAGAGATAAAGTTTTTGATGCGCCCCTCTGAAGGGCAAGATCCAATGGTCGTGGATTGGATCAATGACGAAAAAGATCGAATACTCAAAAATATAACTTGAAAACTTCAGAGATCGTATTCTTGTCATTTCCTTTAATTTGTTGTAACGTTTTATTTGCAGTGTGTTTTTTATTTCGTTGTAATTTTTTTTTTAATCTCGTATTGTAATATGTTTTCAATTTTAATGATATGTTTAGTTTAATAAATGAAGTGTTTGTTTTAGTTTAGGGGTTGAAATTGAAAATATGAAATGTTATTGATGTTATTGGGATGTTATTGTTGTTGGTGTTTTTTGAGGATGTTAAGGTGAAATGTTAAAGCTAATGTGGCGCTGACGTGGACGGTGTTATTGGTGTTATTGTTGTGCATGCTCTTAGTTGGTCGATTTGTAGATGGGATGTTCCTAGCAAAAAGTGGTGATTATACGTCTTATTACATTTTAATGTTTTAATTCATCGAAGCATTAACTTTTAATAATATAACAAGATGTTCTGACCATTGAGCGCTTCTACACAATCAATGTTTTAATTCATCCAAGCATTAACTTTTAATAATGATCTAGGGTGGGCTTTTGCACAAAGGGTTTATTTGGTTAGAAACAATGAGATAGGATCAAATGAGAAATATAATTAAGATGAAAAGAATGAGAAGAAACCACAACCACAAACATTTGATGCACCCATAAAAATAGATGCATCTCCCTATTATTTCTTTTTCTTTATTTGAAATATGTGGTTTCAATTCTTTCTCACTTTTCTCATTTAAATAATTCTTCTCGCTAGATCCATACTCTAGAAACAATAGTATAATTCAACAATGACAACATTCGATTAAATGAAAACAAGAACAATAAGTGAACTTATAAAGAAAAGTTCACAAAATCCAAACAAATATGGTTTATCTTAGTCAATTTAGGATTTAGAGTTGTGGTAAACTGTGTTGAGAAGGAAATAATAAGAACAATGATATAAAGGTCATTTATATTAAACCTATAATTCTCATGTGATTTTACGTTTTAAATATATATTAAATAAATATTTGGTTATATATATATTTTTTAAAATGGCTTGTTAGTTGTTAGTGGTTCAGGTAGCAGTGACATCCAATTGGGTAGTATGCTGATCCTGAACACCGCCTCTACTTCCTCCTATTCCACCTGAAGGGGTAAAAGTCTCGGGTAGGACTCGAACTTGAGACCTCCCCTAGCCAAACCTCCCCTCCCCAAGCCCCTAAGAAATCTTGGTGGCCAAAGCTAGCCCCAGTCGGTTAAAATATTTGGTTATATATGACATTTTTTGTTGCTTGGAAAGATATATATGTAATTATAAATTTAACTTGGATATATATGATTATCAGCCTTTGGAGGGATATATACGCAATTTCCCCACCTTTTAAAGTGTGAATCCGAAAATTGTTGCGCAGATTCAACATATTTTTTTGCAGTGGGCCATGGGTAATTTTAAAACTTACACATAATTAAATGGGGAAAGAATACACAGCTTAGCAAAAAGAAGTATTATAGTAGTATGTTGGACATATTTCCAATCAAATAACCTATAGGATATCATGTGTAAATTGCCACCTCTAATGATATTTGTCTAAGTTAGCATATTTTTTTTGAAAATTTTCCTAAGTTAGCATATATTTTTTTTTTAATTTTGACACAAATTGCCACCTCTAATGATACCATATAAATTTACATAAAACATAAAAAGTCACGAACCAATAATTAATAAAACAAAAAACAAAAAAAAAACCCCTTAAACATCTATAAGTACAAACATATTAAGTTTCTAGTAGTAAAAAAGTACTTTCATCTTTTTCGTATAACTTAACCACTAATAAGTTACGTGTCAAAATACAATACGGAGGACTTAAGTTTTTTTCTTTTCGAAACTAAAGGCTAAATTGAACCCGATACAACTTATGAGATAATTCGACTACAAGAAACCGAGTAAAAAGATTATCAGTCTTTGCAATGCTTTTGTAGTTATAACATCGTTAGCTTCTCTGTTATTGTTATTGGCTTTTTCATGTTTATCAACAACAAAGTTATACACTCCGTACGTAACTTATAAGGAACACATGCATACACAAGTAATGGCGGGTCCAGGATTTTGTATTGCGTGTGGCACGATTTTTGACTAACTTTGATACTCTGATAGTTCTTAGACTTAGTTGTTCATTAACTTATTCGGTATACTAAGAGGGTGTTTGTTTTTCAAGAAAATGTCTCTTCATTGCTCTTACCTGTGACTCAGTAAGAGACGGTATCATAAGAGGTTTGGTTGTTTGCATTTTCTTTCGGTTAAGAGGCGGTAAGATGTCGAAGATATTACTCAATAAGAGTTGAATAAAGTATCTTATTGCTTTCTTAATTGATTTTTGCGATTTTAGTTCAAGGTTTCAAGTTATTTAGGATTGTTTAATTTTTATGTAAACGTTAGCGTCAAATTAAAATAATCAAATCAAATTAAATTACTTATAAAAGAAACATCGTGACTTTAACTTAGATTATTTGATAATGAGAAATAATCTGCACACTTCAATATACAACTAGTTAAAGTTGAACCTATAGACAATACAATTGTTTAATGCATAAATTAAAATATTACAAAAAGTAAAAAGACAAATCATTTCCCTTTCATGATACTACAAAATACATACTATAATTTTCTTTTTGTTAAATTATACTAAATGTTTTAAATAAATTAAACAAACTTAATACTCCAAATTGAAAGTACCCTATGTACGCCTCGCCAAACTAGTGAAAATAAGACACGTAAACCAACTTGTCTAAAAACAAAATAATAAAAAGTAAAAGTCACTTCATATCTTCTTCCTTTATCTATTTTCCTCCTCTTCCTTCAAATTCAACCACCATGTTTTTCCTCATGATTTTTTGCTCATTTTGTGCATATCTAGCTAAAAATATGTATAGAACTTTCATAGAGCTAGAAATTTTTAAGAAAAATGTACACTTCGTCGGCTAAACTGATGTGTGGCACGTGCCACGGGTGGCTAACACACAAGTTAGTCTGTATGTTTTACATTATTTTTACAATAAGACCAAAAAAAAAAATCAACGGTAAATTAACTTTAGATTCAACTGACTTGGGTTATTTGTTATGTGCTGTATGCCAAATAAATATAGTCGCCCAATAGATACGTTGCTCATATATGAAAGCCAAAAGGAAATTAGTATATGCATCTGAAAAAGATTTTGAATGTCACAGTTAGTGGTAAGAACCAGAATATAAATAATACTCCTATCAACTTAATCAATGCAACAACCCCTTCCTGACCATAATGAAATTGCATGAAAAAAGAAGCTGAATGCTATATACTTGCCATGCATAGAAATAGAACCATAATCGAAATAAAGTAAATATTGGTTCAATGATACCAAATGCCTCATCTCTCTCTCTCAACTTGAGTGCTGTATATATACTAAACATAGTTGTTGTAGATGAGAAATCAACAATTCATTTTTTCCATCATCTCTCTCAAGTTTCAAGTTCAATCATCCTCTTTTTAAACCCCAAAAAAGGCACATAGCAAAAACCCTCTTTCTCAAGAGTGAAAATGGATAACACGAACAAAATTCCTCAACCAGCTCCATCGCCGTTTAACAACCAGCATGTTCAACCACCAGGGGCGGAACTACATGGAGGTTAGGGGGGGCGGTGCCCTCCATGGTTCGTCAAAAAGTATCAATTTTTAATGTAAATTTTTTTTATGACCATTTTATTAAAGTGCACCCCATTACAAAATCAAATTGCCCCCCACCTTAAGATCAAACAATGTAAAAACCTTGTATCTCTATCTTAATTTAGAAAAAATATCAGTTTTTAGTGTAAAAAAAAATTTTATAACCTTTTTATTAAAGTTCATCACAAATTTTATCAAAAAAAATTTTTTTTGCCCCCCGCCTTCAAAAATCCTGGGTCCGCCACTGTCAACCACCCCCACCACCACCACCACCATTCCACCAACATCATGCTCAACAACAACCACCAATCTCCACCTACCAGCACGCTCATCCACCGCTGCCATTCACCAGTCACCCTGCTCATCCACCACCACCACCACTACTACACCCACACTACTTTGAGCAACAACCACTACCAGTACTTTTCTTCTTTCAATGTCTTTTTATTTACTTATTTATTTAATGTTTGTTTGTTTGCTGCCATTGTTTGGTTACTTATTATTTTTTATTTTTTTTGTTATTCACTGTTGATCAGTTCAAAAATAATTATTTTATTCATTTTTAACTCTAAGGTTGGGTTTATCTTCTTCTTTTTTCAGGTCCACGCCATCAACACCGACTCTGCAATGGTGGGTTAATGTGTAGATGCTTGCGAGGAGCAAACCCTTTCTACATGGACCTGATTTATATAATGTGTAATTTAATCTAGTTTCAACAAGTTATTTATAAAATGTGTTTAACCTTGCTAGAATGGTACCTTAATATAGATGTTTGCGTTCTTTATGGATTGAGATTGAGAATACAAAATCCTTACCATCGCACAATAGAACAATTTCTTAGTTTACAAAGTTTCAATAAGATAAAAACACGCTTTTCTAAATTGCTAATCACATAGCAAAAGAAAGAAAAAAAGAATAGATTATTCTAGTCATGATCAGTTGTGAAAAACACTAGTAATATTTTGTCACGCACTTTGGAACTGTGTCAAATCACCCCGACCGCAATTTGTAAAACCCCTGCTTAAAATGAGATAAACATAGTTGAGTGTGGCACAAGTGTCTTGACATTTGAACCTTTAATTAACTGATAGCTCATGGTTTTACTTTCTTTCCAGTAATCTCATCTCAGCTGCGTACATAAATGCCAGTTGGAAGCTTGAGATGATACAACATTGACCTATTCACATAGATGTAATAGATCAACACACAAACTGTTAATTTCCTTTAGAAACTTTTGAAAATGAGAAATACATCATAAGGAACGATGGTAATTTCAAAACTAAGTTTCATAGATGTCACATAATGTCAACTTCTTGTCGATAAAGATCTTAGCCGATCAGCATGATCACATTATGCAGCGAAGCCTTGAATTGATTGAAGCCAAATAGATGCTCAAGGCTTGATAACTAGATAGCGGATATCTGTAAATAACAAACATTTTGTATTAAAACCTGTAACTCATGAAGAAAACACATACTAGATAAAGATTATGTTGTGAATAGTATTATTATTGGGTTAATCACCATCGACCCACTCTAACCTACTTAAACCCATTATGACCCGGTCAACGAAAGTCAACCATACTAAAAGTCAAAAGAAGCAGTTATAGAAAACGGTTACACAGCAGTTATAAAATAACTGCTCTATACCCTGAACCAACACAATGGTTCATATGTACCCTTTCATTCAGTATATATACTTGATACATTTGATGTAAAAACATGATGACATATTATAGATTAATACAAAGACATATTTACAATTTTATTAATCCGTGCATTTACTTGGTATACTTGTGATTTAACGTTAAGACCATAGATCCCGTTTCAATGGCCAACAATTGGTATCAGAGCGGTTTGGTCTATTAACCAACAATCATCACTTACCATTACTCGTAAAAAGTTTTAGAATCAAAAAATAAAAAAAGTTTCAATAAATAAATTTTTTTTCGCAAATCGACAAGAACACAAAAATCCAAGACGTCATTTTTTGTTTCACACCTTTGTGCAACAGGGTATAATCACTTAGTGATTACTCACAACCCGTCAACAAAACAAATTCGCAAATTTTTTCGATACCAGTTCGATTACCCAATCCAAAAAAGGATCAGAAAACGAATTCAAATCGTTTACATTTGATTCAAATAAAAACTAAACGAGCGTCATCAATTAGGGCACAACCAAAGATTCGAATTAGAACAAACACACATGTTCATAAACGGAATCAAGCCCAGAAGGATCAATTGAAACCCCAATTGATTCATTTGCATACTCCAATCGTAAAATTACTCACGGATTAGAAAACCTCCAAATAAGTCGAAACCCTAGGTTTCAATTGGAGGAATACTTGTGCTCGTAAAGAACACCCATACCGGAGAAAGAAGAAGAGGCGGTCAAAATCACAGCCATTATACAGGCGGTCAACCGTCGTTAGATTGGAGAAGGAGAAGAACATAGTTATCTTCCCAAGAGAGAGAGAGATAACTGAAAAGTTTATCTCAGAAAGAAAGAAAGCGGATACGCGTGTGGTTTTTATCTCAAAAGAGATTAAACACAAAAGAGTAATAAGGGACGCGTATACACAAGGGCCACACAAAAGGATAATATTAATAGGGCATCGGGTTAAACCATCAACTCCTCCAGGTTCCAAAAGATTTCAAAACCACCTTTCATTTTTTTTTAATTTATATATTTTTGATATATATTGTTTTTAGTTTGAAAAGTTATTTTAAAAAATTATTAAAATCTTATCATATTTTTGGATAGTATATCTAACCTAGTGATTACACTGCTTAGAATACTGATTAGGAATAATTTGTAAGGAGTAATCAACCTTAGGTTATTCATTTTAAATTTATAATCTCCAAAGATAGTTTAAAAATTGTTAAAACTATACCTAGAAAAGTTTTACACCTATTTGAGGAAGATAAAACATTAAGAGCTCATATTTAAGAAATAACAATTTTTTTTGAAACACTTTGTGTTAAAATTCTTTGTTGGAGATTTATTGTCACTATCAATTTAAGATATGACGAAAGGAAAGGAACCTAGTACTAACATTTCGAATAGTACACCCCAATTTCAATGCCTAATCCTAAAGCCCGCGAATTACTCATTATGGGCAATTCGAATGCAAATCATTCTCAAAGATGGTTTTATGGGAAACAATTGAGCTGACTGAAACGACTCAACCCGATAAGAAAAAGCATAAAACCGCTATTTCTTTCCTTTATCAAGCCTTACCCGAAGAACAATTACTTCAAATAACAAAGCACAAAACCGCAAAAGACATTTGGAATGCTTTGAAAACTAGACACGTTGACGAAGATAGAGTTAAACAAGTAAGAATACAAACACTCAGATCCGAATTTGAGATGTTATATATGAAGGAAGATGAAACAATCGACACCTTCACCACAAAACTTACAACACTCGTAAACAAAGCCGCTAGTCTAGGACATACAATAGAAGATGAAACCTTAGTACGGAAATTACTAAATGTTGTACCCGAAAGGTATCTGCAAATAGTCGCATCTATAGAACAATACTCCGATCTAAGTGAAACGACATTAGAAGATGCAATAGGAAGACTTAAGACCTACGGAGAAAGGATTAAGTTCAAGAAAGGAAAACAAGTGGACAGTCAAGAAAAGCTGATGTTCACACGACATGACAATAGAGGGAAAAATTTGAGGTGGGACGTGGAAGATATAAAGGATGGAGAAACCACGATAAAAATGACCACGGGAAGAAGGATCGAGAAAATGCTCACAATCACTTCAACAAACATAATATTGATTTCAACAAAGTTAAATGTTACAAGTGCAATAAAACTGGTCATTATGCATCTAAGTGTTATTCAAAACCAAACACTAGTATGCAATCTAATCTTGTCGAGGAGGACTTAGAACCTACCTTATTAATGGAAATATTAGAAGACCCACATGTAACAAAGCTAGAAGATCAAAAGGTCTCGCTACATGAAGAAGATGTAGGATATAAAGAGACAAGTGTCAATAGTCAATGGTATTTAGACAACGGAGCTAGTAACCATATGACTGGGATAAGAGAACACTTTAAAGAACTAGATGAGAACGTTAGTGGAAAAGTAAGATTCAGAGATGGATCTCATGTAGAGATTAAAGGAAAAGGTTCAATCCTATTAGAATATGAAGACGAGAAACAAAGAATCATATCTCAAGTCTATTATTCCATTCCGGCAAAACAACTTATTGAGCCTCGGACAATTTACCGAAATTGGTTGTAAAGTTGTAATGGACGACGATGAACTACGACTTTATGACATGGACAACAAAATCTTCTTGAAAGTCACAAGACAAAGAAACCGTCTATACAAAGCAAGTCTGAAGATAGGCACACTGTTTGCTTATGAGCAAACTTAAGTGACAACTTGGTTATGGCACGCCGCGATTAGGACACCTCAACTTTGAAACATTAAAATCTATGACTCAAAGAGAGTTAGTTCATGGAATACCTGCCATTAAACATACAACACAAATTTGTGATGTTTGTTTAGTTGGTAAACACAGCAGAGCACCATTTCCCAAGAAAGCAAAAACTAGATCAACATGACCATTAGATTTAGTTTACGGAGATTTTTGTGGACCAATAACACCACCAACACCATCTGGAAAGAAATATATATTCTTTTTAGTAGATGAATACTCAAGATATATGTGGGCGTATTTCCTAAACACGAAAGATCAAGCATTTGATACTTTCAAGGAATACAAAGAAACAATAGAGAAGGAGCTAAGGACAACATCGAAAATGTTAAGAACTGATCGTGGAGGAGAATTCACATCTAACGAATTCACTCAATACTTGAAGAGCGGCATAACCGACAACTAACCTCACCTTACTCACCACAACAAAATGGAGTAGTTGAATGAAGAAATAGGACAATCATGTCTACTACGAGATGCATGATGAAAGCAACTAACATGCCACAAAATTTTGGGTTGAAGCTATTAGAACGCTATATACATTCTAACAATTCCTACAAGAGCCTTAGAAGACATTACTCCATATGAAGCTATCAAGAAAAGAAAGCCAAACTTAGAAGCTTTAAGAGTTTTTGGCTGCATAGCATATGCAAAGGTACCATCACAACATCTGACAAAGTTAGATGATAGAAGCAACAAAATGGTATACTTAGGAAGCGAACAAGGATCAAAAGCTTATAGGTTGTTTGATCCAACAACACAAAGAATATGTGTTAGTAGAGATGTGAAGTTTAAGGAGGATGAAGCATAGGACTGGAAAGATTACCTGGATGAACACACCAATGATGAACCCGAATGGTTTGACTTCAAAGTCGAAAACCTTGAAGCCACAAATGAACATCAGGAAAACGAAAACCAACCAGATGAAGAAGACAATGACATCCCTGCAAATGATGATCATGAATATGAAACATCAACAACTGACTCACCCTCACAATCACAAACACTTCGCACACCATCTACAATCTCTTCACGAATAAATACTCAAATTACACCAACAACCTCAAGACATTCAACCAATCAAAGTAACTCAACTACAACCCAGAATTTACATCCAGATTTTGATCATACACCATTACAAGGTTTTAGAACGTTGAATGATTTATATGAAAACACCCAGGAAGTTTTACCTGAGCATTTATTACTAGCTGAAGATGAACCCAAGAATTACAAGGAAGCATCGAACGATCAAAAATGGATCGAAGCAATGAAGGTCGTATTAGATTCCATCAATTGAAACAATACATGGGAACTAACCACTCTACCAAAAGGACATAAAGCCATTGGATTAAAGTGGGTATTCAAGACCAATAAAGATGCTAATGAAAATATAGTCAAGCATAAAGCAAGACTCGTAGCAAAAGGCTACATACAAGAGCATGGCATAGACTTTGAAGAAGTCTTTGCACCTGTAGCAAGAATGGAAACAGTCCGATTACTATTAACCATAGCTTTGCTAACAACTGGGAAGTACATCACATAGACGTCAAATCTGCATTTCTGCATGGAGACTTAAAAGAAGAAGTGTATGTTACACAATCCGAGGGATTTATAAAAGATAATGGAAAAGTCTACAGATTGATAAAAGCTCTATACGGTTTAAGACAAGCACCACGTGCATGGAACATAAAGTTAGACAATACCTTGAAGTCCTTAGATTTCAAGAAGTGCGCTTTAGAACAAGATGTCTACATGAAGAAATCAAAAGACTCAATACTTCTAGTAGGAGTCATTGTGGATGATTTAATCATCCTACAAAAGAAATAAATAGACAAGTTCAAAGCTCAAATGGAAGAGAAATTCGAGATGAGTGACCTAGGATTACTATCCTACTACTTAGGCATTGAAGTCACACAAACTGGAGGTGACATATCAATAAAACAATCCGCCTACTCAAGCAAGATCCTAAAGAAAGTTGGAATGCTAGACATAACGAAACTTTAATACCTATGGATCGGGAACAAGACTAACAAAAAACAACAACGGTCAAATCAGAATATAGAAGCTTGATTGGATGCTTACGATATCTGCTACATACAAGACCCGACTTAAGTTATTCCGTTGGATTACTTAGTCGTTTTATGCAAGAACCGAAGGAGCAACACATGAAATCTATAAGGCAAGTACTACGCTATGTTAAAGGAACAAAAGACTATGGAATCACCTACAAGCACAATGGAGAAAACATATACAAGGCTATAGTGACAGTGACTACGGAGTCAACACTCAAGAAGGCAAAGGCACTCTTTGGAATTATCTTCTACTACGGTGAATCACCAATCAGCTGGAGTACACAAAATCAAGCCACGGTAGCTTTATCATCATGTGAGTCCAAATTCATTGTAGCAACATCAGTAACAACACAAGCATTATGGTTGAAGAGACTACTTAGCAAACACACACGCGGAAGAAAAGGTTACAATACTGGTCGACAACAAGTCCATGCATCAAACTAATGAAGAATCCATATTCCCGCGAGAAGAAGTAAGCACATTCATATAAAATACCACTTTATAAGAGAATCGTCAAAGAGAAGACCTACAAGTCGAATTCATAAGTGGAGAATTTAGAAGCGACATACGACAAAGGCATTACAGAGATCGTTCTCACAATAAGGACAACTAATTGGAGTCAGATGCGAACAAGATGATTGTGATTAAGGGGAGAATATTGGGTTAATCACCATCGACCCTCAACCTACTTAAGCCCATTAA
>OU343220.1:300474511-300551960 GCA_910596185.1 Chrysanthemum makinoi | reverse complement strand
GGTTAAAATATTTGGTTATATATGACATTTTTTGTTGCTTGGAAAGATATATATGTAATTATAAATTTAAGTTGGATATATATGATTATCAGCCTTTGAAGGGATATGTACGCAATTTCCCCACCTTTTAAAGTGTGAATCTGAAAATTGTTGTGCAGATTCAACATATTTTTTTGCAGTGGGCCATGGGTAATTGTAAAACTTACACATAATTAAATGGGGAAAGAATACACAGCTTAGCAAAAAGAAGTATTATAGTAGTATGTTAGACATATTTCCAATCAAATAAACTATAGCATATCATGTGTAAATTGCCACCTCTAATGATATTTGTCTAAGTTAGCATATTTTTTTTGAAAATTTGCCTAAGTTAGCATATATATATATATATTTTTTTTAATTTTGACACAAATTGCCACCTCTAATGATACCATATAAATTTACATAAAAAGTAAAAAGTCACGAACCAATAATTAATAAAAAAAAAAATAATAAAAAAAACCCTTAAACATCTATAAGTACAAACATATTAAGTTTCTAGTAGTAAAAAAGTACTTTCATCTTTTTCGTATAACTTAACCACTAATAAGTTACGTGTCAAAATACAATACGGAGGACTTAAGTTTTTTTCTTTTGGAAACTAAAGGCTAAATTGAACCCGATACAACTTATGAGATAATTCGACTACAAGAAACCGAGTAAAAAGATTATCAGTCTTTGCAATGCTTTTGTAGTTATAACATCGTTAGCTTCTCTGTTATTGTTATTGGCTTTTTCATGTTTATCAACAACAAAGTTATACACTCCGTACGTAACTTATAAGGAACACATGCATACACAAGTAATGGCGGGTCCAGGATTTTGTATTGCGTGTGTGCGATTTTGACTAACTTTGATACTCTGATAGTTCTTAGACTTAGTTGTTCATTAACTTATTCGGTATACTAAGAGGGTGTTTGTTTTTCAAGAAAATGTCTCTTCATTGCTCTTACACGTGACTCAGAAGAAGAGACTATCATAAGAGGTTTGGTTGTTTGCATTTTCTTTCGGTTAAGAGGCGGTAAGATGTCGAAGATATTACTTAATAAGAGTTGAATAAAGTATCTTATTGCTTTCTTAATTGATTTTTGCGATTTTAGTTCACGGGTTCAAGTTATTTAGGATTGTTTAATTTTTATGTAAACGTTAGCGTCAAATTAAAATAATCAAATCAAATTAAATTACTTATAAAAGAAACATCGTGACTTTAACTTAGATTATTTGATAATGAGAAATAATCTGCACACTTCAATATACAACTAGTTAAAGTTGAACCTATAGACAATACAATTGTTTAATGCATAAATTAAAATATTACAAAAAGTAAAAAGACAAATCATTTCCCTTTCATGATACTACAAAATACATACTATAATTTTCTTTTTGTTAAATTATACTAAATGTTTTAAATAAATTAAACAAACTTAATACTCCAAATTGAAAGTACCCCTATGTCAGCTACACCAAACTAGTGAAAATAAGACACGTAAACCAACTTGTCTAAAACAAAATAATAAAAAGTAAAAGTCACTGTTCAGTATCTTCTTCCTTTATCTATTTTCCTCCTCCTCCTTCAAATTCAACCACCATGTTTTTCCTCATGATTTTTTGCTCATTTTGTGCATATCTAGCTAAAAATATGTATAGAACTTTCATAGAGCTAGAAATTTTTAAGAAAAATGTACACTTCGTCGGCTAAATGATGTGTGGCACATGCCACGGTGGCTAACACACAAGTTAGTAATGTATGTTTTTACATTATTTTTACTATAAGAAAAAAAAAAAAAAATCATGGTAAATTAACTTTAGATTCAACTGACTTGGGTTATTTGTTATGTTGTGTATGCCAAATAAATATAGTCGCCCAATAGATACGTTGCTCATATATGAAAGCCAAAAGGAAATTAGTATATGCATCTGAAAAAGATTTTGAATGTCACAGTTAGTGGTAAGAACCAGAATATAAATAATACTCCTATCAACTTAATCAATGCAACAACCCTACCGACCATAATGAAATTGCATGAAAAAAGGTCTAATGCTATATACTTGCCATGCATAGAAATAGAACCATAATCGAAATAAAGTAAATATTGGTTCAATGATACCAAATGCCTCATCTCTCTCTCTCAACTTGAGTGCTGTATATATACTAAACATAGTTGTTGTAGATGAGAAATCAACAATTCATTTTTTCCATCATCTCTCTCAAGTTTCAAGTTCAATCATCCTCTTTTTATACCCTAAAAAAGGCACATAGCAAAAACCCTCTTTCTCAAGAGTGAAAATGGATAACACGAACAAAATTCCTCAACCAGCTCCATCGCCGTTTAACAACCAGCATGTTCAACCACCGTAGGAAATACATGGAGGTTGGGGGGTGGTGCCTGGTTCGTCAAAAAAGTATCAATTTTAATGTAAATTTTTTTATGACCATTTTATTAAAGTGCACCCCATTACAAAATCAAATTGCCCCCTACTTAAGATCAAACAACAAAACCTTGTATCTCTATCTTAATTTAGAAAAATATTAGTTTTAGTGTAAAAAATTTTATAACCTTTTATTAAAGTTCATCACAAATTTTATCAAAAATTTTTTTCCCCTCCTTAAAAATCCACATCACAAGACCCCCACCACACCACCACCATTCCACCAACATCATGCTCAACAACAACCACCAATCTCCACCTACCAAGACGCTCATCCACCGCCATTCACCATCATTCTGCTCATCCACCACCACCACCACTACTACACCCACATGCACACTTTGCAGAACCACCACAAGTAATTTTCTTCTTTCAATGTCTTTTTATTTACTTATTTATTTAATGTTTGTTTGTTTGTTTGGTTATTTTCTGCTATTGTTTTGTTATTTATTCATTTTATTTATTTATATTTTTTATTATTCACTGTTGATTAGTTCAAAAATAATGATTTATTAATTTTTAACTCTAAGGTTGGGTTTATCTTCTTCTTTTTTCAGGTCCCCGCCATCAACACACGACTCTGCAACAGGTGGGTTAATGTGCGTAGATGCTTGCAGAGCAAATGCCTTTTCTACATGGACCTGACGATTTATATAATGTGTAATTTAATCTAGTTTCAACGAGTTATTTATAAGATGTGTTTAACCTTGCTAGAATGGTACCTTAATATAGATGTTTGCTGTTACTATTATGGATTGAGATTGAGAATACAAAATCCCTTACCATCTGCACAATAGAACAATTTCTTAGTTTACAAAGTTTCAATAAGATAAAAAAAACACAGTTTTCTAAATGCTTGCTAATCACATAGCAAAAAAAAAGAAAAGAAAAAAAGAATAGATTATTCTAGTCATGATCGGGTGTGAAAAACACTAGTAATATTTTGTCACGACTTTGGAATGTGTCAAATCACCCGACACGTGTCTGTAAAACCCGAACTGCTTAAAAATGAGATAAACATAGTTGAGTGTGGCACAAGTGTCTTGACATTTGAACCTTTAATTAACTGATAGCTCATGGTTTTACTTTCTTTCCAGAATCTCATCTCACCGCACATAAATGCCAATTGGAAGCTTGAGATGATACAACATTGACCTATGCACATAGATGTAATAGATCAACACACAAACTGTTAATTGCCTTTAGAAACTTTTGAAAATGAGAAATACATCATAAGGAATGATGGTAATTTCAAAACTAAGTTTCATGGATGTCACATAATGTCAAATTCTTGTCGATAAAGATCTTAGCCGATCAAGATGATCACATTATGGCGAAGCCTTGAATTGATAGAAGCCAAATAGATGCTCAAGGCTTGATAACTAGATAGCGGATATCCAAATAACAAACATTTTGTATTAAAACCTGTAACTCATGAAGAAAACACATACTAGATAAAGATTATGTTGTGAATAGTATTATTATTGGGTTAATCACCATCGACCCACTCTAACCTACTTAAACCCATTATGACCCGGTCAACGAAAGTCAACCATACTAAAAGTCAAAAGAAGCAGTTATAGAAAACGGTTACACAGCAGTTATAAAATAACTGCTCTATACCATGAACCAACACAATGGTTCATATGTACCCTTTCATTCAGTATATATACTTGATACATTGGATGTAAAAACATGATGACATATTATAGATTAATACAAAGACATATTTACAATTTTATTAATCCGTGCATTTACTTGGTATACTTGTGATTTAACGTTAAGACCATAGATCCCGTTTCAATGGCCAACAATTGGTATCAGAGCGGTTTGGTCTATTAACCAACAATCATCAGTTACCATTACTCGTAAAAAGTTTTAGAATCAAAAAATCAAAAAAGTTTCAATAAATAAATTTTTTTTTCTGCAAATCGACAAGAACACAAAAATCCAAGACGTCATTTTTTTGTGTTTCACACCTTTGTCGCAACAAGGGTATAATCACTTAGTGATTACTCACAACCCGTCAACAAAACAAATTCGCAAATTTTTTTTCTGATACCAGTTTCGATTACCCAATCCAAAAAAGGATCAGAAAACGAATTCAAATCGTTTACATTTGATTCAAATAAAAACTAAACGAGCGTCATCAATTAGGGCACAACCAAAGATTCGAATTAGAACAAACACACCTGTTCATAAACGGAATCAAGCCCAGAAGGATCAATTGAAACCCCAATTGATTCATTTGCATACTCCAATCGTAAAATTACTCACGGATTAGAAAACCCCCAAATAAGTCGAAACCCTAGGTTTCAATTGGAGGAATACTTGTGCTCAGAAGAACACCCATACCGGAGAAAGAAGAAGAGGTCAAAATCACACCATTATACACGGTCAACCGTCGTTAGATTGGAGAAGGAGAAGAACATAGTTATCTTCCCAAGAGAGAGAGAACTAAAAGTTTATCTCGAAAGAAGAAAGCGGATACGCTGCGGTGGTTTTATCTCAAAAGAGATTAAACACAAAAGAGTAATAAGGGACGCAGATACACAAGGCCACAACAAAAGGATAATATTAATAATCGGTTAAACCATCAACTCCTCCGTGTTCCAAAAGATTTCAAAACCACCTTTCATTTTTTTAATTTATATATTTTTGATATATATTATTTTTAGTTTGATAAGTTATTTTAAAAAATTATTAAAATCTTATCATATTTTTGGATAGTATATCTAACCTAGTGATTACACTGCTTAGAATACTGATTAGGAATAATTTGTAAGGAGTAATTAACCTTAGGTTATTCATTTTAAATTTATAATCTCCAAGGATAGTTTAAAAATTGTTAAAACTATACCTAGAAAAGTTTTACACCCATTTGAGGAAGATAAAACATTAAGAGCTCATATTTAAGAAATAAGAATTTTTTTTGAAACACTTTGTGTTAAAATTCTTTGTTGGAGATTTATTGTCACTATCAATTTAAGATATGACGAAAGGAAAGGAACCTAGTACTAACATTTCGAATAGTACACCCCAATTTCAATGCCTAATCCTAAAGCCCGCGAATTACTCATTATGGGCAATTCGAATGCAAATCATTCTCAAAGCGAATGGTTTATGGGAAACAATTAAGCCGACTGAAACGACTCAACCCGATAAGAAAAAGCATAAAACCGCTATTTCTTTCCTTTATCAAGCCTTACCCGAAGAACAATTATTTCAAATAACAAAGCACAAAACCGCAAAAGACATTTGGAATGCTTTGAAAACTAGACACGTTGACGAAGATAGAGTTAAACAAGCAAGAATACAAACACTCAACCATTTGAGATGTTATATATGAAGGAAGATGAAACAATCGACACCTTCACCACAAAACTTACAACACTCGTAAACAAAGCCGCTAGTCTAGGACATACAATAGAAGATGAAGCCTTAGTACGGAAATTACTAAATGTTGTACCCGAAAGGTATCTGCAAATAGTCGCATCTATAGAACAATACTCCGATCTAAGTGAAACGACATTAGAAGATGCAATAGGAAGACTTAAGACCTACGGAGAAAGGATTAAGTTCAAGAAAGGAAAACAAGTGGACAGTCAAGAAAAGCTGATGTTCACACGACATGACAATAGAGGGAAAAATTTCAGAGGATGTGGACGTGGAAGATATAAAGGATGGAGAAACCACGATAAAAATGACCACGGGAAGAAGGATCGAGAAAATGCTCACAATCACTTCAACAAACATAATATTGATTTCAACAAAGTTAAATGTTACAAGTGCAATAAAACTGGTCATTATGCATCTAAGTGTTATTCAAAACCAAACACTAGTATGCAATCTAATCTTGTCGAGGAGGACTTAGAACCTACCTTATTAATGGAAATATTAGAAGACCCACATGTAACAAAGCTAGAAGATCAAAAGGTCTCGCTACACAAAGAAGATGTAGGATATAAAGAGACAAGTGTCGATAGTCAATGGTATTTAGACAACTGAGCTAGTAACCATAAGGACTGATAAGAGAACACTTTAAAGAACTAGATGAGAACGTTAGTGGAAAAGTAAGATTCGGAGATGGATCTCATGTAGAGATTAAAGGAAAAGGTTCAATCCTATTAGAATATGAAGAAGAGAAACAAAGAATCATATCTCAAGTCTATTACATCCCAAATTTAAAAACAACTTATTGAGCCTTGGACAATTTAACGAAATTGGTTGTAAAGTTGTAATGGACGCTCGATGAACTACGACTTTATGACATGGACAACAAAATCTTCTTGAAAGTCACAAGACAAAGAAACCGCCTATACAAAGCAAGTCTGAAGATAGGCACACCTGTTTGCTTATGAGCAAACTTAAGTGACAACACTTGGTTATGGCACGCACGATTAGGACACCTCAACTTTGAAACATTAAAATCTATGACTCAAAGAGAGTTAGTTCATGGAATACCTGCCATTAAACATACAACACAAATTTGTGATGTTTGTTTAGTTGGTAAACACAGCAGAGCACCATTTCCCAAGAAAGCAAAAACTAGATCAACATCACCATTAGATTTAGTTTACGGAGATTTTTGTGGACCAATAACACCACCAACACCATCTGGAAAGAAATATATATTCTTGTTAGTAGATGATTAATCAAGATATATGTGGCGTATTTCTAAACACCGAAAGATCAAGCATTCTATACTTTCAAGGAATACAAAGAAACAATAGAGAAGGAGCTAAGGACAAACATGAAAATGTTAAGAATCGACGAGGAGAATTCACATCTAACGAATTCACTCAATACTGCAAAGAGAATGGCATAACACGACAACTAACCTCACCTTACTCACCACAACAAAATGGAGTAGTTGAATGAAGAAATAGGACAATCATGTCTACTACGAGATGCATGATGAAAGCAACTAACATGCCACAAAAATTTTCAAGTCATAGACATGCTATATACATTCTAAACAAATGCTCCTACAGAGCCTTAGAAGACATTACTCCATATGAAGCTATCAAGAAAAGAAAGCCAAACTTAGAAACTTTAAGAGTTTTTGGTTGCATAGCATATGCAAAGGTACCATCACAAACATCCCAAAGTTAGATGATAGAAGCAACAAAATGGTATACTTAGGAAGCGAACAAGGATCAAAAGCTTATAGGTTGTTTGATCCAACAACACAAAGAATATGTGTTAGTAGAGATGTGAAGTTTAAGCAGGATGAAGCATGGGATGGAAAGATTACCGGATGAACACACCAATGATGAACCCGAATGGTTTGACTTCAAAGTCGAAAACCTTGAAGCCACAAATGAACATCAGGAAAACGAAAACCAACCGGATGAAGACAATGACATCCTCGCAAATGATGATCATGAATATGAAACATCAACAACTGACTCACCCTCACAATCACAAACACTTCGCACACCATCTACAATCTCTTCACGAATAAATACTCAAATTACACCAACAACCTCAAGACATTCAACCAATCAAAGTAACTCAACTACAACCCATTTACATCCATTTTGATCATACACTATTACAAGGTTTTAGAAGCGTTGAATGATTTATATGAAAACACCCAGAAGTTTTACCGAGCATTTATTACTAGCTGAAGATGAACCCAAGAATTACAAGGAAGCATCGAACGATCAAAAATGGATCGAAGCAATGAAGGTCGTATTAGATTCCATCAATTGAAACAATACATGGGAACTAACCACTCTACCAAAAGGACATAAAGCCATTGGATTAAAGTGGGTATTCAAGACCAATAAAGATGCTAATGAAAATATAGTCAAGCATAAAGCAAGACTCGTAGCAAAAGGCTACATACAAGAGCATGGCATAGACTTTGAAGAAGTCTTTGCACAGAAGCAAGAATGGAAACAGTCCGATTACTATTAACCATAGCTGCTAATAACAACTGGGAAGTACATCACATAGACGTCAAATCTGCATTTCTGCATGGAGACTTAAAAGAAGAAGTGTATGTTACACAACCCGAGGGATTTATAAAAGATAATGGAAAAGTCTACAGATTGATAAAAGCTCTATACGGTTTAAGACAAGCACCACGTGCATGGAACATAAAGTTAGACAATACCTTGAAGTCCTTAGATTTCAAGAAGTGCGCTTTAGAACAAGCTGTCTACATGAAGAAATCAAAAGACTCAATACTTCTAGTAGGAGTCATTGTGGATGATTTAATCATCACTGGCACACCAAAGAAATAAATAGACAAGTTCAAAGCTCAAATGGAAGAGAAATTCAAGATGAGTGACCTAGGATTACTATCCTACTAGTTAGGCATTGAAGTCACACAAACTGGAGGTGACATATCAATAAAACAATCCGCCTACTCAAGCAAGATCCTAAAGAAAGTTGGAATGCTAGACTGCAACGAAACTTTAATACCTATGGATCCAGGAACAAGACTAACAAAAAAAACTAAAGAAACAACGGTCAAATCAACTGAATATAGAAGCTTGATTGGATGCTTACGATACCTGCTACATACAAGACCTGACTTAAGTTATTCCGTTGGATTACTTAGTCGTTTTATGCAAGAACCGAAGGAACAACACATGAAATCTATAAGGCAAGTACTACGCCATGTTAAAGGAACAAAAGACTATGGAATCACCTACAAGCACAATGGAAGAAAACATATACAAGGCTATAGTGACAGCCACGAGTCAACAACACTCAAGGCAAAGGCACTACTGGAATTATCTTCTACTACGGTGAATCACCAATCACCGAGTACACAAAATCAAGCCACGGTAGCTTTATCATCATGTGAGTGAATTCATCAGAAGCAAAATAAAGAACAACACAAGCATTATTGTTGAAGAGACTACTTAGCAAGCTTACACACACGGAAGAAGAAAAGGTTACAATACTGGTCGACAACAAGTCCGCCATCAAACTAATGAAGAATCCCGTATTCCACGGAAGAAGTAAGCACATTCATATAAAATACCACTTTATAAGAGAATGCGTCGAAAGAGAAGACCTACAAGTCGAATTCATAAGTGGAGAATTTCAGAAGCCTGACATACTGACAAAGGCGTTACCGAAGATCAGATTTCTCACAATGAGACAACTAATTGGAGTCAAAGATCTAAAACAAGATGATTGTGATTAAGGGGGAGAATATTGGGTTAATCACCATCGACCCACTCTAACCTACTTAAGCCCATTATGACCCGGTCAACGAAAGTCAACCATACGAAAAGTCAAAAGAAGCAGTTATAGAAAACGGTTACACAACAGTTATAAAATAACTGCTCTATACGCTGAACCAACACAATTGTTCATATGTACCCTTTCATTCAGTATATATACTTGATACATTTAATGTAAAAACATGATGACATATTATAGATTAATACAAAGACATATTTATAGTTTTATTAATCCCTGCATTTACTTGGTATACTTGTGATTTAACGTTAAGACCATAGATCCCATTTTAAAGGCCAACAATTATCGATGTCTTTTTAACTGCAGATGATCACATACATGGATTTACTGACCCTTCCACGCAGCAAAACGTTTGTCTTCATTTTTCTTAAAAGATATAAACATGGAATAACACTTGGACCAAGAGTGTTGTGAACCATGTTTTTCATTCATCACATTCTATACTCAGTAGCTTTGTTTATTGTTCAATTTATTTTTGTAACTTTTTGTTGATCCCAGTTGAGCAAACGATCTAATATAGAAACTGACTTTAAACAAGAACTTATTAAGTATCACGCGGAATTTAATACTTAATCTTAAGAAGAAGAACAATAAACATTCAACACCTCAATATTATTATTAATACGAATACTCTAACAGTATTAGGGTTTTACAACCTTGAAGTGTATCGACCTTAGATATAAAAACATACGTATATCTAATCTACCCTAGAACCTCCTTTTATAGACTAAGGAGTCCTATACATAATACAATACGTAACCTACAAGATAAATATCTTTTCCATATTTATCTAATACATAATACTAAACCGACTATACAAGACTAGTAGTGGTTACATATCAATATCCGTGGTTACACAATACTACTAGCCGCGGTTTGTCTTCATCAGTGGTTCCATTCTTCTGTTAGTGGTTATATCAACTATGTCCGTAGTTCCAAAGATTAGAATAATTCTTGATTCAAGGAACCAAAAACCCAACAATCCTCCCCTAAACTTGATACATTCCAACCGAATTCTCAACTTTCCTTTAAGCTCAAAACATCTGAATTGAAGGATGTAGCCAAACACTTACTAGATTTAAGAATGTTCTCATATTTCAGCAAGAAATTGTAAGCTTGACCATAATAGGGTAACAACATCTTGATAATACCAAGCTTCATCATTTGAGCAATAATTCCTGGAAACTTATTCAGTTGAGGATAATCACCTTCTACAAGCATATGAATAACTTCTCCAGAAACAGTTAAAACATGAACTCCACAAGTTTGATATAAAAACCATCTTGTAACATGACCATTGTAGAGTCCTTTCAATTCAGGTTCATCATGAGTAGGTTCAAATAAAATCTTCAAATGATGATAAACCAACATCTTATGATAATCATTTGGATGTTCTTCACCAAACTTATTCTTATAAAGTATCCAAAGATTCATCAAATCATCTCTATCAAAATACTGAAGAATCTATGAAAATTTATTATACTCATAAACTTCATTGTTGAGTCTTTGAATTTTCTAACATCCTTCACTTCCATTAAGCTCAAACTCATAAGAAATAATTTGATTACCATTTTCAACTAATTTCAATCTTTTAGAATCAATGTCTCCCCTAACCTCGATTTTCTGTGACTGAATCTCCACTTTTCTTTTCGTAATTCATTGGACGGAAATCATCATTATTAATCTTCATACATCTCAGATAAATTTCATGAATTCTTTCAAATGAACACTTACTAAGATTATCAGAAATATGTATGCCTGAATTCTTAATAATCTTCATCAATACATTCCTCATCTGTGCAATGGTTGGAGGTTTCTTTCTTATAACTTGTTTCCTTTCTTTACTGATCTTCCTTGCCCATTCACCCAAAAGTCTAGCTCTTTCCTCATCATCCAACAATGCCCATTCTTGTGCAGTATACTCATCATTTATTTGTTGAGAAGCTTGAAGATAGTTTTGTGATTCATACCATGTAGCTAACCATTTCTGACTAGCCTCTTCTTCTTGCTTCCTTTCTCTAAAGTGCTTGTTCTTCGCTAACATGTTTCTTTCATACTCTTCATCATAAGCAACTTGTTCTGCTTTACTTTTAAACTTCAACTGGTTCTCAGAACTCCTTTACCTTTTCCATCAACTGATTGAGTCACCTTCTTTCTTAAAGGTTCACCAATAACTAAACTTTTGCTGTTGGGTTTGGTTGCGATTTAATAGATGAAACAGTTCAATGATGGGTGTGCAACTAGTGAGGTTTTACTTAGATTAACCAATGTACTTGCAGCTTCTTTTTCAACTTCTTTAGATTTAGGTGGTGATACAGAGATGGTTGTAACAATGGTGGAAGTAGTTAGAACAGCAGCAGGTACAATAGCCATTCTGAAACTAAGCGCGTGGTTTCAAGAAAACTATCCATGGTTGGCAGCACACAGCAGTGGTTTGTTCTGATCACTTCATCTTCTACCACGTCTTCAAATTTCAAGAACACTCATTCCCATTTTATCGATACCAAAAATTCTTGATCTCCACTATCAACATTTTCTTCCATAGGTACATCTACAGCCTCCCCTGAATTCATGCCATCACTCCTCCGCTGTTTGGATACATTCTCCACATTCAGAGCTGGAGAGGAGTCCACCTTCTTTGTCTTTCTCCTTAGTCGCCTTAAAGCAGCAACCTCAGGCCTTCGCATCTTTTCCAAAACCAATACCCTGTGCTTCAATCTCCTAATATCTTTACCCTGAAACACAGAAAACTTCTGAAGACATGAGATGGTTTTCTCCATCATGGTACAGTTAGCCGTCAAGTCATTTAATCGTTCAAGAATATCCTCCCCACTTCGACCTGTGTGAACTGGTCCGAGAGGTGGTTCATCGGAAAAGTCATCATGTACCAACTTAGGATCCGTCAATTCAGTTTCATGTTCCAAACTATCCTCATCACTTTGAGCTGTGTTAACTGCTCCGAGAGGTGAATCCTTGGATAAAGTAAACATAGCACCAGACCATGCCTGATCATCTATGCACCCTTTAGTAGCCAGTTGGCTAGGGATTCCTCCACCTGTGTTAAGTTCCAAGGAACTCTCCACATTAGGAGTTGCCAAAGGTTGGGTCTTAATTATGTTGCCACTATCCTGATCAGCATCTAAGCAAGAATCAGTAGTGGAAGCCCTTCCAATCATGTCACCTCCACTCCATGTGACAGCCTCATGAACAACACCACTAACACCACCGAGGTAGCTTGGTGCCCTTCAGTCTCCTAGTCCATACAATTGGTTTAACAGTGGTTTGGGTTTGACTAGAAGTAGGTGGAGTTGCACTAACAGGTTGCAAGTGTACTACCAGGTTTGAGATGCACTAGTTGTGGGGGTTCGTTGTACTAACAAGAGGTTCAGGACTATAGATTGAGATTCAAGACCTTCATCAAACTCAGGATCGACAGCAAAACAAGCATATGTGGAAATAAAGGAACATCCCTAATTTGTAAATTTTGTGGCTGATTCCTCATATGTGCAAAGACCTTAGGAAGCATATGATGTACTTCATACTCCCTAGAATGCTCAACAGGTTCCTCTATTTGACTTTCCACAATCATTTGAACAAACCTAGGATATAAATAGTATTTACCCTTCTTCCTAATGTTCTATACTAACCCCTCATAAATCATCCTAGACCAATTAAACTTCCTTCCATCGCACAAAAAATAATAGCAAGAGCAATTTTGGAAGGAAAATCATTAAACTCCTGGGTCTTATTACTCATACACATCAACAAGGTGTGAATCAAAAACTTCCATTGTGGTGAAAACAAACTCTTAAAAAATTGTACCTTAGCACCCCTTTGTGTATAGCCTAATCTTTCTAAACCAGCAACAATCTCAGCATCTGAAAGATTGTCAATACTATCAGCATCATCAAATTTTAAAACCTCTCTAATGATCTCCTCAGAAATTGAAATAGCATTCCCATCCACAACAAGCAGCAGCACTTCTATTCCATCAACCTCTTCAAGCTTAGCATTCCTCCGACTGATGTATGTAGGCTTTAAGGATTGTTGGAGTAACAGTTAAGGCATAGTGAATAGAACTGTGAAGAAGAAAATCAATCATTTGATGAAAACCTTCAGATCTAGCATTCTTGACAAGATTAGCAACAATGTTATGTGTGGTAGAGTACTGGGTCGCCATTGTTTTTTATGATGGGTAAGATGTAGGTTATGTGAATTATGCAAAGGAAAGTGATTAGGGTTAATGTAGAGCACCAATTTGAAGTGATTTGAAGACCAATTGAATGATCCATCCGTGATTTTGGGGAGATAAATATACTTTTGCCAAAGTTACCAAACAGCCCCTGTAGTATCCATAATAAGCAACATTCTATCAGAGGTTTTAGGTCACGCTTGAAACACACTATCAATGGATACAATAATCACTGCATTCAAGAGATATCTCAAAAAGGATATCTCACAAAGAGATACGGCAAGCAAATTTGTGTTTAAACAAAAGATATCTCACAAAAAGATGAAGGATTCTCACAATTTTTATTTTTTTTTAACAAACACTAGCAGCTAAAGACAGCATAAGCTCCAATGTACACAAATCCTTCATATCTGCAAGACACAAACAAGAACCAAACACATAAAAGAGAGTTATCAATGGTTAGAAAAAGGTAGAAGTGGTTCTAGAGACCTATCAGTGGTTAGCCAAAATACAGAGAACTAAGTCCAGATGGCAACTTCCAATATTAAGACATAGTCAAAGTCAAACCACCTTATTAACTTCTCAACCACGTTTAACCTGCCCCTCATTAACTTACACAAGCCCTATCTCTGCTTATAAAAGAAACCCAAATCTCAGTTAGCACACACATCAATTAAAACCAAAACCCTAATTCCACAAAAATCCACAATCAACAATCACCATGTGGAATCCCAGTTGGAATAAACCAGAGGTCATCGATCTATCACCCTCTTCATCCTCATCATCATCATCATCAAGTGAGGATACTAATCCATGGCGGCTGTATCTTCCTCCACAAGAACCAAGACCTAAGAAATCCCCATTTCTCCTTTCTTCTGAAGACGATAGTGTGGTTGATCCTAGTGAGTCATCAAGAGGATCAGATGATTCCACTGAGCGCTTGGAGCCAACCTTCAATAGGTTGGTTCAAGAGGAAGCAGAAAAAGCAAAACCTTCATCCTCTCACCCTCAACCAAGGCCACGAGCCAAAAATCCACCCCTTCCAAAGAACAGAGGTTCTTGGTCTTTCTGCACAGTGTTTTGGTGCTTCATTCATATCATCGTAGGGGAAGGGTAAAAGGAAGATGGAGTGATGCTTTATGGTGGAACGAGGAGATGGGTCAACCGAAGTCTTCTCATACAAAACCCATCTGCTGATTCATCTTCTTTCATCAATCCATCCTTCCTATTTTGATCCTTAGCTCATCGTACTGGTCATTCATATCATGGTCATGCATATCCAACAGTTGGAATAGAAGATATGAGCTAGGATAGGTTTAGGAACTCTTGTATAGAACTGGTATTGTAGTAGCATACGAAGTTAATTGTAAGTCGTAAGTCTGAAATGCTTCTTGAATGAATGAACAATTTAACTTCAGTACTTCTTTTGCTTCTGTAATTAACTTTCTTTTATCTGCAAAATGGTTAGTGGAAACACGAGCAACAACCGTGGTTTGAACAAAACTATCAGTGGTTAGAAACAAAAATAGCAATACTAAGATCACATAATAACAATCCAAGTCTTATACAAACTTTTACAAAACAAGTTGAGATTTAGAGATTAATCATTCCAATACTAACAACAAGGTACTGAAACCTCCCCACATCAAAAGCATTAGTGAGAAGATCAGCAACATTGAAATCAAGATGGATTTTTACCATTTGAATCAGTCTTTTCTCATTACAATCTCTAATAAAATGATGCCTTATCTCAATATGTTTAGTTCTAGAATGTAAAACAGGATTTTTAATGATGCATATTGTACTGTTATTATCAATGTAAATCTTAGTATGCATAAAATTGTACCCAAAATCCAGCAATTGATTCTGAATCCAAAGAACTTGACCACAGCAACTAGCAGCAGCCACATATTCAGCTTCAATTGTAGAATTAGCCACAATAGTTTGCTTTTTACACTGCCATGAAATAAGTCTGCTTCCCAAAAACTGACATCCTCCAATTGTAGATTTCCTATCCAAACTAGCACCAGCAAATCAAAAGAAGAATCCTTAGAGTACCAAAGACCCAGTTTAGGATGACCTTTAAGGTATCTAAATATTCTCTTAACAGCATTTATGTGTGATGTATTGGTGTGGAAATCTTGCACACACAAACGAGAACATTATATCTGGCCTAGATGCAGTGAGATACATCAAAGATCCAATCATGGACCTGCACAACTTCTGATCAACTTTGGGACTTCCATCATCTGGTAGTGTGATTTCTGAGTCTCCATAGGTGTACTAGCACTCTTCACATCCTGAAACCCAAACTTCTTCAAAACATCTACTACATACTTGTCTTGACTAATAAAGATACCATCAGTCTTTTGTTGAACTTGTAGCCCTAAAAAGAAAGTGAGTTCTCCCATAGAACTCATCTGAAACTTATCATGCATAAGCTTCTCAAAATCTTTGCATAGCTCCTTATTGGTTGAGTCAAAGATGATGTCATCTACATAAACCAACCAGAAAAATATCATCCTTGTTCTTCCTAATGAACAAAGTCTTATCAATCAACCCTCTTTTGAAGTCATTGTCCATTAAATAAGTAGAAAGGCACTCATACCATGCCCTTGGAGCTTGATGCAACCCATACATAGCCTTTCTAACCTTGTAAACCTTGTCGATGATCAGATCTTCAAAACCAGGAGGTTGACAAACATAAACCTCCTCATCAATTGTGCCATACAAAATGCACTTTTAACATCCATTTGATACACAATAAAATTCTTGAATGAAGCATAAGCTAAAAAAAATCTAATAGCCTCAATTCTTGCAACTGGAGCAAACACTTCATCATAATCCAAGCCTTCCGTTTGTGTGTATCCTTGAGCAACCAACCTTGACTTGTTCCTCACAACAATACCTCTTTCATCCTTTGTTTCAACACCCATTTTGTCCCAATTGCTCTCATACCATTTGGAAGATCAACCAATGTCCAAACCTCTTGAAGCTTGAACTGAAGAAGCTTCTCTTGCATTGATTCTACCCAACCTTCTTCGATAATGCTTCAACTCTCTTGGGCTCCTTTTGAGACAGAAAACATGCAAACAAGCAATTTTGTGCATCTTTATGACTATTTCTTTTGTGAAGTGATCTTGCAAAGAAACCTTGTTCGGAAAGGTTTTGTATTTTGAACCTTGCTTCTTGTTTGAACTGGGGTGTTCAAATTTCCAAGTATTTGTTCCTTAGGATGAATCTTATGAATCCTTGTTGAGGTAACAGGACTTTCATGAATGACATGTTCCAAATTAGTAAAATCAGGATTGAAGAAATCATCCATGTCTTCATCATCAGTAGGAGTATCAATTTCAATCAAAGCAGGAATATTAGGATCATGTGGATACTCCTCCTCACCAAATAATGGCTTTGCAGTTGGTCCAAAGAAAGTACTACTATCAGTACTTACAATCGTGGTTTAACTTGTACTTGGATTGGTAGAAGTTGGTTTAGAAGGCTTTCATTATTTCTATCCATGCTTTCATTTGGCTTAGCGTGCTTCTGAATGCCTTCTTTTTTCAATTTCTTCTACCGACACTGAGTTATCTTTCAACAGCTCATCCTTATCTTGTTGATGATCAACATTGCCTCTAGTATTTAATACATCATCATCAGTGGGACCTTGCTTATCAATGATGGGTGAGACATAACTAGCTTTCCACTTTCCAAACAAATAGAACTCTTGAGGAGAATCAACTTCCTTAGAAATTGCTTCTCGCATCGTAATCCTTGAGTACCTGCATCAACATTAGTGGAAGTTCCCGCAATGATAGGCTCATAATTCATAGATTTGGTTAGCATATCAATGTTAAATGTACCAATCGTCCTTTGGTCTCAACACTAGGAGTCTTTTTACTAAATTGAACGTGTAGGTTCTCTTCAACAATTCTAGTCCTCCTATTGTACACTCTAAAGGTTTTACTATTAGAAGAATAGCCTAAAAAGTATCCATCATCAGTTTTTTCTTGAAACTTGCCTAGGTAGTCTATGGTATTCAAGATAGTAACAAGACACCCAAAAGGTTTTAGGAATGCAATCATTGGCTTCCTATCATGTAACATCTCATAGGGGGTCTTGTTATGAGGCTTCACTACCTTACTTCTATTCTGCACATAACATGTAGTGCCTACAGCTACAGCTTCATATGCCTACAGCTACAACACCACACACTCAGTTTCACCAAAAAGTACCGAGTTTTTCTTATCACACATTTGAGAAACACTGAATAAATTATACTTAAGTCCCTGTACCAAATAGACCTTTTCAAAGTCTAAATTCCCTGGATTGTGCCTCTCCAAGTATCTTCCTCCCTTTGGATCATTACCAAATGCCACATATCCTCCATCAAAGGCTTCAAAATCCTCCAGGTTGCTCCCATCCCAAGTCATGTGCCCGAGCAACCACTATCAAAAACTCCTTTGTCTTTTAGCTCATCTTGTAGATTGCCCTGCACATGAAATTAAACAAATTAGTTCTTTTTGTGGACCCAAGTCAATACTGACTTGGGTATGCCTGCATCAATATAATAAAATTGTTTAGGTCCATTGATGCACCGTTGACATGATGTAAAACCTTGGTCTTAGGTTTCCATTGCCAACTAGCTGAGGCCTTTACAACATAAAAATGATTTCCAACCACCTGTCGGGTTATCCTTTGGAATTTTTAAAACTTCTTTGTTATTTTTGGTGATATTTAGCTTAGCAGTGATTTGATTTTGCTTAGTCGTGTTTACACTTTGCTTAGCAGTGGTTGGAACCCATTTGGGAGCAGCAGTGACAATTGATTTTGTATTCCCATTCCTCATTAACACTGCTCTAGGAATCATGTTTCTGTTAGGATGAGGGTTTGTTTTCTTTGAAAAGTTTTGGTGATTTACCCTCCTCCATTGATTCCAAACTTGTGGTCTGTTTTTATAACAGTTTCTCTGTAAGTGCTCAAAACTTCCACATGCATAACAAGCCTTTTTAACACACTGAAACTCATTTCCTAAACTATTTGATATTAGTCCATTGAAGTTTCTCTGGTTTCCCCTAGGTATGTATCTTTTCATCTGTTCCCTAGGTACTTCCTTGTACTCTACTACTTTCTTAGCAATTTGAGCTCCAAATCTAGGTACAAGGTTGGCTTGCTTAGTATCAACTTCCTTAAGAGGTTCTAACTTTTCAGGCTGTGTTGATATAGATCAATCTTCCTCAGAATCTGATTCCCAATCTTCAATGATGGGAGCATCAGATGACTTATCAGAACCTATCTTAGGTGATGCATTGCTAGTTTCACCTATAGGTTTATTGAAACTGAATTCACTGCTAAATGAAAGTTCTTTTGTAGGTGGTGCATGTTTCATAAGAGATGGTGGTGGCATATTATTGTAACCTAGACCAGTACCATCCCGAACAATTTTTGACCTATTGGCTTATTTACTAGATCATAAGCATACTGTGTTTTAGCAACCCTAACAACATGTTTTTCTTTTTCTTCTAGGGCTTCTTCCTTTACACTTTTTGCCTTTTCTAGTTTCTCTTTAAGCATCTTAATATCTCTATCCTTAAGATCAATTTCACCACCAAGTATATTAATTTTATCAACATACTCAAACTCACATTTAATACAGTAATTTAGCTTTTCTTCAACACTTTCTAGACCAACTCTATAACCTAAGTTATCTAGAGACACTCTTTCTACTTCTTTCCTTAAACTCTAGTAATAGCTTTTGAGATTCTAAGTTATCTTGACATGATTTAAAAGAACAAGTAAAATCATTTGATACCTCAGAATCGAACAGAAGATGAAGCATAGCCATAAGAGCAAAGTTATGCTCTTTTGAAGCTTCACTAGCAAGAAAAGGTGCATTGGGTCCTTCTTCAATTTCATCACTCCAGTCATAATCACCAAGACCATCTTGAGCCAATAATGCTGAAGAAGGAGACTCTTCGGGTTTTCTTGATGCCTTCATTCCTCTTAGGTGCTTGACATTCCCTTGCAAAGTGACCCTTCTTCTTGCAGTTAAAGCACTCCATCTTGCTTTTGTCGAACCCAACTCTTCTTTTCCCATCATACTTGACCTGCCTTCCGCCCTTAGAAACTTCCTTGCTTGAAGAGTCAACATTGCCATTTGCCATTGAAGATTAATCTCCTCAAGATCATCTGGATCAATTTGATCTAGATCTTGATTCAAAACAAGAAGATAGTAAATCAGCCAAAAGCACAAATTGCACCATCATGACATTATCACTAAGTGGTATTGTTTGCAATACCGCGGGTTATACCATAGGCAGCAGTGGATACATCTTGAGAATTCTTGTGATTGGTAGAAACAAAAGCAATGTTTCTAGATGAAGATGTACCAGCAATGTTGTTCTCAGACTCATATACCTTTAAGTTGTTGTAGAGATTGTCCAGAGTCATTTTTTCAAAGTCATCCTTGTTCCTCCACACAACAGTATGCATAGCCCATCAGTGATAAACTTCTGATGAACTTTAGATTTATATCTTCTTGAGCAACTTTATAGTCCACTGACTTCAATGGGTGATAAGCTTTTGAAGTTTGTTATAGGTGCCATCTAGTTTTTCTCCACTCAGAGCAGTGAAGTTTTCAAGCTGATGCTTGAGCATATTTTTCCTTGATTTCTTGGTAGCTTCATTACCAACAAACCTTGTTTCTATAGCATCCATAAGCTCCTTAGCACTCATATTGTTCAAAGTCCAAAGCATATTCATTAGGTATTCCCATAGAGAGAATACTATGAGCTTTAATCTCCATCTTTCTCTTAGCCTTGTCGATCTCACTAACAATGGAGATTTCTTTGCCATCTTCACCCTTCTTAGGAAGAGTATCACCTTTTTCCACAACATCCCAGAGAGCATAATCAATCATACGAATATATTTCTTATTCGCATTCTACAGATTTGGTACTCACCATGCTTGAGCATGGGCACCTTTGAAGCAGTAACCATGTGTGTTTCGTCAGACATCTTGACTTGCTTGAACAGAACTTAACTTGACTTCTTCTTGGTTACAGTTTCTAGATCACAAGCTCTGATACCACTTGTTGATCCCAGTTGAGCAAACGATCTAATATAGAAACTGACTTTAAACAAGAACTTATCAAGTATCACGCGGAATTTAATACTTAATCTTAAGAAGAAGAAGAATAAACATCCAACACCTCAATATTATTATTAATACAAATACTCTAACAGTATTAGGGTTTTACAACCTTGAAGTGTATCGACCTTAGATATAAAAACATACGTATATCTAATCTACCCTAGAACCTCCTTTTATAGACTAAGGAGTCCTATACATAATACAATACGTAACCTACAAGATAAATATCTTTTCCATATTTATCTAATACATAATACTAAACCGACTATACAAGACTAGTAGTGGTTACATATCAATATCCGTGGTTACACAATACTACTAGCCGTGGTTTGTCTTCATCAGTGGTTCCATTCTTCTGCCAGTGGTTATATCAACTCTGTCCGTAGTTCCAGTACTTAGAATAATTCTTGATTCAAGGAACGAAAAACCCAACACTTTTCTCCTTTCTCCATTTTCCTTTCAAAATTTGGAAGCAACAAATGGCCCATTTACTTATGAAATGATGCAATTCGGTTATGCTTTATCCTTAACTGGACAAATTAGCAAATTTTTAGTCAGAATGGAAATGGGTCAAATGGGTTAAAAGTCGTATGTATTTTCAATACTCATATCCTTGTAGACTGTTTTATCTTCTAATTTACCTCCATTGTCAACTGAAAAAATTCTTGACAAACTCTGGATTTTGAATCCTGCTTTCCCCTATTTTTGAAATCCAACTCGACGCTCCTAATCGGACAACTACAGTAATTTTGACGATAATATTCATCTCTTTCCAAAAAAGAATTAAAATCTAACGTTTATATACATGTGAACTTACATTGGTGTAGTGTGGAACTTTTGAGAATAACTGATGTACTTTGTCCATATTCTCTTCCCAGTTCCTTAGGTAACCCATTTAAGTGCTGCGCCAAGCGCCGACCATAAATATACAAATTAAGCATCTTAAATATTAGTATCGTGCTCTACATATTCATATAATCGTAAATATTTAAAGTTTCGTAACCTGAGTTGTATTCTTTAACTGCGTAGACTAGTGTTTTGGAAACCATGCCTTCATGCTCCTGTAACTTCCTGATGATGTTAATATCGTGGGCACAAAACTATTTTAGGGCATAGAAGGGTTTGAACTTTGAAGAACATTTGTTAGTGAGCTGCAACGTGGTATATTAGAACATCATGATTGTGGCATTCAAAGAGAGATGGAGCTTACGACACTGATGCTAGAAGTTTGGATTGTTTGATAATTCTATTAAGCCGTCGTCCCTGGCGCCAAATGTACTTTTATCTTTTTTGTAATAACATAATATCCAATAATTTACGTGTCAAAATACAATATGGAGAACTTAATTTTTTTTAATTTGCAAATTAAAGGCTAAATTGAAACCGATACAAAGATGTTCTACTACAAGAAACCGATAAAAAGATTATATCAATCTGTTGCAATGCTTTTGTACTTATAACATCGTTAGCTTCTTTGGTATTGTAATTGGCTTTTTCATGTTTATCAACAACAAAGTATATATACCCCGTCCGTAACTTATAAGGTAAACATACACACGCTATTATGTTTTTACATTTTTACTACGAAACCAAAATAAATAAATAAATAAATAAATTAGGGAACCAAAGCACCATAATGAACTTGCATGAAAAGAACAATTTGAGTGCTATACTTGGCATGCATATAAAATGAATGATAATGGAAATGAAGTAAATATGAGGCTCTGCATGAGTTGTTTGACTACATTACTAATAAAACTGTGACGAGAAAGAATATTTATTGGTCTGATACGCCGCAAGATTTGAAGACCAAATCTTTTTCCTATGAAGACCAACTCTTTTTCCTATGCCCTCCTAAAACATGACCTTATAACAAAGGAAAACAAAGTGAAACCAGTACATACATAAAAAGGAAAAAAGCTATAAATTCTTAATGTACTTACAAAAATAACTTATTATGCTTTCTCAACTTTTTTTATTGTCATTACACTTAACCTTGTTTACGGTCATAATATCATTATACATATCCTGGCCCACACCTTTCACATGAAAAGACGAAAATACCCTTGTCTTCTTCCCTAAACCATTTGATGCTTATTTCTCCTTCAAGCTACAACCAGGTGTACTTTTTATTAGAATTCCAACAACATAACCACACAACAAATACTCCATGTTTATATATAACGAAAAATAAAGTTTATCAACATGTCTAAAAACTGCAGTTAGAATTCGAATGGAGTATTACCTTTATGTATGCCTACTTTTGAATTTTAAACATATCTAGTACTTCTTAAACCTATGGTTAGCATGAGAAAAGTTTTGTAGATACATAGATTAGATAGTTTGACGAAAATGTTTTACATGGACCTTATTTAACTTTCATAGTAAATCAGTGATCCATTTACATCTAAAGATGACAATACATCTACTGAAATTTACATCTAAATCTTGGATAAGGGTTTGTGTCGGATGAGTTTGTTTTTGTGGATTCCGGTTGGGACTACTACTCATCGCCGCCGTGGTTGGACATCGGAGATACAGTGGCTGTAATGCGGTGACTAGTGGAAGTGGAAGTGTTGTGTCGTGTGGTAGCTTTATGTTTGATGCCTCATTATGGCAATATTGATGACACATAAATAAATGATGCTTTGATTCAGTTTTTACTTTTAAAAAAAATATGAAATTAAATGAGAAAGAAGATGAAGTGTTGAATTACCAAATTACCCTCAACAAGTATGTAATGACAATATGAGAGTAGATGAAGCATAATGAGTTATGGTGAGTAACGCTAAGCATCTATAGCTTTTACCCTACATAAAAATACAAGGAAAATGATTTTGAATGTTGATTTCAAAATAGAGAAATTAATGCGTGTGATGCATGTCTAACTTTGTATGTGTTAGTTATATTTTTTACTAGAACTCTTACTATGAAACCGCCTAAAAATACCACCTATCATGATTCCGATCATACGAATGACCTAGAAAGACACACAAGTGAAAGGTGTTTTAATAGTGATGAATCCATCACCCACACGGCACACTCAGCTCCACACAATATTCACTGTTCACCAAAGTAACCACCGAACAAACAAGAAGAGGTCCTAGTTAATATCAAATCCATAACTCTAACAAAAGCTACCCAATTTGTAATTTACTACATGTAAAAAAGAAAAAAAGAAAAAGATAATAGTACTTCATTTTACTAATTTCACATACTTGAACAAAATTCAACAAAATCAGCCCATCAAAACATTCTATCATCATTCATGGGGCTACTTTAATCCTAACACATTTTTATCTAAGCTAGTAAGCATAAACATATCATTGTGGAGGAAAATTAAGATCGAGCTTGAGCTTCATTGATTTCAAACATTCGAATAACCGTAATACTGCCACCAGAAGATGTCTCATATGACATATTCACATTATTGTGAATATCATTGTTTATCACTCCTGGATAATACATAAACATTGGTCCAAAGAATCTGCGCATGTTCACTGAAGAATAACTCGAGAGTCTAAGTCGAGTGCTTCGAAGTGGAGTTGTATGTCTACCAGAAGAATAACTCGAGAGTCTAAACTCGAGTGCTTCTGGTGGAAGTGGGGCTGCATGTCCACTAGAATAACTCGAGAGTCTAAGCTCGAGTGCTTCTTGTAGAAGTGGGGCTGCAGGAAATAACAAATGGTTAGGATTTGGGAAGTTAGTTTTGGCTTTGTTTTGAAGCTATGAGCCGCTGAATCGTAGCTTAGCGCTTGTTGGGCTGTATCAAAAGTACCAAGCCAAATACTCATTTTTTTTACTTGGGTCTCTAATTAGAGCCGCGTGACGGCCCCAAGGACGCTTAAGAACACCACGGTAGTTGTTGGTCCCTAACGTGTATATGATTGAGTGAGTCGATAATGAAAATGCAAACTATAATAAGAACTTTGAATAACTAATCGTCTAACTATTGAAATGATTCATTACATCGTACATATATACTAATCGAATGGGTATAACCCAAACGACACAACGGTTAGAGTTTGTAACTGTTTGTAACCGTTTTCCTATAACTACCCATAACCGCTTGGCGGTTATGTAATGCTATTAACACTAATCGTTATTATCTTGTAATGAGCAAGTTTGGCCCTTCGAGTTTGAAGCAATGGCGAGATTATAGTTTACAATCTCCTCCTTAATCTTGATCGTTGTTTCGTCCTAAGTCTTGAACTCCGAGCATTTGTCGCGTAGTCACGAACTTGAGTCTTGGTAAAGCTTCTGTTAAGATATTCGCTTTGTAGTTCTCCACTTACGTGTTCCACCTTGCTATGACTATTCTCTACGCATTCACGAATGAAATGATAGCGAATGTCTATGTGCTTGCTCCTTCCATGAAAAACTAGGTTCTTTACGAGTGCTATAGCTGATACGTTGTCAACTCTAAGTGTTATCTTCTTTTCTTCTAATCCAGTTAATTCACTGAGTAATCGTTTTAACTATAAGGCTTGACATGCTGCTGCAGTAGCTGCCATGAATTCTCATTCACATGATGAGAGTGCTACTATCGGTTGCTTTTGAGTACACCAAGTGATAGGTGACTCTCCAATGTAAAATACTATTCCAGTAGTTCCGTTTCCTTGATCTGTATTGATTCCATAACTACTGTCGCTGTATCCTGTAATCTTGCAGCCTCCTTCTTTCTTGTATATTATTCCATGGTCTTTTGTTCCTTTGATGTATCGGATTAATTGTTTCAACGCCTTCAGTGATGATCCTTCGGGTCTTGCATAATCCGAGTAGTCCGATTGACTAACTAAGATCCGGTCTTGTATGTAGTAAGTATCTGAGACTTCCAATTAGGCTTCGGTAATAAGTTGTGTCAACTGGGTTTCCATCTTCCGCCTTGACAAACTTAGTGCCGGGATCCATTGGTGTCTTCGTGTCACATCGCCCCATGCTTGTCTCTTTTAAGATCTTGTTAATGTATCCTGTTTGCTTGATCGTAATCTCTCCCGTCTCGTGTAACTTCTATCCTAAGGTATCTAGCAACCCTAAGTCGCTCATTTCAAATTTATCTTCCATATGGGATTTGAACAAGTCTACTTCCTTCTTTGGAGTGCCCGTGATTATCAAATCATCTACATAAACTCCAACGATAAATGTAGAAGTTCTGCTTCTCTTTGTGTAGACTGCTTGTTTGAGATTACATTTCTTAAAGTCTAAGGCCTTCAAGGTTTGGTCAAGCTTCACGTTCCAAGCTCTAGGTGCTTGTCTTAAGCCATACAAAGCTTTAGTTAGCTTGTAGACTTTTCCAAGGTTTCCTTGTTGAATGAAACCTTCGGGTTGGTGTAACATAGACTTCTTCCTTCAATTCTCCATGTAAAAATGCTGATTTTACATCTAAGTGGTGTACTTGCCATCCATGATATGCTGCTATTGCTAATATCACGAATCGTCTCTATCCTAGCAAATCGGTGAAAACACCTCATCTAAGTTTATTCCTTGTTCTTGTACATAACCTTTTGCTACTAATCTTGCTTTATACTTTATGATCCTTCCTTGTGCATCTCTCTTGGTTTTATAAACCCATTTGAGTCCTATTGCCTTTTGATTTTCAGGCAATGTGGTAAGAGTCCATGTGTTATTTTTGTTGATTGAATCTAATTCAATTTCCATGGCCTCAATCCACTTCTCATCTTTTGATGCTTCCTTGTAATTACGTGGTTCTTCTTCTGTGAAAAATAAGCTTGGTGCTTCTACTTCACGCTATAAGTTTGGTAAATTCTCAGAATATCCTTAAACCTTGTATAGGTCTATGATCAAATCTAGGATCTGAGCTCTCTAATGAGCTAATAGTAGCTCCTTCTTCATCTTGTGAGTTAGGGTTGTAAGTGTATGATGGTGGTGTGATTGGTGAGGGTGGATCTGGTATAGGTTCTTGTTGTTGATACGTGTTATTAGTGTTTTCTATGTTGACTGGTGTAGGATTATCATAGTCAACTCCATCTATTACAAAGCTAGTCCAAAACGTATCTTTTGTGCTTGTATCCTCTTCATTATAACAATCCCACGGTTTCATTTCCATAAACTTCACATCCCTACTAACATGTTTCTTCTTTCCTACTGTATCATATAGCCTACATGCTTTTGATCCTTTTTCAACTCCTAAGTAAATCATTGGAATGCTTCTATCATCCAGCTTCTTCAAGTGAGGTATGGTTACCTTAGCATAAGCTGTGCATCCGAATATTCTTAGGTATTCTAGGTTTGGTTTTCTGTTGTAGAGGGCTTCATATTGTGTTTTATCTTCTAGGGCTTTCGTAGGTATCCTGTTGAGTATGTAAATGGCGTGCCTAACTTCTTCCGCCCAAAAAGTTAAGGGTAACTTCATCGCTTTCATCATACTCCTAGTAGTCGATAACACTGTTCTATTTCTCCTCTCTACTACACCATTCTGCTGCGGTGAGTATGGTGCTGTCAATTGTCTTTCTATTCCATTCTCCTTACAGTATTTGATGAATTCATGTGATGTAAATTCACCTCCTCTATCAGTTCTTAGCATCTTTATTTTCAACTTCAACTTTGATTCAATCTGCTGTTTAAATTCCTTGAATGTGCTGAACGCTTGATCTTTCGAGTTTAGAAAGTAAGCCCACATGAAACGTGTGCAGTCATCTACTAATAAGAAGATGAGCTTCTTTCCAGAGTGTGTGGATGGACTTATGGGACCATAAAGATCTCCATATACTAAGTCCAACGGGTTCTTTGATCTGAATTTAGCTTGGTTTGGAAAAGGTGTTCTGATGTGTTTTCCTAATAAACATGCATCACAGATTTGTCCTGCATGGTTTATTCTAGGTATTCCGTCTACTAGACCTTTTCTTGTCATCTTGTCTATCGCGTCAAAGTTTAGGTGACCTAATCTAGCATGCCATAACCATGCTTGGTCATCTACGTTTGCTAAGAGACATATAGGTGCTACTATATGTAATCTAATACTGTAAAGTCGATTCTTAGATCGTTCTACTTTCATCAACAACTTCTTGTTCTTATCATACAAAGTCAGTAAGTTTCCATCCATGATGATCTTGCAACCTATTTCAGTAAGTTGTCCTAGACTAAGTATGTTGCTCTTGAGGTTTGGAATGTAGTAAACATCCGAAATCATCTTCTGTTGTAAGTTTCTACATCCTAATAGTATTGAACCTCTACCCTTTATCTCTACATACGACCCATCTCCAAAACGAGCGTCGGTGATGTTTTCATCAATATCCTTAAAATGGCCTTTGGTGCCCGTCATATGGTTACTTGCACCATTATATACCATATCTGTTGTAGCATATTTTCGGGGTTGTACTTGTTTTTCATTTAACAAGATTTCTTCAGTTTCTTGTGTGCCAATAATAATGATGGTTCATCGTCTTCTAAGATAAGGTTTGATTGTTCCTGAGTTGTTGGTGGACTTTTACAATTTCTCTTGAAATGTCCAGGTTTCTCGCAATTGTAACATTTCAAGTTCTTTTTATCCCACTCACCTTTATTCTTATTGTGAGTTGAGTTTCCTCCATTCGAGTTGTCTCTATTTCCCTTATTTTGCCAATTTCCTCGTGAATAGTTTGATCTACCTCTATATTTGGTAAATCGTTTCTTATTTCTAGAGTGTTCACCTTGTGCGAATAATAGGTTATCTTGGCTTTCTACTTGTCCTCCCTTTCGGAGTTTTATTCTCTCCTTGAATGCCTTAAGTTTTCCTGCGATCTCATCTAACGTTATGTCATCGAGATCATTCGTCTGTTCTACGGATGCTACTATTTGAATGAACCTATCTGGTGTGGAATCTAATAGTTTTCATACTAAAAGTGATTCATCCAATGCTTTTCCTAATTCTTTAGCCTTCGTGGCGTAGCCGTTCAGTTTGGCTGTAAATGCATCCACTGTTTCATCCTCCTTCATTTGAAGGTCTAAATCCAATCATGAGTGATTGTAACCGTGCTTGTTGCACTTTCTCTTCTCCAACGTGTCTCTTTCTTAATGAATCCCATAATTCCTTTGTTTTTTTGCAACTTGCTACTTGTAAGATCACATCTTCGGTCAATGCTTGATATAGGAAGGCAGTTGTTGCCTTATCCTTTTTTTATCTACTTGCGTATCATACTTAGGTTCTATTGCTTCCCATAAACCTTGTGCTTCTAGTATCACCTTAATTTGTATAGTCCAAACTGTGTAGTTTGTGGTTTTGAGTTTAGGGCATTGATACTGTGTCATAGGGGTTACGGGTTTTGGTGCAGTGTTACTGCCACTCGCATCGTCACCGGGCATTTTGATAGTGCTTATGATCTTCACTTTCTACTTTGTATGGGGATTCTAACTAAGTATGGTATTCTTAATACTACGGGACATAAATAGTTATCCGGGAATCTACTAGTACGGGATCAATATATAGTTTTCGGAATTTCCTAATAATGTAAAATAACGATCTATACTATCTAAAGTATAAAAGAGAAATCCAAAGTTTGAATTTGTCACCTCGTTGTTATGTTTTAAACACAGTCGTATTCCCACTTGTGTCGGTACTTGAGTTTAATACCAACTACGTTCTTTCTTTCCCACTTTTACTAAACCAATTCGCGTACACCTTTGATGTTGTCGAATTGCCTTCAGTCTACTTGTTCTTTCACCACGTTGTCTCTCTTTTTTCTTTTGTGTCGATTTATGATATGTTGCCTTAGAACTCTTGGTCTTGGCTTTCTTTTCGAACACAAGTATCTCCAAATACCTTTCGGTATTTCACTAAGAAAACAAGTCGATTTACTTGTTTTTCTTCTTTACCAATATGAATGGTAGTATCCTTCGTTGCTTGTCCGCGTTGCACAACACTTTCTTTTCTTTCTTGTTCCACACTGAGTATTCTTCACCCAAAAATACCTTTCGGTATTTTTCCAACAAAAAACCCAAAATTGACCAGGTCGTGTTTTTTTGTTAATAAACTTTGTATCATTAGCGTCTTTTCTTCCAAAAAAAAATCCTTGATTGTTTCTCTAACCGGTTGTTTTTTCTTCTATCTCCAAGCAACGCCTCTTTTTCTCTTCTTGTATTTGCCGTATAATATACAAGGTATCCTAATGCGTTTCCTTTTCTTCTTGTTACGTTAAAGTTGTAACAAGGTATCCTTTCTTTTTCTTCTTGTTGTCATGTACTAGACACAAACAAGGTACTCCTTCTCTTCTGTTGCTGTTGCTACGTACGAGGGCCTACAACAGGAATCCGACACCACTAAGATATGGTGTCCTCTGGTTTGCAAATTTTGACACAAAGATAAGTCGTATACTACTTATCTTATGTCCTAGTTATCCAAGTAACCTCCTCTTTTCCTGAAACAAAGTTTCAGCGTGTATTTCTTCCTCCTCGACCAAAAATAGCGCTTTAGTTTTCTGTTTTTGGTTCTCTTTTTCTTCTCGTTGGTTCCTTTCTGGTTTGATATTTCCTCGTTAACAAGAATCTGGTGTTCTTTGATGATGTAACGAGTGTACAAGTAAGGCTCTTGATGCCAAATGTTGGTCCCTAACGTGTATATGATTGAGTGAGTCGATAATGAAAATGCAAACTATAATAAGAACTTTGAATAACTAATCGTCTAACTATTGAACTGATTCATTACATCGTACATATATACTAATCGAATGGGTACAACCCAAACGACACAACGGTTAGAGTTTGTAACTGTTTGTAACCGTTTTCCTATAACTACCCATAACCGTTTTTGGCGGTTATGTAACTGCTATTAACCGCTAATCGGTTATTATCTTTGTAACGAGCAAGTTTGGCCCTTCGAGTTTGAAGCAAAGGCGAGATTATAGTTTACAGTAGTGAGGTTCTTCGGGGCCATTAGTGGCTGCGGTTTTTTTGTCATGTTTATGGAGGGAATACATAACGTGTGTGAGTATTTTGGTTTGTATTTCGTGGCCTATGGAACAGGTTTTAGTACCTGCACAAATTGTACAGTTGAACATCTGAATATGAACTCAGAATACATCAAAGCCCCTTCTTTTTGTTTTAAGGACTTCTACCATTCAAAAATTCCATTTGCATCTATTATTTATGTTTGTATCTAGATATACACTCGTATGCTCATATTATCGACATTAAAATTTAGAGTAAAGTGCAAACTCAATCCCTGTTACTACGTATTTGTCTACTTTTAATAACACGTTAACGGTTTTCGTAGTTTACTCTAGTTTTAATTAGTACTTTTTCCGTCTCAAATAATTATCCACCGACAAAAGAAACACGATTTAGAAAAATAAAAACATTATACATACCCCCTAAGAGCATCCACAATGTATTATTTTATACAAATTACTAGCTTATAAACCCGTGATAAATCAAGGGTGGCTTATAGAAAGTTACAAAATATAACGAAAAAAAAGAAGAAAAAGAACATAACTAATTTTATTTCTCAAATAATATTCTACAGTTTCATAAGACTTCCAAGTATGAGAACGTTGAATTAAAAACAACACAGTATCTGGTTGTGTATCATAACACAATTGACAAAACAAAGTATGAAAAATCCAATGATAAACACCAACAAAGGTCCAAAAGACTCGAAATAAAAAGATAAATAAAGATTGTTTATTTGGAAGTTGCCGCATATCATCACTCCTCTTCTTTTTCCTTCTTTGGAGTAAGCAAATATTTTTTGGTAGAAGAGATGACATGATCATTCTCAACGAAAATCACATATTGCAATTTTTATTTTCCAGGGTTGGTGGTTGTACTCTTCTTCTTCACATGATGTGATATTATCCCCGATAATAAAAGAGACGTCGTGTTAGGAAAAAAACATACTAAGTTAGTACAAATATATATAAATGATTTGATGTGGAATAGCGTTGATCATGTATAATATACATACCTTGGTGTGTTTGCTTCCTGAAGGAGGCCGGGGACATGAATAAGCTTGAAGGCTATGATATTAATTCAATAGTTGTATATTGAGAGTTGGATTGTATTTCCTGTTTAAACAAAAGTTTATTTGTAAATAAAAGAGTGTTTTGAAGGGTTGGTTATATATGTTATTAAAACAAAGTATCAAAAAGGAATATAAGCTCGCAAAAAAGTGATAATGTCCTTAGAAAGGTAGTGCCTTAGATATGTAATCAGTTGTGTAATATATGGTTAATGAGGGAATCATAGCAAGCTAGTTTCCCAGTCGAAGATTTTTGGAGTGTTATCAATATTCTATAGAGACTGTGTTTATCTTGTTTTAGATTTACTGGTGGGTGGTGTATGTTTTTAGAAGAAGGACGAGTAAAGATGTAATCACTATTAACAGGAAGAATTCATGGTAGTTAATTAATTAACACACTTCGAAGGCGTTCCAAGCTGATACTCGTATATTCAAGTTGTACTGCCTTCCTAAATTTTTAATCTTAATTAAGTAAGTTCATCTAGCAAAGGAAACAATTAAATTCAAACTCTGCTTCCTAATGAATATATGAGAAGACTACTATCGAATAAGCAAACAATAAGATCTTGGTTATAAACATACTTTTAAAGAATTTTTGGTATTTTCAAATCCTCAAGTTTAGTTAGAAGTTGCAGTTTAGTACTTTTGACTTATAGGTTCAAACATGTAAACTGTGATTTTGGTTGCTTCCCTGGCTAGTATGGTCTCACTGCATCTATTACCCATATGAAAGAAACTTGTGGTAATAGGATAACTCGCGCAAGTTGAAAATAGAAGGTTCCCAACCATTTAGACTTGATGCGTTTTCACACATGGATTTCATGAAAACGCAAGCTATCCGCCATTCATGTTAGAAGATTGAATCTTGATATTTTGTCGCTTGCTAGTGTCGAGTGCAAGTATGGGAACATGTGTTGCCACGATATCACTTTCATTATGTATAATACCGAGTCGTGAAAGATATCATGCCAAAAATTGCATAGGTCCTCATACTTTCACGCAACAAAAACGTTAAATTATGTATCTTATATATTCTGATCTAGCTAGTTACCAATTATATCATGTGTCGGTTTGTTTTGAACATAAGAACCAAAAGCTAAAGATAATAAAACATAGGTGGTTTTGCAACCAAGCTTGTGCATAACTGTTGGTTTAATGGACAATAAATTAATAGTCGTGAGTTAGGATCGAACTCGAGACCACGGGATTGCACACTTTACGTATGAGAATTAAAGTTAATAATTAAATATAAATGTTGTATTTATTTATTAATTAAATGAAATAACATAACGGACGTTAAGTAATTAGTTTTAATGGACTAACGGTCATTAGATATAATTGGGAAGGACTAAAGATGAAATTAGAGATCGAGAAGGTTCCGGAATCCCTTGTGGGATGCCCAAACCGATCGGCCACAAGGACCAAACCCAACCCACCTCAAACTCAAACTTGTTCACCAAGTTAGTTTAGGTATAAATACAAAACCAACGGTGTTTGTAATTTATCTCTTGTACTCATTAAGCTAAAACCTAAAACTTGTTTATGTGTGTTTTGCTTAATTCGGTCGACAAACACCTTGTGGGTGTCGATCCATAGCTTTTCCAAATCAAAGTTATTTTGTTTAATTAAAACTATCATTCCTTTAATTCGGTATAGTACGTGTGTACAAGAAAGTGGTACTAACACATTATTGTTAGTATTCTTGGATTGAATTACAAAATCGGTAAGGGGTAATTCACATAATCCTATAAACCCTAATTAGGGTTCATCTTAATTGCTAGTTTGTGGATTTGATTCTTGTTCGGCTAGAATCAAGAAAGGTACGCATATTCTTGTTTATGTTAATTAATTATTCGTTAATCTTTCCTATACGCTTCCGCATGTGTACTTGATGTTTATTGTTTATATTTATGATTAGTCATGTTATATAATTCCAACAATAACTAGTACATATTGTATTTAGCACCCCCATAACACCTTTGAAGTATCCAATACAATGTCATTGGATCATTGGTGTTATTATGTCGCATCATAATTTGTGTGTAGATTTTGGTTGTACATAAAGCTAACATCAAAGTGACTTTAAAAAACTCAAAAAATGACGCATACGAGGTGATATTTTTCCTGGATAGCATGGAGAAACCATAAAAGCAATAGACATCAAAAGATGTTGCCAAGCTTCAACATAGAACAACTAGCATCTCTTGTAATGGATTAACTCTTAAACTCCACCGCTTCTCCATGCTTTTAACTTTGAACCATTAAAGATTGGTGAACCAAGTTGGTAGTGATGATGCTTCTTCTTGAACCTCTAAATAATCAGGATTCGTGTGAAGAGGATTTCGTTTCCAGTTAGGAACAAGCAATAACAAACATGCTTTGATGAACACTTATCGAAGCACTTGCCATTTTTTGATTTTTTTCACGTTACTTTAAGGCATATCCTAGGCTTATCGAAAAAGTTAAATACTTTCACAAGCGAATAGTAAAGGGGTTGATGAAAAAGTAAATGCAAGAATTGAATAATATTGAAGATGGAGGGTATATTTGGCAAAATAAGTTGTATGTTGTATGTCGTAAACTGCAAGCTGTTAACATAAACTGCAAGCTGTATCTTTTTTTCAATAAAAGTGTTTGTAAATTGTTAACTGTAATACAAGATGCAAAATGACATAAAAGGACATATCTATAATTGTAAACAAATGTAAAACATGAAAGTAATAAACTCATTATATTAATAATAATCGTAGTACTTTAAGACAATATGCTTTAATAGTAATTGACGACGTCCATCCATATTGCAATATCATCCCAGATCCATTTCATCTCATGAGCCTTGAAAGACATTTTCAGTGACTGTTTCATGGGTTTTATTAGAACGTACATCACATATCATAATCCTAATACAACAAAACATAGAAAATTTTAACACATATAAACTTTTTATTATGTTAGAAAATATTGCATAATAGAGATGTAAACTTAACTGTGAGAGGTGGAGAATTTTACTATCATAGAAAGAAAAACAAATTAAGGTTGTTGGAAAGACGTGATAATTATATATGATTAGAGGGTATATCGATAATTTTACCTTTTAAAACATCAAAATATTTTCAAAGCTTTATAAATTAGCTTTTCATTTAGGAACTACTTGTTTAAAGTAAAATATTAAAGTTGATGTATTCAAACAAATCCAATTCTTTTCAGGAAAATTATTTTTATAACAAAAAACTTACATCTAAAAAAAACTTAAAAAAATACCTACCAAACAGACCTACAACAAATGAGTACGTTCTCTAATAAGACATGAGTTTAAGTCTAAATTTGACAAATCTTTTTATATAATAAAACAAAACCCCAAGTGGGGACTTTTTCATTTCAAAAAACTCAACCTTCCCTTATTAAGTGATAATTGAATTATTATTATTATTCTTTTTACATAAAAGTTTTGACTAAAAAAGCTTAAATATTTTGTGATTTGGCCACAAATTTATAAAATTATTTTTTTCACTCAAATTCGGAAAAAAATGAAAAATACACATGTACTGAGCCCTTTCTTATCTCATAGTTATGGACCAAATTGTAAATAAAACAAAAAAGAAATGCAACTCGAAATCTTCCTTCTCATAACCCTAAATCAACAAACCAAGAAAACACACTATAGCTACAATCTCAACCTATTTAGTACTAGAATTGGATATTATTGATGAAACATAAACGACCCAAATCAACGTCAAAGAAAATAGCTATGATCTATTAAGATACTTGCGATTGCTATGGTAATAGCCAGACTCTGTTTACAAAACACATGGTGATGAAGATGGTTTCAATCTCTATTCTATTTAAGGTATTGTTTTTTCATAGCGAAGATGTGCGAAGTGTTGATTTTGATATGTTAGTATGTTAATTGTTGTTTAAATATATAATCGGGTTATTAGATTTAAAACGTAAGAATCAAGTGGGATTAGGTTTGTATTGTGTTCTTTATTACATAAAGCTAGGAAATTCGTCAAAATTGATGGTAGATTATGTTTGAATGTAATTTTTTTTGTTATGTTGATTTTGTTGTTATTTTCATAAGGAGATAATGATGATTATATATATGATTTTTTATCAAATTCAGTTCATGCACCTACTCCTGTTATGTGTAAGATTAGAAAGTCAGTTTTAAGGCCAAAGGCCTGCTATGGCTTTTGCCGTTGCAACATCTATTGGTTAGGTTATTGGATCTAGGGGTGAACGTTGAAAGTTATTGTTGCCAGACCTCCTGTCCTGACAGGGGTTAATGTAGGTCGGTCTGTGTTTGCAATTTATAGGGTGGGTGTCACGGGTGAACATTGTGGTAAAACTATTGATCGGGAATCTTCCCACATGTAGGTTGTTTGGCCATCTGCTTAATATGCGTAACCATTAACTATTGTCGGTTGATTGTGTTATGTTATGTTATTTTTGACCTTTTGGCGAGCATGGGTTTCAAAATAATAAAAGATACCGTATTTTTCATTTTTTTATAATTGTTGCCGAATGTGTTTAAGAAGTGTATTTGCAATATGAGTAACGATATAATAGATACTTCAAACATATGCCTAAATTATTGAAACATTGTTCTCACTTTATCTATTGATGATTAAAACATTGTTTCTTGCTCGAGTTCGTCATGTTAATTAGCTCTTGAGTTTTAATTTCTTGGTTCTCAATATTTGGTTTGAATGTTGAATGAATGTCATAACCTGAGATTTGAATGCATAACTGTTTTATTATATTCCAGTTTTTAGTTAGCTATATAGAAGGATTTAGGTTTAATATGAGTTCAATAGGTTAGTTTTAGTCGACAAAAATGAATACCTAAGGTTTAATGGATATCTTAATATTTTAATATCGAGATTGGATTGGTATGTGACTAAGAGGAGAATTTCGTAAAGTCACTCAACAAAGAACCAATGGCTTCATATTGCAGTTTGGGTGAGTATTTTTCCCCAAATTTTATAAAGGTCTGATATTGATTCTTTGTAAACTAATGGGCCTAATTGTTGTTCAATTTTTATAATAAACGTTATCAATCGCATTTGGATTATGTAAAGTTGATGTACCAAGTTCATGCAAAAATCCACCAGCAGGTGGTACGAGTATTAATTCCCGCACAAAGAAATATACATTGAAGCTTTAATATTATCACTTGCCATTAGAGAAAATTAAGATAGCCTTGCTTATGAAGGGGAAAATAATTCCTTAATCTGAAATGTTTGGTTACGTTTGTAGATCACTAATTCTCACTAAACTACTCTTTTTATAGCTTGAGCAGGTTTAAGAACATCAAGCATAAGACCCATAATCATCATTGCGATAATTTTGGAGTAAGATATATAATCCTTCCGATAATTAGGTTGGGGCAATTAAAGCAGTTGGTGCTTTCAGATTACTTCCATCTGATCCTCTTTATAGTTTTGTGTTGATGATCCAGTTCATTGTTCCTCCTGCCATGAATATCAGCAAGCTTTGCTTTACGACTAATCTGGTATAGAAAATAATTGATGCAACAATTTTGTGACAACATGGTGCAACAAACGAGAAAGGGGGGTTGAATAATTTTACCGATTAAAACTTCGTTTTAAGCTATTTAGATCGACTTATGTCAATCTATTTGTTATGCGTGTTGGATAATGATAGATAAGCATATAAGTAAGTAATGTAAAGATAAATAGTAAGGAAACACAAAACCATGACACGAGTATTTATAGTGGCTCGACTACAAGGACACCTTCCTTGCCCTACTCCACTCCCCGAGTACCCCACTCGAGAGTTCGTAAGCACTACACAACACAAGCTCCTTAAGGTGGTGGAGAAGCTTTCACAACGTCCCCTACTCTTTATCTTATACTAGGCTAGACACCGATTTCTTCCACGAGTTAGAACCACACCTATCACAACGTCGCCTACACTTTATCCGGTACAAGGCTAGATACCGAGTTCCATTACAAAGGAGGAACTACTACCCAACACGACTAACCCAAAGGAGACACACTCCTTGATACAACACTATAAGGATATCAATATCTTTTAACCCAAACTATCTATCTTGTACATCGATGCACCATATCGAATGTACACCCTTGGAACCTTTCACTAATGCCTTCGACACGACCCTTCGACACCTTTCACTAATGCCTTCGACACGACCCTTCGGCACCTTTCACTAATGTCTTAGACACGACCCTTCGGCACCTTTCACTAATGCCTTCAATACAACACTTCTATGGAGGGAGAAAAGAACTATCAACAAGATACACTTCAGTGGTCTTGATGATGACGAAGCTAGCAACTCATGACCTTGAGCTTGCACGTCTTCAAGAGGTGGTGATCTCACCTTTAAGAGGAACCTAGAGAATTACACAAACATAAAATTACATAGAATGATCCTTTGGATTAGAGGTTAGAGATGTTACACTACTAAGAGAGAGTATGTGTAAAAGTGGTAGTGAGCAAGAGAGAAATGACTTACTATTTAGAGACAAAAATTTCTACTATCCCACGGTTCCCACGGATCCATCCGCAGAGGGATCGGGCTAGTGTAAACCTTGGGATCCGGCTGCTAGGTCAACTTAAGTCCGGATTTCGGGTTGCAAACCGGGTTATGGGTTATGGGTAATGGATTATGGATACCCAACAAGATGCAATGTACCTAGACATTGGATTATGGATCTTGGGTCATGGGTCATGGACTTTGGGTCATGGATCATGAATAATACCCAACATGACTTCATGCATGATGTCATGCAATGGGTCATGGGTTATGGATCATGCTCCATGGGTATAGGCTATGGACTTTGGGTTTTTTCCAACAACATTCATTGTACTTAATCAATGGATCATGGGTCATGGACTTTGGTTTTTACCCATTACAATATATACAAAGTATATATATATATACATGCACATTTCCATATAATGTAAACACTAGTTGTTATACATATGCATTTCTATAAGATGTAAACAATATTACTTGTTTAGTGTTTTATATGAAAATGTAAGTGTGTTAGTAAACTATTGGCTCAAACCTTTTATGTATTTTATTTGTTTCGTTAAAATGTTTTTACATTTGTTATCGACAAAATATTAGAAGATGGTAAAATATAAATAAACGTTTTTATGATTTATTTGTATTAACAAATCGTTCTACTTTCGTTTATACGTCTTGCCCAACTAAAAAAAATTCCCAAGTCATTTATATGGGCCCTTTCTTATGTGTAAGCGTATTGATAACTTAAAATTGGTACATCGAAAAATTAGATACCATGTCGAATTATTTGCTAAAGGTTGGTAGAAATGACTAATATGCAGGTACGATGACTCAATTGTTAAACGTGGAACAAAAGGAGTGTTCAATGCTTACATTGTGGACTTATATAGTTGCAGTTACTTACTGGATGGTCAAGTGACTTCATGTGGATCTTGAATTGAAAGTTCATTTTTGGGCATTGATCCTCAAAGGACTAACAAAACATCAGCAGATATAAACAAATAGTATTGTGCATAAAAAAATACTTATTTAGTATTAGACTACTAGCTATTATTGATTTTCCAGCACACTTTAGAACAAATATGTTAAAACAAAATATAACACAAACATATTAAAACAAAATAAATAGTGAATAATGTTTGTCCATAGCCTTCAACTCTTAAAAGTGTATGTTGCAGTGAATGATCAAATTTATGAAGTGAACACCCTTAGGCAGATATATGAAGAAAAAAAATACGGATTCTTATAACACTGAAAGAAAGCATGGTCACACACTATTACAATTTTAATACATAAAAATACACTGAAAAAAATATTTGTTTCTTAATACATAAAAGTACATTATTAAATTTTTTTGAAAAAAAATTCCGTAAGTACACGGAGATTATATCTAGTAAAAAGTTAAACTAAATAAATAACAAACTATTGTGCCTTTCAAAAAAATACTACAATTAATAAACTTTTGTTCGTACGAGAGCCCCAGAACATCACATTTTCTCTTTCAATTTCTAGAAGTAAATTATAAATGTAGAAAAAAAAGTAGAAATGAAGGGTAAGAAAACAAGAAAGTGATTCACTAATCGGAGGGGCACATCATGAAAGAAAACAATATTTAAGGGTGATGGGTGTAAAAACAGAGACGGTTCCCCTAATCATGAATCGGTCATCCAGCATACTCCGGTTCAATTAAGAGGGCTCATTTTGTTTGTCAAACACCTTTTCGTACGCTACACGGTTCCGCAATTATTACCCTGTTCAGATGCAATCAAACAGCCCCCTTTGACCTCCCTCCTATTTGGACCATCAGGGAATAGTGATGAAATGGACTCCAATACAAATTGTAACCCGATCGCATTTTCGGGTTATTTTTCATATTTTTGAAAAGTTACTATTCACTTTTACTATTCATCCCATAAAAAATTTATTTTTATTTTACAATAATGATAAGATAAATGAAACTCGACAAGTCGTACTGACGGCGTACGTCAAATCCATTCAGAACCGATTTCACAAAACCGTGTACGAGAATAACTTTAGGGTTTAAACGTCATTCGGGCATCCCGTTATGTCCATAAAACTCTATAAACATTAGAAATATGTATTTCTACCATTTTACGACAATTCCACAAGTTTTGGAATTTTTCGTTTTTCAGTTCTGCGTTTTACGCGAATTACGCGTTTTTTACTCGCGTTTCCAGCTTTAAACAGCGTTGCAACCCGATAGAACTTACCGCTCATTTTATATTTTATTATGGAGTATAATTATGAATTTCATCATTCCTACAAGTTTCATATTTTTACGATACCTGGTTTTATGTATTATGGCTTAACAACTTACGGTTGGCATTTAACGGAAGCAAAACTCACTCAGTAAAAGAAAGATAATTATTTGAAACTCTTAACCTCCTCAAAATAACCATATGTGGCATTTTTGGTGACTAAGTAGGGCACATGGCATGGTTAGGATTGATCTTGGATAGATTGGTTACACATTTCAACCTTAAGACTTAAGTTTCTTCATCTTATGACACTTACCAAGACTTAGCTAGTAAGTATGATGAATCACCACCCTTGGCACCTCCTTTAACTAACTAAAACTTATATCAATACCCCCTCCCCTCCCTCTTGGTCGTTCATGTTAATACAAATAAGCCGTAAAAATGTTTATTTATATTTTACAATCTTCTAATGTTTTGTCGATAACAAACGTAAAATAATTTTAACGAAACAAATAAAATACTTAAATAGTTTGAGCCAATAGTTTTCTAACACACTTACGTTTTCACATAAAACACTAAAACAAGTATAAGTGATTTTATGATTTAGTAAAACATATGTACAACAACTAATGTTTACATATTGGGCAAATATATTCATAACTAGTATGTATTATAAATGGGTAAAACTACAACCCATGGTATTGACCCATACCCATTTGACTAGGTGCATTGCACCCATTAGGTACATTGTATCTAATAAAATACCCATGGATCAACCCATGACCCATGGCCCATAACCAAAATACCCATGGGCAAAGAGGAGCGTCCCACGGATCCCTAGTTTTACACTAGACGGATCCCTTAAGGGAGGGATCCATGGGATCCGGGGAACAGTAGACATTTTCTCTCTATAAATAGTGAGCCATTTCTTCATTGTTTCTAACCCCTTTCTCTCACAATTTACCTTTGAGTTAAAAACTCACTAACCCCAGATCCAAGTGATCTATGTATGTAGTTTTGTTTTTGTGTGATCCTCTAGGTTCCTCTTACAGATGAGATCACCACCTTTGAAGTCAAGCAAGCTTAAGTCCATGAGTTGCCATGCTTCCTCATCATCAAGACTACTGAAGTCCTCTTGTTGATGATTGTTTTCTTTTTCCTAAGAAGTGTAGTGTTGAAGACATTTGTGAAAGGTGTCTCAAGTGTCAAGACGAAGATATTAGTGAAGGGTATCTATCGTCCGTATCATAAGCACTTGTGGTGGGTGCTTATAAGTCAAGACTAGAGGCATTAGTGAAGGGTGCCTAGAAGTCAAGACATAAGACATTAGTGAAGGGTGTCTTGAAGATCGAGTCAAAGGCATTAGTGAAATGTGCCTAGGGTGTACATTCGATATGGTGTGATTCGATGTACTAGATAGATTAGTATTGGGTCAAAGGATATTGATATCCTTGTTGATGTTGATATAAGGAGTTGATCTCCTTTGGGGTTAAGTGATTGGTGTAGTGTTGGGTAGTAATTCCTCCATTGTAATGGAACTCGGTATCTAGCCTAGTACCGGATAAAGGGAAGGTGACGTTGTGATAGGATTGGTTCTCTTTGGTGTAAAGGACCCGGTATCTAGCCTTGCACCGGATAAAGTTTAGGCGACGTTGTGAAGGTTTCTCCACCATAAGGAGTCGGTGTTGTGTAGTGATTACGAACTCTCGAGTAGGTGACTCAGGGAGTGGAGTAGGGCAAGGAAGGTGTCCTTGTAGCCGAACCACAATAAATACTCGCGTTGTGGTTTTGTACTTCTTACTCTTTATCTTTTCATTACATATTTATATTTCTATATGTATGTTTATCAACATCCAACACACATCCAAATAGATTGGCATAAATCGATCTAAATAGTTTAAAACAAGTTTTAATTGGTAAAACTATTCAACCCCCCCCCTCTAGTTTTCCACAGTTCATACCATCACCACACACAAAACACACTTCATTTTGCTAGTTTCCTTCAAGAATTATGTTAATACAAATAAGCCGTAAAAACGTTTATTTATATTTTACGATCTTCTATTGTTTTGTCGATAACAAACGTAAAATCATATTAACGAAACAAATAAAATACGTAAATGGTTTGAACTAATAGTTTCTAATATATTCACATTTTCACATAAAACACTAAAACAAGTATAAGTGATTTTATGATTTAGTAATACATATGTACAAACAACTAGTGTTTACATATTTGGATAAAATATACACATAACTAGTATGTAGTATATTGGGTAATATAAATGGGTAAAAACTTAAGTATCACAACCCATTGGGCAAATACATTGAATGTAGTTGGGTACAACCCAAAGCCCATAACCCATGGATCTTGACCCATAACCCATTGCATGACATCATGCTTGTATCACATATGGATAATACCCATAACCCATGGATCAACCCATACCCAAGTGACTAAGTGCATTGCACTTAAAGATACATTGTATCTAGCCAAAGATCCATGGTTCAACCCATGACCCATGACCCATAACCAAAATACCCATGGGTAAAAAGGAGCGTTCCACGGATCCCTAGCTTTGTGCTAGCCGGAGGATCCCAAGTGGAAGGGATCCGTGGGATCCGGGAACGATGAGGGATTTTTCCTCTATAAATAGTGAGCCATTTCTTCATTATTTCTCATCCCTTTCTAACACACTTTCCCCCCTGAGTTAAGTCTCACTAACCTTAGATCCAAGAGATCTATGTTTGTAGTTTTGTTTTGTGTGACCTTTTAGGTTCCTCTTAAAAGCAAGATCACCACCTTTGAAGTCGAGCAAGCTCAAGTCCATGAGTTGCCATGCTTCCTCATCATCAAGGCTACTGAAGTCTTCTTGTTGATGATTCCTTTCTTTCATCAAAGAAGTGTAGTGTTGAAGACATTAGTGAAAGATGTCTCAAGTGTCAAGACGAAGATATTAGTGAAGGGTATCTATCGTCTATAGCATAAGCACTTGTGGTAGGTGCTTAGAAGTCAAGACAAAGAAGCATTAGTGAAAGGTGCTTAGAAGTCAAGACAAAGAAGCATTAGTGAAAGGTGCTTAGAAGTGAAGACACAAGACATTAGTGAAAGGTGTCTTGTAGATCCAGTCAAAGGCATTAGTGAAAGGTGCCTTAGATGTACATTCGATATGGTGTGTCTCGATGTACAAGATAGACTAGTATTAGATCCAAGGATATTGATATCCTTGATGATGTTGCGAAGGAGTAGATCTCCTTTGGGATTAGTCGTTGGTGTAGTGTGGTAGTAGTTCCTCCATTGCAATGGAACTAGGTGCTTAGCCTAGTACCTAATAAAGGGTAGGCGACGTTGTGAAGGTGTAGTTCACCTAAGGTGTGAAAGAACTAGGTACTTAGCCTAGTACCTTATAAAGGGTAGGAGACATTGTGTAAGTGTGGTTCACCTTGGAGTGAAAGAACCCGGTGGTTAGCCTAGTACCGGAAAAAAGAGTAGGCGATGTTGTGAAGGCTTCTCTGCCATAAGGAGATTGGTGTAGTGATTACGAACTCTTGAGTAGGTGACTCGGGGAGTGGAGTGGGGCAAGGAAGGTGACCTTGTAGCCGAACCACTATAAATACTTGCGTTGTGGTTTTGTGCTTCTTACTCTTATCTTTTCATTACATACCTTTATATGTTTGTTTATCAACATCCAACACACACATTCAAATAGATTGACATAAGTCGATCCAAATAGATTAAAATGAAGTTTTAATTGGTAAAACTATTCAACCCCCCCTTCTAGTTTTCCACAAATTATTCAAGAGAACAAGCTCCATATCAATTCCAAAGCTCTTGTTAAGCTTTGTTTGATCCAAAGTTCTAGTTCTTCCTTCCATTGGTCTACAAGCCACACAAGAAGTAATTCTAGTAGAAGACTTCAAGTGCTTTCCCAAGTTGGTGTCAAGAGATTGAAGAAGTTGGAAACTAGGGTTCCTAGTTCTTGGTCTAGTTCTTAATCCTAAAATTTATTTCTTAATAGAAAGCCTAAAGTTGTAAGAATACTAACCACCACTCTTGATTAAAATCATTTACATTTTTCTTATTCTTATTCCATGCTATATATTCTCATATATTGGATCATGATGTACAAAACCTTTAAAAGCAAGTAGGAAAGCTTATATGCTAATTTAGGATAACTCGTGTAAAAATGATGACCTTTTGTACAATTTTTCTAAAAAACCAACTACATATAGACTTGGTAATTTACATATTGTTGTAGACACAATTAAAACGAAGACATATCAATTTGGATCACCTAAAACGAGTACACGAGTCAAAAGATACGGCCAAATGAATTTACCAAAACTTCAACAAGAAAGTTGTCAACCAACTTTCTGTCACATAAATATTAAACACGCAAAACGAGGTACTTCTGGTCCGATTCATCAAAAAGTTAAAACACGAAAGTTGTCCGAAACGACGTTTTCTTTAACAACTCAAGGGCACGGGTCATAAAAAAGCACGACCTGGGCTGTGGAGATGGACCTGTTTAAACCCGACCATTTTGAAACTTTCCAAAACTTTTTCTTAAATACCTTAGTTCCCAGCCTAGCTAAACCCCGAAATTTTGTAGCTTTCTTATTATACTTTTGAATATTAGATCCATCAAATAAAATGCAACGAAAAAGTATTTTCTCAAGTGACGGAAAAAATGATCATTTTACCCTTTTCCGCCGATTTAACCAAACTTCATTTTTGACCATATTCATAAGTTATGAACACTAATAATCAACGAGAACTTGTAAAAAATAGTTACTTAATAAAAACATGATGATATAACAATCTTCATTCAAAAGTAAGCTTTCTTAAGTTCATTCCAACCTTCGGGATTGTGTTTCACATATGAAAACCCTATTTTCACATATGAAACCACAATCCAAACAAATAAGACTTCACATATGAAACCACACATGTAATAGCAATTATGATTTCCTAATCATAACCAAACAAACATGTAACTTATGTTTGCAAACCATATGAACATTTTCAACACTTATGATATATAAGCAAAACATATGTTTTATCTACTAAGTGCTACAATACTAGGGAGCTTCATGTGAGGGGTTTCATTTGGGTAAACGGATCGACGAGTTGCTGGATTTACAAATTAAAGTGTCCTAGCTCCTCGAACGTTTACTACATGACCTCTGAATTAAAGTAGTACGAGATATATAAACTATAATTGTTTCATAAACCATTTCAACAAACATACACTAAACCACTAAAGTACTACATCATGATCAATATAAAGACGTATATGGGCTCATTTATGTTTTCCTAGACATTATTCCAAACCTAAGTTGTACACTCTATTTTAGGATGCGCGTAGAGCTTTCCTGGCTTATCCATCGAATTCGTTAAACACTAAAAGTTATTAACTCACGGTGAGTTTCATAGCCCCACTTTCTATTACTTAATTGTTTTACAAACCCTTGGGGAAATACATGCTTTATTTCAAACCGAACACATTGCTTTCAAACTGTATGCTTATCTGATTGTTTTATTGTCACTAAGTAAACATAATTGACAAACATAAGTCCCTGATCATGAACCATTAATCACTAGAGAGAGTGGGCGCGAATATTGTGAATAGATCTATTGGGATTGACGAATCCCATTTGTGTTGACCGAGTAGGCAACCAAACGCACTATATTTGAGTAACATTAGGTAAAACGGCAATTTTACCTATTAGGGCTAGTACCAACAATTTCACCAATTTATATTGGAACACGTTAACGCCTTGGTTGCATGAGCTTAGTGAAATAATAACTGTTTTGTTTTCAACATTATGGGTGTATAACAACGTAACCCACACAAACATTGTGTGTTCAACATTTAACAATAAACCTATGGATTCACTCAACCTTTGTGTTGACAGTTTTAAGCATGTATTTCAGGTCCATATTGTACGAGGTTGGCACGGAGGAGCACGGATACTCAAGAAGGCTTTAAATTTTATTATCATTCGAAAACCCATTTAATGTATTTTGTAAACAATGGAACCAAATGGGACCTCATGTTTGTAAACTATGATATTTTTATAAATCGAATGATAAATCTTTTTAAACGACTCCATTAGAGTTCGTTTTCTAATGTTATGATTGTTGCGCCATGAAGTAACACCCAGTTTGAATTCGGCTGCGTATCACGAAATTGGGGGTGTTACAGATTGGTATCAAAGCCTTAATTATAGAGAAACAGGTCTAATTGTGACCTAAACTTTAACTGCTTTTACAAACACAAACATTTTATAGCCTTCCGTTCTCCGTGCCTTGCATCCTTCAGACGATTATGTGACTTTTAGGCATTTTAAGCTACGGAAACATAGTAATATATTTTTTTTTGGTAAAGGGCTTAACCCGGTAAAATATATTCCAAAAAAAACGTTGAAGTACAATGGATGTAAGTGAAATCCTACATCACAACCCGTTACATGGGCAACAACATGCACATCAAGTGCAACATACAAAAACCCTACATACGAGTGACATACCACTCATATGAACTACCCATGAAAAAGAACCGGCTTCCTCATACAACCACTAAGCTAAAAATACTACCCAAACACATGTATCACTTGTTTGTTACAAAGTATTCCAGCTTACTTCATTCAAATACGTGAAACGCTTACACACAACTTCCAATGCACCACCCAAGTGACTCATGTATAACCTGCAGATATATGCATCAGACATACACGCAACTTCCATAGCAGCACATCCACACCAACATTCAGCACGAACATAGGTGAGTACGACGCGACAAACCATCACCCCATCAAAAAATGACTAGGCAAATGGAACAACCAGAATATGCAAGTCTAAAGAAACTTAACATATTCATCAACATAACTCATCCATAGCATCTATGAATAGTTGATCATCCAAGCCAATCCTTGTGAAAGATCTGTATGTGATAACAAGGAGTGACTAACACCCGTAATATAGCAAAAACAAGCACCCCCGCCACTCTCCACTCTCTCCTACCCCGAATCTTCATCACCAAAAAACCACCAGCCATCAACACGGCAACATCCACAAAACAGTACCACCAGTAGGTATATACCAAACTTCCAAGTATATCAAAATACCCACGGTACACCCTTGTCACAACAAATCATGAAACATATAGCATATATATCAGATCTGTGACTATGTCACAGACCCTAATTTGTTTGACAATATTCAGATCCACGAACAATCGCCAGATCCACAAATAATTGTAGATCTGCGAACAGATCGGTGATGAGAGACGATTTATAAGATAGATCTGATAGGTCCGACACCACCCCCAAGGAATAAAACATAAACCCAGATCCGATTGCATATCTAAACACCAAAAGAAATCAATAGTATGACTTAAACCGCAAAGGAGATCCCTAAGCAGATTAAATAACATACTAATATATTGACATATACACTCGACATATTTTCAATCATTTTAGCTAAACGACGAACTAAACATATCTGCGTATGCCTATTCTAAGGCATTGCGGCACAATCATATTTTCTCAATCATGTATCTACTCGTGCCTTTTAGGATTAAGAAACTTTATCCAAGACATAGTAACTGATTACAATGGTCTTTCCTACTTCCCAGACATTGTGAGATACAATGGTCTCATTCATTTTTCAAGACACTGTGAGATACAGTGGTCTTAATTACATCCCAAGAAGACTGTAAATGAAACAGTGGTCTCATTTATTTCTTAAGACATTGTGAGTTACACAATGGTCTAATTTATTTCTCAAGACATTATGAGTACACAATGATCTCTCCATCATTTCTCAAGACATTGTGAGTTACACAATGACCTCTCCATCATTTCTCAAGACATTGTGAGTTACACAATGATCTCTCCATAATTTCTCAAGACATTGTGAGTTACACAATGATCTCTCCATCATTTCTCTGACCTTATGAGTTACACAATGGTCTAATTTACTTCACAGACATTGTAAGTTATACAAAGTCTCTAGAAATTATCTTATAAACCTTATATGATATTGTTTTACATGAAACCCATCACAATCTAACGATTTCCCTAATGGAAATACAAGAAATGGGATTTCTAAAGGACAAACTGATTCATCATCTACAAAAGCTAAAGTTCAGAAACTTTCTCTACATTCATCAGAATTCTCTTTTGAAACCTTCATTGTTAAATGTTCGTGATGCTAGCCTAGTATGAACTTTTTAGAATTACTTAAGATTTCCTTTCCACACGTATTTACCCATACTATCTTCTATGCAATGGAATGTGAAAACATAGGTTACAAGTCTTGTATGGCCGGGACTTGCAACTGAATGGTTTGATATCGCCTTTGCCTTGTGGATATTTTCTCAAAAGCTATGGACATATCACGAGTATGCCTAATTTAGGTATTTGAAAAATTTATGGAACCTCGGTTAAATATAGTCTAGTCATCTATATTCAACCTAGAGACAGTGGAACATAGTCTGACTAACTAAGTTCAACTTAAATTTTTCAAACACTGGGAATAGTTATACAAGGGTTATATTCAGGTTAATTTCCGACTTAAACTCGATAAACCACCAGAATTCATTAAAAATATCTAGAGACATGATAGTGTCTTACCACTCAGCGAGATCTTAACACTTATTTATACTACCAAATTTCAATCTTGAAAGTTTTCATTTATGAAATAATCCTAACTACTATCTTGGGATAGTCATCAAATCTTCTCGTCATTTCTTAGAAGTACTAGCCTGTTTAGGTTTCAAGGATATCATTCCACCATAATCCTTTACAATCCACTTATGATTTTAAAGCAAACTTGACATCTCTACCTAAACGATAAACATACACTACACTCTTCTAATCATCAACATATTATCTCAACCCCATTATAAGTCAGTATGTAAAACTTCACAGTATCACGTTTCTTTCAAACACTAGTAGACATAAACACTATACGATATAGCCTTCATCTCGAAACCACCTAAGACATGATATGGTTTGGATAACCACTTGCCACTAGCAAGACCTTCCTACAATGACAATTATCACATCATTATAAACCATTTCACATTAACAATATCTTAAAACCTCCATCACTAACCTTATGCAAGCATGGAAGGAAAAATATTACTGTTTTTTTCTATTTTTTTCTCTTTTGAGTCATTTTAAAGAACAAACCTTGTTCTTAGTTTTACATGTTTGTATGTGGCATATATACCACTACATTTTGTTATTTTATTACAAGGCTTTGTTTACATACCTTGGATCCCAATCTTGTTTTTCGTCAATCACAAGATTATTTATGCATGTTATTACTAGCCTTTTCTTTGTAGGTTTTTATATTTTCTCACTTGACGCCCTATTCTAGGGAGAGCTACCGTCAAGGGGGAGTTAGAGATATGTGGACTATTTTTCCACACTTTATTTCTTCATTTTTTGTTTTGACAAAAAGGGGGAGAAGAAGTAAAACTTCTGCTTTCAAAACATACATCTAATCTTAAGTTTTACTCATCATAACATTATGTTTTGTCATCAACAAAAAAGGAGAGATTGTTAATACAAATAAACCGTAAAAATGTTTATTAATATTTAGCGATCTCTTTGTGTTTTGTTGATAACAAATATAATGTTATCATAAGTAAAACTATAAGGATACATGTTTTTTTTGTAAAGCATCTACATATATAGTCATTTAATATAAATTGTTGTAATAATTCATTTATTGTAACAGTTTATTAGGATGGGTAAAAATCACAACCCATGGAGCATATCCATAACCCATAGAGTTAACCCATAACCCATTGTCTAGATGCATTGCATCTTTTAGATACATTGTATCTACTTAGATACCCATGGTCCAAAGTCTAGGACTAATAAGCCATGACCCATAACCCAAAAACCTATGGGCAAACAGGAGCGTCTCACGGATCCCTCCGTTTACACTAGACGGATCCCTCAGGCAAGGGATCCGTGGGATCCGTGCAACAGTAGGAAGAAATTGCCTATAAATAGAGAGCCATTTCTTCATTGTAACTCACCCATCTTCTTACAAACTCTCTCATATATTCTTACATTCTTCTAACCTAAGATCACTTGATCTAGAGAGTAGTTCTTCTTTCTTTTGTTGTGATTCTCATATAGGTCCTTCTCTAAGGTGAGATCACGAGCATTCTACAAGTCATCCAAGCAAGGGGTCCTTGATTGATTTGTTCCTCCACAAGATTTCTGTAGCAAAGATCTTGTATTTCATATTTCATATATTTGTTGTGTTATAGTAGTGTTGGTTTGGTCCTCCGTGTTAAGGACTCGGTATTTAGCTTTGTACCGGAAAAAGTGTAAGCGGCGTTTTGAAGGCTTCTCCACCAAGTTGAAGGAGTTTGTTGACATAGTGCTTGAACTCTCAAGTAGGTGACTCGGGGAGTGGATTAGGGCAAAGAAGTTGTCCTTGTAGCTGAACCACTATAAATCGGTTGTGTCATTTCAATCCTTTACTTAACTTGCTTTCTTTACTTGCATTACTTATGTTGGTTTGTGGGAGTTATAAACGTACGTAAATGACTAGAAGTGTGGGAGCCGATGGGGGCACACACGATAAATACGAGTATACGTGTCGAACGTAATATAACTTGAATATTTACCCGTTAATGCATGCTACTTGACCCGATCACACTAAATGACCCATGGACAGGTTCTTGATGGACTTGGGTCGGGTTGGAGCAGCCTTGGGCCTTGGGGATCCAAATGATTGGGCATGAACGATTGTTTGCCTTTGCTTGTGTAACATATTGGATTTCATAAACACATCAAAAATCACAAATATGGTTCTAATATTATGAGTTTAGAGAGAGAAAGTGGAAGATGGGAGCCTTTCTAGAGAGAGAAAGTAAAACAAAAGAAAGAAGGTTAGATTGAGTGAAAGGTCCAACCCTCTACCTTGGGAGGTAGAGGGTATTTATAGTTACATAATAAACGTCCTCCTTCGGACTGTGAATCAGGCATACAGTGGGTAAAGACCCGTCCTTCCTCCACGGTGTTGCACTAAACTAAATAACTAACTAAATAACTAGTAAATAACGTAATGTCTACGAGCTAACTTATGCTAGATTATATTTGGGGTGACCGATACTTCACTATGGAATTTCTAATTCCTAACAATCTCCCCCTAAGGGAGGTCACCCCATGTTTTAAATTTTGAAACCTAGCATTCTATTTTATCTTCAGTCTTGAGCTCGTAGACTTGAATTCTTCAACTTCTGCATCTTTGTGCTTTAGCAGTGACTCTTCATAGTCCGAGTGCTTTGTACTTTAAGTGGAGGTCTTTGAACTGATCCACATCTTTGATGATCTTTGAGCTTTATGGAGATCATCAGCCACAATAAATCTCTGGATCACCCTTTGTTGTGTTGCCATCATGTGATGTTGTGACTTTTGGACCGACATGCTCACATTTGGGATCATGATATCTTCTCATCAGAGTAGCGGAAGCTTTTTTTGATTCATAATATTTCCAGTAGCGTAGCAGAAGCATGGATTGAAAATATCAGAGCCAGTTGATGTAGATATGCACTTATCATGATTTCTTCAATTAAGTGTGGATGCTGTGAGCATGCGGCTTTGGATTGACTCCTCAATTCTGATCAGCTGCAATCATCGGGGTGTACCTGCATACGATAGTTAGCAATAAAACACACGAAAGTGTCTTTGATCACTTTCGTTGAATTGAGGTACACGGCCCACGGTTCCCCCTTGATCAGTACAAGGACTGCCTGTGATCAGGTATGATTCCTAAGAATCTCCTTGACAGGGTTTCGCAGCTGTTCTAGCCGTTCTCTAACCGGAACGTCTCAAAGAAGACAACATGGAGTGAGTGAACCAGCGAATTGAGATTCACTGATTGAATGAAAAATTGATTTGAAAACAATCGTGTATTGCTTAGAAGAAAGAGTTTTGCAATACGACGAAGGTTTTATGAGAAAGATCAATTTTCAATCAAAAATACTTTTTGTATTTGAAAAGAGTTCACATTCAATGTACTAGAGAAAAGAAGAGATTCGCACATCGAACGGCTTTTCCAAAAGTATTCGTCAATTCCAATCCTGGACCAAGGTTGATTCAAGAGTGAATCGCCCCATTGTTTCTGTCCAGTTGTCATAAGCTTGATCTTACGATAAGATCTCACATGCCACCTACCAAGAGCTTGTTATATGTTGGCTCTAGAAGGCTTTCCATCTTCATCGTGAATATTTTCATATCACTCGGATGTTCTGGCAATACCACAAGGATATTGCGTAGGACTCTTAATATATTCTTACTTTCCACATTTTGTGAAACAGCAAGTCTTCAAGAATTTAGTGTCCTAATGAGATATTGTGGATGATATCTTGGCTCTAGACTCGATTGTGCACATTTGGTTCCTATGCCGGAGACTAGGGAGAGGGTCTCCTTCTTCAATATCAACGATCTCTAAGAGAAAGTCGATAGATTTTGTAGGTTCCCCGTGAGAATGAAACAAGTCCTTTTAAGAGGAACTTGAGTAGCTTTGGGAAGTTGTAGTGCAGTGCGTCACTGGGTCCCAGTCTTGTCTTCAATACCAGTGTTACCATGGTAACAACCAGTAGCATATGTATTGAACCCGGTTTCTGCCCTAAGGTTGAATTATTGGAGGGCTATTTCTTTTCACCCTTTTTACATTCCAATTCTTTTTCATTCTTCAACCCCTTCAGTGCTTACCGAGACTTCATAACTAGAACCTTGTTGGGTATATTCCAGTACTAGCTCTGTCTCAGTCCGCACTCTTCCCATATCTCACTTTTCTCCTTTTTTCATCATACCTAAGGACTCTAAACTATCTAGTGGATTGTCCCTGGGTAGATCCCTCCGGTTCTGGCGGATCGTGGGAACTAATACCTAGCCTCACCATCCTTATAACTCCATACATAAAGTAAAATGGTTGGTCTTTTGGTACAGTTCATTCCTTTTTTAAACCAATTGAAGAATCATTTGGAAAAATCAATCAAGGTACTTGTGATATAAAATCAAAGCATTTTGTACCTTAATTGTTTTGATCATTTAGAAAACCTCCCCCTCAACATGTGCATATGATTTAGAAATTGTTTAGCACATGGAGGCAAGAGGACTTTGAAATATTTTCTTTGATCACAATTTTCATAGAAAAAGCCATTTGATTTTCTTGGTAAATTCTCCCCCTCAATATGTGCATAGGATATTTGAAATCATTTTATCACATAGAGGCAAGAGGTTTTTGAAGTACTTCCACGATTGCATTGCCATACAGAAAACCATTAGAAATTCAATCAAGGTACTTTATGATGAAACATAGAAATCTTTGTACCTTGATAGTTTATTTTCTTTTGAAATGCTCCCCCTCAATATATTCTTCGAGATTCGAAAATGTTTAGCACATATGGGAGAGCAGCATGCACTTTTGAATCAAGTCGATCATCATTTATCAGATTTCATTATTAAATCACAAATTATCCCCTGATCAAAAATATCAAACCCTTTGAGATTTTGGATCCCAAGTGATTTAATAAGGTATAGAAAACATGGGAGAAACTGTGCCTTGTTTAAATACTCATCTTGTTTTTGGATAAATGCTCCTCCTCAACATGTGCATCATATATTGAAATCGTTTGGCACATGGAGGCAGGAGTGCCTTTAAAGGACTAAAACAGATTTGAGATTTAAATCACGATCTCTCCCCTGATCAAAAATTTCAAACCAATTGAGATTTTGGATCCCGATTGATTTAAATCATTTGGAAATTTTAAGGGAAAGACGTGGCAAGATTTAATTTTGAAAAAATGACAGATGAGGACCAATAACAGACATTAAAGATTGTTATTGTCAGGTATGATAGTTTTTAGGAGATCTTTAAGTAAAATAAAACAATTTCACAATCAAACAAGAATAGAAAAAATTTCATTTTGAAAGATCTTGATTCTTAAAGAAAAATCATACCATGATATAACATTAAATCTTTAGATCACCAATTATTTTGTACAATCCGGACTTTTATGAAGAAATATCGTTTGAAAATATTTTAGATAAAATCACTCTCCCCCTCAATCGATGACCGTAGTCGTTGATTGAGTGACTTATGTTTTGATAAAATGAAGTCCGGTGATTTTCAAATTTAAGTCCAATTAATTTTCAAAACAATATTTTCCATTTTCAAAACAATTTAATCAATTTTTTCAAAATTGTTTAAAAATGGTATCTGCACAAAGATCGTTAGGTGGTTGAGAAGCTTCTTGTTGTTCTGTAGGGCGGGGAAGAAAACCGTCTGCTGATGCAGTGAGACTTCTTACGTTGCATTTTAATGCCAACTGGGGTCAAATTAAGCTCCGTTTCTTCAATCACTTAGAAGAAAACCATCTGCTGATGCAGTGAGACCTCTTACGTTGCATTTTTCCATGCCAACACTCCATAGAAGTCCAATTAAGATCCGTTTCTTCATTTGTCAACCCAAGATATAGTTACCCTTTCCTTTTGGCTTCAATCATATTCAATTATGGGATCCGGATCGGGAACATTCTTATGTACCAATATACCTGCATACGTTAGTGAACATACATACAGATATATGGTGGTCGACATCACCCAAACAACAATCGACTAATACAAGTCAATTCAACATATCAATCAGTTCATATAAGGCGTGGGATTTATGTGTTCATCAAACTCTAATCATCTAATCCTAACAATCATATCCTAGGCACCTAGTCCTTCAACATAGGTTAACATCATTTTTCAATTAAGCATATAGGATAATTAGATAATCTCGTTAGATGATATAGATTTGAAAACATTCTCCCCCTCAATCAATGACTTATTTTACTGAAAAGTTTAAAAGTGCTGAAGTCATTGATTGAGTTTTCAATTATTATAAAAACTCTGATTCTGATTGATTTCTCAAGCAACTCATTACCACCATTTTTGAAAACAACAAATATTTTTCTAAAGAATTTTGAGAAGGAAAAACATTTGTGTAGGAACAGTGATCTTTTGACGACATGCTTTCCTCATTTTTGTTTTAGGATAAGTGCACGAAATATTTGAAAATTGGTTTAGCGTGGCACTTTCCTTTCTTTGAAGAACGGGTTGCTATCAGAAATAATAGCAAGCCATATTTAAAGCACGGGTTACAGTCTGAAGTAACTACAAGCCATTTTTTGAAGCGCGGGTTACAGTCTGAAATAACTGTAAGCCATATTTTTAGACATGTTTTGGAAAAAGTATATTTACACCTCCTGCTCGAACTTCATCTATGGTCCCGTGCCATTATTGAATGACATTTCTAAGACCGCAAATGTTATCGATACCAGAAGACATGTCTTGGAAAACATATTTTTGGTATTTTCAAATTTTCTGATTTTTATGGGTTTTGTTGGTTTTATATTTTTCTATTTTCTTTTGTTGGTTTTTTATTTTTGTATTTTGTTTTTGATAAATATATACAAAGATAGAATAGATGATATAGTTTAAGAAGATGATGATACGAGTACTAAGATAAGGATATCGAAGCGACCCGTTGTAGAAGATAGAAGTCATCATCCCTAAAACTTTCACCACCAAAGCTTTCGAGGCTCTTGCATAGAAGAAAGAAATTGAACCATCAGAAAGTGAGACTTTGGCAGCTTCCCCCCAAACCTAAAATCCTTTAGCTGGCGAGATTGAGAAGCTCTGTTTCAATCTTGCCTTAGCCAGGTGCACGAAGAAGCACACCATTATCATAAATCCCGCTGCTCCATTTATGAACGATAATCGAGGTTCTCCGTTCGGGGTTATATCATCCAATAGAAGAACAAAAACGTTTCATCCCACACTTAAATAATCTTCTCTAATTCCTTTTCCACTGCGGAAGCAATCCATTCCAAAAGGTGTCAAGAGAACAATTTCCCCAAGTAGTTGAATTGATGCAGCCAGTCTCTTTGTATAATGCTCAAGAACTCTCTCGAATACACATCATGAGGGTAATGAAGAACACCTCCCCTATGTTCACATCTTTCGTCCCATTTGAATGTGTATGAAGCTCAAGAATCCGAAGTACACCAATATCCAAGAACTCTCCCGAATACACATCATGAGGGTAATGAAGAACACCTCCCCTATGTTCACATCTTTCGTCCCTGATGAATGTGTATGAAGCTCAAGAATCCGAAGTACACACATTCCCAACGAGAGAATAACTGATAACACCTCCCTCATGTTACACATTTATCTCCCCTGAATATGTCGTACTTGTGTACCTCTTTTAACTTCAGAAACTTTCTCTAACATCTCTTCCCCTACATAGTTGGAATAAGAACACTAGAAGCCACTAGATACACTGGGTTTCTCTGCGGTCATGACATTTGTCTTCCCGGGATAACTTCAATCACTTAGAAGTATTAAGTTCATCATGTGTACTCGTTATGATTTTATATGTATGTCTCCTTCCCCCTTGCTGGTTTTGATACTTCAGAATCAGCAACTTAATATAAGCCCAAATACTAGAAATCATGTGAGAAGATAATGAGTGTCTAAATACTCATCATTTTTGTACCATTTAAACTGCAAAAACATCTGAAAACACTCAGAAATGCATCAAAATGATAAAAATATCACAAATAAGTGTTTTATATGTTTTAAATGCAAAAATATCAAAATCTGGTGAAAAACGTATCAAGTTTGCATAATTGGCCGTTTTAGTCCCCCAAGTTTCAAAAGTTGTCAAAAACAGTCCCTGGTAAAACCAAATAAAGAAAAATATCATTTTAAGTCCTTAGGGATTCAAAAGTTGTCAAAATTAGTCCTTGAGATTCAAATTTACAAAATTACAACTTAGGTCCTTAAACTTTGAAATTTGGCAAAAATGGTCCTTTGAGAATTTGAAAATGTCAAAAATGGTACTTGTACTATTAAAACTTGTCAATAGTGATCCTTGTGAGAACTTTGGAAAAATGGCAGAATTAGTCCCTCAAATATCAAAAAATTAGGTTTGGTCCTTGTAGTTAAAACCAAGACTTGTCAAAACTGTTTGACCCCACCACATACCAATTGTGACCCCCCTGTCTTTTCTATTTTGAACCCAAAGTCAAACCTCCCCATTTACCCGCCACCTCTGTACTGTCTTCCCCAACTTGCACGCAACTATCAAGCCCCTCCCATCACCTTTTCACCTTTCCCTCCACCTCCATCATCACAAACCCACTACAATAAATGCCACCCCCTAGTTGCTAAAACAGAGCTAAAAGTCAAAGCTGCTTTTCCGCCAAAACGTGGACGGCCTAAGATGACTCAAAACTCATCCATTTGCCAAGTTTGTTAGTGGGATTCAATCAGGAGAAGGACGTGGAAGTCAATTGGAGCATAAAAGAGGAAGAAAGGCAAGAGAAGAAAGCAGTTTTTTAGTTTTTCAAATTTATGTATGTCGTATTTTATTTTCATGTTTTAAATTAAGCTTTAAGTTGTAACCCTTTGTTTCAATATATCAAATTAAGTTGTTTAAATGTATTAAAACTGTTTTCAAGTGTTAATTAAAGTTTCTACATAAGTTTCATATTTTTATGATTACTGTTGCATCATTTAGTGTCAAACTCTTGTTACCAAGCTTCAAATAGCTTAATTTCAAATCCAAACAAGTTTATTTAAGCTTGAAATAGCTTTTTGTAAACTTGGAATTCAGTTTCAAACAAACTTGCCACAAAGTCAACAAAAGTCAACTGTGCAGCAATCTTGGTCCAAACAGGCTTGGAAATGGATATGGGGTGTTGCAGAGATGGATTTGGGGTGGAAATGGATTAGAATAGTAGTATTGGGATTGGTTTAAGCTGCAAAACAAGCTGAAACACTTGTGAGCTTTTAATCTCATTTTCAATTTTTATGCAGTTTTCATATTGTGCTTGAGTTTATGTCTGTGATCATTAATGGTGTAAACCTGTTTAAATAGTAGTAACTAGTGTAACTATAGTCATAGTAATCATTGGTTTGTACTTGTTCAGCAGTTTGCTTAGTTTAAAAGTGCATGACAGTTTCTAAAATGGTGTTTGGATGAGTGGTCTGTTTAAGCTTAAGCTGTTGTTTGTGTTCAATACTTGTCCACTTAGTCTCACTTAAGTTCACTTGAACCATATCTGTCATCAAAATTGTGTCTGCACACCTGATAAGTCAAAATTAGCATGATCATGTCTTAATCACTTATCTGTTGGAATTTTCAAAAAGCCTAAGCTTGTTTCATGTTTAGAAATCAGTTGAGTAGTTTAATATAGCTTTGTTTTATCTTATAACATCACCTTCAATCCATAAATCTAGGTTTAAAGTTCATAAAAGTCAAAATCTTCATAACTGTTAAAAAGTCAAAACTTGAAAAAACCAGTTTTCACCCAACTAGAGGGATTTTTCATAGGTTCATTATTGGTCCAAATGAAGTGAGACTTTTGGTTCTTAAAACCTCAACTGGTCTATTTTCTTATTGTTATTTTTATAGATTTTTAGAAATTTTCTATAAGCTTCAAATAAGCTTGTTAAACAGGGCTTATATGCCCTGTTCACCAAAACTCAGTATACACTGAGTTTTCTCAGTTTTGTGCAAGTCTTGTCCAAAGCTCATTTGAGCTTGTCCAGGTCTGATTTTTGGTTTGAAAGTAGTTAGCCAGGTCTAGTACAAGTTCCAACTTATTGTTTTCATTTCCAGCTTATTGTGTGACTTGTGCTTGAGCTGCAAAGTAGCCCCATAAACTGATTTAGCACTTGAACTTAAAACATCAAATCTGTACATCTTGTATTCCAGAGGTTAAAGCCTGTTGTTATAAGTTGCTTTTGAGTTCTTTTAGCTTAATACAGTTTCTGTTTCAGTTTGGTAGCTTGTGGTGTTCATTTGGCTTATTCAAAGTGCTTATTTATAAGCAGTTTCCATAGCAGTTTCATATCCTTGCACACAAGCACATGTTTTTCTATTTTTCTTAGATTCAAAATATTAAATTAGACTTTTCCTGAAATTTTCATAATTTTCCAACACTGTTTGCTATTTTTCTTAATTTAAAACAGTTTTTAAGTAATTTTAATTAACTTTTAATACAATTAAATCAGAAAAAGTTCAAAAAAATAATTTTTCATTTTTCTTAGGTTAAGATAAATATAAAAAGTAAAAAAAATTAATTTTCCAGATTTTTCATAGTTTAATTTGTAATTTTTAGTAATTTAATTAGTTTTAAATAGTTTAAAATTCATAAAAAATAGAAAAATAATCAGAAAATATAAAAATAGTTTTGAAAATTCTATTTTGTTATTTTAGATTTTTCCAAGTCATAATTTTATTTTTCTAGCTTTATTTCCTATTTTCTTGTAATTTAGGTTATTATTAAATAGTTAAAAATAGTTTTTAATTAATAATAATTAGATAAATAGTTATAAAAATAATTTTCTTTTTCTTAAAATTTTCTTTTATCATTAGGTTTGTAAAAATATCAATTTCATATTTTTAGGATTAATACTGCTTCAGTTTCACATTTTCGTTTGTACGTGACGTAGTTTTTAAAGTTAAATTTGTAATAGAAAAAATCAAAAAAATCAGTTTAAAAATAGTGATAGCGTTTATTTAAGATAGTTTATCTTTTTAATTTCCTTTAATTTGCATTTTAGCCCCTGTAATTTATAAAATAACTCAAAATCCTTATTGATCACTATCCTTAGTGATTATTCGACACCTGATTGTGTTAAACACCGGTCATCCTCCGTGGGACTTAACGACCGGGAATCCACGTATTCTCTGATCTAAATTGCATTTGTGTCTTAAGCGTTTTAAGTTTCTTACGGTTGGCCATTCACAAGTGGCTAGCCGCGTGAGATAACTTGCGGTTTTGCACCGATCAAATTTTGGCGCGCATGCGGGGAGGCTGTAAGCGTGTTCTAAGCATTTTTCAGACCCGTACTTGCACATATACCACAGTTTGTAAAAAGTTTTCTGTAAAGTTATAACAAAATCAAAAAGTTCATTAGCACTTTTCCTAAAGTGTTAAAAACACCAAACAAAATATAAAACAACAAAACAATCGTAACGTTTTCTAGCTTGTGTTTCCTTTAAGGTGATTCTTAAAGAAATACGATTTGGTTAAACGAGACGATACCAAAAATATTGTCCAAAAGTTTTTAAACCATCAGCACATATCCATACCTACGTCTTTTCAGTGGTACTTAATATATACATAAAAATCAACCACCGCAAATCAAGGCAGTACACCTACTAACTGGGGGTGTGACCATAATAAGTTCCCGAACAACAGATTTAAAACTTGCCTTTGTGTCCTTGTGATTTGGTGTACCTTTTCAAAGAAGCCATTTCATTTGTGATTATTGGTTAAGTTCACTTGTCGTTTTGCCTCGCATTTGTTTTGAAAACTGATTTTTATACTTAGTGCATGCGCACTCGTTCTTCCAGTTCTACAAGTCCACTTTCTGAGCTTGGCAAGATTCCTCATAGACGTAGAGGACGTTCTGCTCCTTCAGCCGTGGCTGAGGCGTCAACCACCACCACCCCTGCCGTGATGGCAGAAGATAAGCCTATGAATGAGCTTCTCCAAGCACCCATCGAGGGTTACGGAGCTGCCATTGTTGTCCCACCATTGTGGTGATACTTTTGAGCTCAAAAACGGGTTACTTAATCTGGTAACCCAAAGCCAATTCTATGGTTTTGAGCGGGATGATCCTCATGCTCACATTCGATGGTTTAACAAGATTGCATCTACCATCAAATACAAGAATGTCCCACATGAGGCTATCAAGCTTCTTCTTTCCCATTTCTCTAGAGGACAAGCCGGAATTGGCTTAAGAAACAACCCCTCGTTCCATTGAGACATGGGAAGATCTAGTCACCAAGTTTGTTAACGAATTCTATCCTCCATCCCGAACTACAAGTCTTAAGAATGAGATAATGAAATTCTCTCAAAGATTTGATGAATCATTCGGGGAGGCATGGGATCGTTACAAAGAATTGCTCTGCAAGTGTCCGCATCATGGTTTTACCGAGTTAATGCAAATGGATACTTTCTACAATGGTCGAACCAGGACTAATCAAGACTCTTTGAATGCCTCCACGGGAGGTAATTTCTTGAGCAAGACCACAAAAGAAGCCTTGCAAATCATTGAAAACAAGTCCCAGGTCCGTCCTTTCCGCACAAAGACATATCAGACTCAGTCTGATGCTAGACCTTCTACTTCATCTCCCGTGAGTACATCTAGCACCGATGCTAAGATTGACAAACTCACGGATATTGTTCAGGCTTTGGTTCTTGCTAACCAAAAGAAAGTCACTTTCACACAGACACCATCATATGGTGAAGTGAAGAAAGTTGAAGTTTGTGTTACTTGTGGTGGTCCTCATGCATACTACAATTGTACTGCCACCGATGGTAGTCCATTTGAAGCCAATGCTCTAGCCGGTACTTCACATCAAGGAGGTAATCAATATCGTCCTCAAAATGAACCAAACTACCGTGCTAACACTTATCAGGCACCACCCGATTTTAACCAGAATCCTAACCGGAATCAGAACCAACCTAGAATGAACCAAGGTTATCAAAACCAAGGTAATTTCTATCCCGGACCAAATCAAGGTTTCCAACATCAAGGAAATCTTAATCAAAACACTTTCAATCGAGGGAATCAATTTCAGGGAAATATGAATCCTAATCATGGGAATTCTGGCTATAATCGAACATACGGACCTCAAATTATCCCTCCACCTCCTCCTGTATCAACATCCGATGAGCTTTTAAAGCAATTCATGAAGACTCAAGAGGAGACAAACAGGTTGTTGGTTAGTCAGATCGCTGAATTAAAGAAGTCTTTAAATGATCGACCCTCGGGCTCAGGTACTTTACCTAGCAACACGATCGCTAATCCGAGGGTCGATGCAAAGGCGATCACAAGAAGTGGTACATGTATGATGGACCCGCTATTCCTACTACCTCTTCTTCTTCTCTCCCGAAGGTAGTGGAAAGTGAACCGGAGGCGACAAAGGACAAGGAACTTCCTACTAATAACGGAGGTACCAGCACTGTCCATCCTCAGGTTGTCCCGAAACCCAAATCCAATCCAGGAGTTGTTTTTGAACCTCCTGTAGCTCCCGTTGAAAATACCAAATCCAAAACTTCTATTCCTTACCCCTCACGTTTGAATGAACAAAAGCTCCGCGAAAAAGCCGGTCATCAAATGGAAAAATTCTTTCAAATTTTCCAAGAACTTCATTTTGACATAAGCTTCGCGGATGCTATCATGTTGATGCCCAAGTTTGCATCAACTCTCAAACACATGTTAAGCAACAAGGAAAAGCTGTTTGAAATGGCTAAAATTCCTCTGAACGAGAACGCTCTGCAGATTATCTTGAAGAAGCTTCGAGAAGCTTGGAGATCTGGAAAGTTCCTCTTACCTTGTGTATTTCCAGGAATGGTTGAATGCTTTGCCTTAGCCGATCTTGGTGCAAGCATAAACCTGATGCCTCATTCAGTATGGAAGAAACTTTCTCTTTCGGACCTTACTCCTACATGCATGACTCTCGAGCTTGCAGATCGTACAATATCCCGTCCTCTTGGAATTGCCGAGGGCGTATTTGTGAAAGTAGGAAAGTTCCATTTTCCAGGTGACTTTGTAGTTGTTGATTTCGATGCTGATCCACGGGTTCCTCTCATTGTTGGAAGAGGATTCCCGAGAACGGGCCGTGCTCTCATTGATGTATTTGAGCAAGAAATCACATTACGTGTTGGTAATGAAGCTGTCACCTTTAACCTTGATCAAACTTCGAGGTACTCCGCAAACTATGATTCTGAGTCGGTTAACCGAATAGATAACATTGATGTTGCTTCGAAGAGTACTCAAGAAGTTCTTGGTTATTCTCATAATTCCGTGAGTGGGGATCCCACCACATCTTCTCAACCTATCATAGCCAATTCTACTCCTTCTCTCACTCCGTTTGAGGGAAGCAACTTCATCTTGGAAGAGATTGAAGCATACTTGGCTAGTGATTCTGTTCCATGGGAAATTGATCACGCTCCAATTGACATCGAGGGGACATACTTCTCATTGAGAAATTGCTTAAAGATGATCACTCATCAACCCCTCACACTAGTGATGCAATTCGGAAGAGATTAATCACCATGAGATTAATTGAGAGGAGATATTCTTATTCTTGAGAAGTTGTTAAATCGGGACACTTCTCCTCTCCCTCCCGTCGAGCTTCATAACAAGGAAGTCAAGTCAGTTGAGAAAACTGAAGAATTTCCTGAAGTCGAACTTAAGGACTTACCGCCTCATCTCGAGTATGCATTTCTTGAGGGTGATGATAAATTGCCTGTCATTATTGCTCGAGATTTGAGTAAAGATGAAAAGACTGCTCTCATAAAGGTCTTGAAGTCACACAAGCAAGCAATTGCTTGGAAACTCTCCGACATTAAGGTATCAACCACGAATTTTGTACTCACAAAATCTTGATGGAGGATGACTTCAAGCCAGCAGTTCAACATCAGAGAAGAGTAAATCCAAAAATCCATAATGTTATCAAACAGGAGGTTATCAAACTTCTTGATGCGGGATTGATTTACCCGATCTCAGATAGTCCTTGGGTTAGCCCAATTCATTGTGTTCCTAAAAAGGGTGGCATAACTGTTGTCACAAATGAAGATAACGAGTTAATTCCAACTCGGTTGGTTACGGGATGGCGTGTGTGTATTGACTATCGTAAGTTGAAGGACGCCACCCGTAAAGACCATTTTCCTCTACCCTTCATGGACCAAATGCTTGAGAGATTAGCAGGGAATGAATACTATTGTTTCCTTGATGGTTTCTCGGGGTACTTTCAGATCCCCATTGATCCCAAGGATCAAGATAAAACCACATTCACCTGCCCATACGGAACTTTTGCCTACAGACGTATGCCTTTGGGCTTATGTAATGCTCACAGCGTTCCAACGATGTATGATGGCCATTTTCCACGACATGATCGGGAAACAATGGAGGTGTTTATGGATGACTTCTCGGTCATTGGGGATTCGTTTCAAACATGTCTCTCCCATCTAGATAAAATGCTCAAACGATGTGAAGACACCAATCTTTGTCTAAACTGGGAGAAAAGCCATTTTATGGTCAAAGAAGGCATAGTCCTTGGCCATAAGATTTCAAAAAATGGGATTGAGGTAGATAGAGCAAAAGTCGATGTTATTGCTAAATTACCTCATCCTACTACCGTCAAAGGTATTAGGAGTTTTTTAGGTCATGCCGGTTTCTATCGTAGATTTATACAAGATTTTTCTAAAATCGCCCGGCCAATGACCCATCTTCTTGAAAAGGATGCTCCTTTTATCTTCTCACCCGAGTGCATCAAAGCTTTTGAAACATTAAAGAAAAAGCTTACTGAAGCACCCATTTTCGTTGCTCCCGACTGGGACTTGCCCTTTGAGCTCATGTGCGATGCAAGTGATTTTGCTATCGGTGCAGTCTTGGGGCAATGTAAAACCAAGCATTTTCAGCCTATCCACTACGCGAGTAAGACTATGACTGAAGCTCAAACCCATTACACCACTACAGAAAAAAAATTATTAGCTGTGGTGTATGCGTTTGAAAAGTTTCGGCCATACCTTATATTGACCAAATGCATGGTGTATATGGATCACTCGGCTCTCAAATATCTCTTTGCAAAACAAGATGCAAAGCTGAGATTGCTTCGTTGGGTTCTCCTCCTCCGGAATTTGATATCATTATACGTGATAAAAAGGAGAACCGGTAGCTGATCATCTGTCCGATTAGAGAACCCTCACCATGATGTTTTCGAGAAAAAGAAATAAATGAAACATTTCCTCTCGAGACACTCAATGCGGTTTCTTTTCGTGGAAACTCTTCTACCCCATGGTTTCTGACTTTGCAAATTACCATGCGGGTAACTTCATAGTGAAAGGGATGTCGACCCAACAGAAGAACAAATTCTTCAATGATGTTAAACATTACCGGGGACGACCCTTCTTATTCAAAATCTGTGCGGATCAAGTCATCCGGCGGTGTGTTTATGGACAAGAAGCTATTGACATTCTCAAAGCTTGCCATGTGGACCAGGGCCATCATAGTCCAAACTACACCGCCAAAAAGGTGTTTGATTCCGGGTTTTATTGGCCCACAATTTATAAGGATGCCCACGATTTTGTCAAAACCTGTGACGCTTGTCAACGTCATGGAAATATCTCACAAAGAAATGAAATGCCGCAAAACGCCATTCAAGTGTGTGAGATTTTGACATCTGGGGCATTGACTTTATGGGGCCATTTCCTTCTTCTCGCGGAAACAAATACATACTCGTGGTCGTTGACTACTTGTCAAAATGGGTTGAAGCTAAGGCTTTACCTACCAACGATGCCCGAGTTGTTGTGAAATTCTTGAAATCCCTCTTTGCTAGGTTTGGAACTCCACGAGCTATAATCAGTGATCGTGGTACGCATTTTTGCAATGACCAGTTTGATAGAGTCATGCAAAAGTATGGTGTAACTCACCGTGTCTCTACTGCGTACCACCCCCAAACAAGTGGGCAAGTGGAAGTTTCCAACCGGGGGATTAAAAGAATTCTGGAGAGGACGGTTGGCGAAAACCGTGCCTCTTGGTCGGATAAGCTAGATGACGCACTCTGGGCCTTCCGTACAGCTTACAAAACACCCATCGGGTGTACTCCATACAAGCTTGTGTACGGGAAGGCGTGTCATCTGCCGGTTGAGCTTGAGCACAAGGCATACTGGGCCTTGAAACATGCCAACTTCGATATTCAGACAGCTGGTGATCACAGAAAAGTTCAAATGAATGAACTAAATGAACTCCGTGATCATGCATACGAGAATTCTTTGATCTATAAGCAAAAGACAAAGAAGATTCATGACTCAAAAATCAAGAACCGCGTTTTCAACGTTGGTGATCGAGTCCTTCTTTTCAATTCAAGATTGAAGATTTTCTCGGGAAAGCTTAAATCCCGTTGGTCTGGTCCATTTACTATCACTAAGGTTTATCCTTATGGCACCATTGAGTTATCTCAACCCGATGGTCCAAACTTTAAAGTGAATGGTCATCGATTGAAGCATTATTTTGGAGAGGACATTCCTCCTGTGGTTGTCCCGGATCTACAAACTTTCCCCATGAACCAATGAATGCGGGGATCGAGTCAAGCTAGCGACTCGGGAATCAAAAATAGTAGCTAAACATGGGTTTTCACCCGTGTGTACCACCCTAGTGTGGGGGAGTTGCCCCACATGTTGTATATATATAAGAGTTTCATCAAAAAAAAATGGCCGTAGTATTCCTTTTCCGTTCTTGTTCGACAATGGTACTTTGAATATTGAGGGCAATATTCATTTCTAAGTGGGGGGGAATCATTTTATCATTAATTTAAATTTCATTTTTGGCAAATTTTTGAGTAAGTGTTTTTTTATAATTTGCACGGTATCAGTCATCCTGTAATAAACAGGGATTGGCTAATCAGGGGAACCAAGCAAACTTGGTAAAGATATCTCAAATCCGTTGAACGGCAATTTGCCCAAAATTGTATGGTATTCAACTCACCATATCCTTAAAAGTGAAGAGTTGGCTAGCCCGCAAGTTTATGGCTTGTGGTAAAGGCAGTGGAAAAACCATAATTGGTAATCGACTCACCAAAGATAATATTGATAATTTATCTAAGAGTTGGCTAGTCCTGAAGCAAACGGCTTCTGGTAAAGACAAATCAAATCCGTTGGAAGCGGTGATTTGCTCAAAATCATTTGGTTATCGGTGTACCAAGGTTCTTACTTGAACTGAAACATTTGGCTACTCCGGAAGTAATGGCTTTTGGTAAAGAGATGAAATCCATTAATTTTCTCAAAACATTGCTAGGGACTAGCAATATCTTAGTGTGGGGGATTGATGAGTGTCTAAATACTCATCATTTTTGTACCATTTAAACTGCAAAAACATCTGAAAACACTCAGAAATGCATCAAAATGATAAAAATATCACAAATAAGTGTTTTATATGTTTTAAATGCAAAAATATCAAAATCTGTGAAAAACGTATCAAGTTTGCATAATTGGCAGTTTTAGTCCCCAAGTTTCAAAAGTTGTCAAAATCAGTCCCTGGTAAATCAAATAAAAAAATATCATTTTAAGTCCTTAGGGATTCAAAAGTTGTCAAAATTAGTCCTTGAGATTCAAATTTACAAAATTACAACTTAGGTCCTTAAACTTTGAAATTTGGCAAAAATGGTCCTTTGAGAATTTGAAAATGTCTAAAATGGTACTTGTACTATTAAAACTTGTCAAAAGTGATCCTTGTGAGAACTTTGGAAAAATGGCAGAATTAGTCCCTCAAATATCAAAAATTCAGTTTGGTCCTTGTAGTTAAAACCAAGACTTGTCAAAACTGTTTTGACCCCCTGCCACTTACCAATTGTGACCCCCTTGTCTTTTCTATTTTGAACCCAAAGTCAAACCTCCCTATTTACCCGCCACCTCCTGTACACCTGTCTTCCCCAACTTGCCTGCAACTATCAAGCCCCCTCCCATCACCTTTTCACCTTTCCCTCCACCCCCATCATCACAAACCCACTACAATAAATGCCACCCCCCCTAGTTGCTAAAACACAGAGCTACAAGTCAAACTTCTTTTCCCGCCAAAAACGTGGACGGCCTAAGATGACTCAAAACTCATCCATTTGCCAAGTTTATTAGTGGGATTCAATCAGAAGGACACGTGGAAGTCAATTGGAGCATAAAAGAGGAAGAAAGGCAAGAGAAGAAAGCAGTTTTTTAGTTTTTCAAATTTATGTATGTCGTATTTTATTTTCATGTTTTAAATTAAGCTTTAAGTTGTAACCCTTTGTTTCAATATATCAATTTAAGTTGTTTAAATGTATTAAAACTGTTTTCAAGTGTTAATTAAAGTTTCTACATAAGTTTCATATTTTTATGATTACTGTTGCATCATTTAGTGTCAAACTCTTGTTACCAAGCTTCAAATAGCTTAATTTCAAATCCAAACAAGTTTATTTAAGCTTGAAATAGCTTTTTGTAAACTTGGAATTCAGTTTCAAACAAACTTGCCACAAAGTCAACAAAAGTCAACTGTGCAGCAATCTTGGTCCAAACAGGCTTGGAAATGGATATGGGGTGTTGCAGAGATGGATTTGGGGTGGAAATGGATTAGAATAGTAGTATTGGGATTGGTTTAAGCTGCAAAACAAGCTGAAACACTTGTGAGCTTTTAATCTCATTTTCATTTTTTATGCAGTTTTCATATTGTGCTTGAGTTTATGTCTGTGATCATTAATGGTGTAAACCTGTTTAAATAGTAGTAACTAGTGTAACTATAGTCATAGTAATCATTGGTTTGTACTTGTTCAGCAGTTTGCTTAGTTTAAAAGTGCATGACAGTTTCTAAAATGGTGTTTGGATGAGTGGTCTGTTTAAGCTTAAGCTGTTGTTTGTGTTCAATACTTGTCCACTTAGTCTCACTTAAGTTCACTTGAACCATATCTGTCATCAAAATTGTGTCTGCACACCTGATAAGTCAAAATTAGCATGATCATGCTTCTTCACTTATCTGTTGGAATTTTCAAAAAGCCTAAGCTTGTTTCATGTTTAGAAATCAGTTGAGTAGTTTAATATAGCTTTGTTTTATCTTATAACATCACATTCAATCCATAAATCTAGGTTTAAAGTTCATAAAAGTCAAAATCTTCATAACTGTTAAAAAGTCAAAACTTGAAAAAACCGGTTTCACCCACTAGAGGGATTTTTCATAGGTTCATTATTGGTCCAAATCAAGTGAGACTTTTGGTTCTTAAAACCTCAACTGGTCTATTTTCTTATTGTTATTTTTATAGATTTTTAGAAATTTTCTATAAGCTTCAAATAGCTTGTTAAGCAGGGCATATGCCTGTTTAAAACTCGATATCACTGAGTTTTCTCATTTTAATGCAGTCTTGTCCAAGCTCATTTGAGCTTGTCCAGAGTCCGATTTTTGGTTTGAAAGTAGTTAGCCAGGTCTAGTACAAGTTCCAACTTATTGTTTTCATTTCCAGCTTATTGTGTGACTTGTGCTTGGTATAGTAGCAATAAACTGATTTAGCACTTGAACTTAAAACATCAAATCTGTACATCTTGTATTCCAGAGGTTAAAGCCTGTTGTTATAAGTTGCTTTTGAGTTCTTTTAGCTTAATACAGTTTCTGTTTCAGTTTGGTAGCTTGTGGTGTTCATTTGGCTTATTCAAAGTGCTTATTTATAAGCAGTTTCCATAGCAGTTTCATATCCTTGCACACAAGCACATGTTTTTCTATTTTTCTTAGATTCAAAATATTAAATTAGACTTTTCCTGAAATTTTCATAATTTTCCAACACTGTTTGCTATTTTTCTTAATTTAAAACAGTTTTTAAGTAATTTTAATTAACTTTTAATACAATTAAATCAGAAAAAGTTCAAAAAATAATTTTTCATTTTTCTTAGGTTAAGATAAATATAAAAAGTAAAAAATTATTTTCTACATTTTTCATAGTTTAATTTGTAATTTTAAGTAATTTAATTAGTTTTTAATAGTTTAAAATTCATAAAAAATAGAAAAATAATCAGAAAAATATTAAAATAGTTTTGAAAATTCTCTTTTGTTATTTTAGATTTTTCCAAGTCATAATTTTATTTTTCTAGCTTTATTTCCTATTTTCTTGTAATTTAGGTTATTATTAAATAGTTAAAATAGTTTTTAATTAATAATAATTAGATAAATAGTTATAAAAATAATTTTCTTTTTCTTAAAATTTTATTTTATCATTAGGTTTTTAAAAATATCAATTTCATATTTTTAGGATTAATCTTGCCAGTTTCACATTTTAGTTTATGCGTCAGCGTAGTTTTAAGTTAAATTTGTAATAGAAAAAATCAAAACATCAGGTTTAAAAATAGTGATAGCGTTTATTTAAGATAGTTTATCTTTTTAATTTCCTTTAATTTGCATTTTAGCCCATGTAATTTATAAAATAACTCAAAATCCTTACTGATCACTATCCTTAGTGATTATTCGACATCGATTGTGTTAACACAGTCATCCTCCGTGAGACTTAACGACCCGGGAATCCATTGTATTCTCGATCTAAATTGCATTTGTGTCTTAAGCGTTTTAAGTTTCTTATGGTTGGCCATTCACAAGTGGCTAGCTCGCGTGAGATAACTTGACGGTTTTGCACAGATCAGAAGAACATTAGAAGTCTTTGTGAGAATCAACTTGCTGAAGAATATGAGCAAGTCTAATTGGGGATTAAATATGACATATCACTCTCCCCAATTGCTCTCCCTAAACCGACAATCTGTTTGATAAATACCGATTAAGAAGAAGTCTTTGGATAATCAAATGCAACTCGTCTTTAGTCTTCTAACATGTAGAAGAATGTAGAACGGTAGACTGCCCTTCTTCAGATTGTCCAATTGGGAATAGAAAGTCAACATCTTCAACTCTCCAAATGCATTCCTGTTAACTTACAAATAGCAAATCCCCTTAAATCAAATCCCTCCCAATCAAACAAGAACTGAAAGATGTTCATCAGGAAATCAACCCATGATGGAAGCACTTTATCATTTAATCATATCCGCCCATGTGAAGATGTCAACCAACGGCTCTTAGAAGAAACTACATGTGAAGATGATCCGATAAGAAGAAGCTCGATTCTTACATGAGTTAGAACGTTTGACCATATATTCTCAAATATCAATCAACCATGCAGAAAATTCACACTTCTTCTCTCCCTCGAAATTGCATACGGAGATGCCATTCTTGATTAAACAATTGATTATCATCCAAATGTATTCTGTTCACACTTCTCCCCATAAAATTAGCAAAGGATGTGCCATCATCATCATTATAGTTGAGCATGGAAGAAGAAAACAATCAACATTAGCCGGTTCACTTGATAACGAAGTGCGTGGAAAAGTATGAAGCATGTTGATGAGAATGGTCATTGAGAAAGATTTCTCTCTTCTTCAGAAGATAAAAGCGCTGACATTACACTTTTCTTTTCTTTGAGGAGCGAGGCATGAACTGTTGTGTTCATACGTCATAATTTTTGAAGTCACGAGGCCTAAGCGATGTGAGCAGACGTCATAGCCGATTGAATATCAATGTTGAGTAACTTGAACTCGTGAGTTATGAGATATTAATCCTTTTGTTATCCATACTTTAAGCCAGTCCATGTATTGAAGGATCGAAGTATCTGCGACTAAGTGGAGACTACACTAATATTACAAACTTGATTGCATATATTTTGGTTAGTGACATCAATATCCAAACCCTTTGGGGTTTCACGGTCAACATTGAGAATGCCATTGGTAAACATCATTCCTGTAGGTATCCACCTAAGTCCAGCATCCTAAAACATTCTACCAGATGGTATCCACTTATGGCAAGGTCTAGGATTGTTAGGCTTGTTATGCATAGTAGATGACTTAGTGAAAATACTAGACTTAACAGGTTGAACCTTTGTATGAGCATTTACCTTCTTTAGGGATTTTGAAAAACAATTATCATGATTTGCCTTAAAGATGCATTTCAGACAATTTGAGCAAACAACTTGTTTGGATTCATAAAATGATCTAGAGTTCTTAGAGTGATCTGCTATGGGAATAGCTTTATTGGCTTGCAACTACTATTAGATACAATCCAATCCCTAGTCTTTAGTTGAGTGTTCCTAGGTAATGGTTTAAAACTACTAGCAGTGCTTTGAAATCTCGTAGAATTCCTCACCCTAGGTCTAGCACCTAAATTTCCATCTTTTGAATCATGCCTTCTTTCTAGCCATTTCTAGATAAGAGTTCTTATACAAGTCATTCATATCAATTTTCCTAGGAAAGTGAGGTGAAGTGACTTGTTTTGTCAAAACTTGTTTCGCATCAACTTTGGAGGCAAACCGCGTTTTTGAAGATTTTGGTCATTCAGATCTAAACGCATTCGGTTGTCTAATAACTGGTTTCCCAAAGTTTGATGGTTTTGAAAACTTAGTGTTCACACTATTCCCTGTTGTTTTCACAGCTCATTTTTAAAGCAACAATAGCGAAACTCTTTTCACAAGTTGAGCTTTGAGTTCATCAATTTTTGCTATCAAAGAGTTTATTTGTTCCATTGATGTAGTTCGGCTTCTTTGTGAGTCACTTATTCTATGTGATGCTTTCAAGACTTATTTTCCTTTAGCAATTTGGCCACCTGGCCAGTAATTCATCATTTCTCATTTGAATATTATCAATAGCATTAACATCAGAATTACTTGTAACCAAATTACTTTTCTCATGCATATCAAAAATATGTTTCTTAAATTGTTGATAGTGAGTTTTTGGCATGAAAGTGAGCTTTTAAATCGTTTATTTCAAAAAATTCATGAAATTAAGGAAATTCCGGATTTTTACATGGTTTCATAGATTGAAGACTTTCCTCCTTTCCTTGTATTGAAATTTCAAGTGAAATGCAATGTTTTTCAAGTTTTGAGAATTTGTTTGAAAATTCATCAAAAGCCTTTTTATCAACCATATTAGGCGTTATGAAATTATTAGTCTCAAACCTCAACCATTGAACATTTATCGAATCATTTGACATTAAGATCGGTTTGTTTATGTATATTAGCAGATGCACTATGTTGAGCAGTTAGGGTACCTCATAACATGACACTGTTCAATTGTCGATCGATATCGCGTCCATCATGTGTAACAAGAGTTCTGGACCGGCCATGAGCGACTTATCTATCTCTGAGCCTCGTGATTGATGTTAGCGATCCATCATCTGGTGCATTATCCAACTCAACCCTACAATCTTCTGATTGTGCAGCATTCATTAAGCCATTAGATCACAACATCCACTTCTTGTGTGTGAGGAGTTCTTGAGTTGTTACATCATTCTTTGTTGTTTCGATATGCATTCGGCAACACCGAGCCAACTACGATACATTACCCGACTTATCACGAATATCTCTCAACTGTACCCCGACTCTCATCTACTTTTTCATCCTTTCGAGTAACTTCCTCAATATACTTCTCCACATTATCCATGAGATGGATAAGTGTCTTAATTGCTTAGCTAATTTCCATTCGATTGTGTTCTCTTGAAGGACATTTCATTCATGTCTTGATCATAATCTGATGTGAATTCCTTTCTAATGAATGACTGAAAGTGTTTGTAAATCACTTGAAGTCGAAGTGGAACTATCCTTTTGAACCTTCTCTTTGTCAAGTTGTAGCTCCAATTGCTCTAGGTTTACAAGCAAAGTTCCGTTAATGTGGATAAGTCGACGGAAGAGGCAATACATGTTCGTTCCATTGATGTGGGTAGAAGTAACATGAGGTGAGAGTGGAGTTGTTGATAAGGTTAAATCTTTCGCATGGCATTCGTATTTGACGGTGCAAATCTTTCTCATTGGACTCGGAGCATGAAGAACTCAAATCATCATTGATTGATTCCATCATCTGTAACCGTTCAGTATAGCTAATGTTCTCATGGTTGTCAACTGACATCATACAGTTTGAGTACTTCTAAAATCAGAATCGAGTGTAAGACATGATGTTGATGAATCCACGGATTTTACAAGTCTATGATTTAAGCAGAAATAGAATCTTTCGCGGGATTTTACTAAAATCAAGACCAAACCGTTAAGCAATGACCAATGGAGCGTGTTAAAGATGGTGATGGATTGTCACAATGATAGACAATTGTGTGTTAGGACTTATGATTGTTTGTAGGATAAGCAGAGATGTTGTTTGGTTGAGATTTGGATTGGTTTATGCTCGTTTTTACGGAGAAATTTAGGTCTAAAAACATAAAACCTCAATAACCGTTCGGAGTGGATTTAGGCCTCGAAGGTTTACCGAATTAACTAGTTTATTGACGCCCATTCTCTGCGTTCGGTCATTTGATGGGTAGAACGGCGAGGATTCTGGATCAAAAGTTATGACCGTTTGAAGTTTTGTCGGAAAAAGTCACAAGTCGCTAGTAAGACAAATCGCTAAGAGTCACCCAAGTCGCTAAGTACCAAGTCGCTAAGTGGCAACTTCGCTAAGATCTCATTTCTGTGAACCAAATTAAGCTGGGACCAAGTCGCTAAGACCCAGTAAGCTAGATACAAGTGGCTAAAGCACCAAGTGCTCTACGGTCAAGTTGCTAAAGAGCAACTTCGCTAAGTCCAAGTCGCTAACACCAAGTAGCTAAGAAACTTAAGTACAGTCGCTAACAAAGCTGAAAGCAAGTCATTTACCTTCAATTAAGCTGCAGTAGTGGAGAATCCACTAAGTGTCTTTGTGTCGGCTTGTCTCAAAAGACAAGTCGCTAGGACCAAGTCGCTACCAAAAGCACTACCTTCGCTACCTTTTGCGAAACAAGTCGCTAAGATGAAATTCACTACGAACCAAGTCGCTACCGAAAAACTTCAAAAACACACTTTTCAATCCAAAACAAGCCCAACCACAGTGATTCAAGCTTTCAAATCAAAACCTAAACACTTATGATGATTCTAAACACAAAAGTACAATCAAAATCCAAACTTTAACACTAGAAATGATCCAAATGATGTAAACTACTCTAAACTCATTCAAACCCAATAACCTTATGAAACCCACAAAATCCAAGAACATGAAAGATGAGTGATCAAACCATGGCTCTTGATACCAATTGTAGGATATTGGATTTCATAAACACATCAACAATCACAAATATGGTTCGAATATTATGAGTTTAGAGAGAGAAAGTGGAAGATTGGAGCCTTTCTAGAGAGAGAAAGTAAAACAAAGAAAGTTAGATTGAGTGAAAGGTCCAACCTCTACTTGGGAGGTAGGGGTATTTATAATTACATAATAAGCGTCCCTCCTTGAGTTGTGGATCGGGCATACTGATGGGTAAAGACCGTCCTTCCTCCACGGTGTTGCACTAAACTAAATAAGTAACTAAATAACTAGTAAATAACGTAATGTCTACGAGCTAACTTATGCTAGATTATATTTGGGGTGACCGATACTTCACTATGGAATTTCTAATTCCTAACAGCTTGCTTGTCGACCAAGAAAAAAATCCAACCTCAAAGTTGGTTTAGTTTGCTATATAAGCAAACATATACATCATGCATGTGACGAATAATTTGACTAACAACCTTTATTATGTTTTCTTTGATCTCTAGTTGACTAGTCTGAGAAAACTATATTGCATGCATATGTCATAGTATATATATCATTATATACGCATAACAATAAAGTTTTGGTTTTGTTGATTCCTTGCTAAAGTTCTATCGACGGAATGAAAAGAAGGTTAATGTTCTTTCTGTTTGATGGTTAGATATAGAGACGGTAGGATCATGTATATATCGGAAATATGTTGTCCGATATCGGATGGTGTTGAACTTGCTCATCGAGGCGGTTTGGTTATCGGGAGAAAAAGAAGACAAGGTCTTGGGGTTTTTCTTGTTCATGGTTTTATTCAAGTGGTCACTTGTTAATTGGTTTAATATTACGTTCTCGACTAGCCATTTATCGAGCATATCGTTATCGGGATTAAGGCATCTATTTTAGGTGCTTAGTTTCGTTTTGGTTTCTTGTTCCGTTACTAGAGATCAATTGCCAAGCAAGGTTTGGTTTTCTAAATCCCTTTTATTAATTATTCTTGTATTAATTAATTGTTTATTAATTACGTGGTTAACCTAATTGCAATTACTAGATCCTTATCCGCTGCGTACTCGTAGAGATTAATTGGTTAACTTGATCTAAAATCCCAACAGTGGCATCACGAGTCATCTTGTTTTTGCAATTATGGGTTACACGTTTCTTATATCAAGTTTACTCATTTTACACCTTTAGTCCATTTAGTTATCATGTTAACAATTAACCCTTCAAGTTTCAATAGTTACAAAACTAACCTTTAATTTATATAAATCGTACATATATATATATATATATATATATATATATATATATATATATATATATATATATATATATATATATATATATATATATATATATATATATATATATATTTATATATAATTCAAACCTAGTTTTAGATTTCAATATCATTTACGTTTTCAATCATTAGGACTCGATTAATACAAGGTTATATGACTCTTGTGATTCATTATTTCATGTGGTATTTTGCCATCGCCAATTAATTCCATGCCACACTAAACAACCAAATGAGACCCTTAATCACGTAAACAACCATGTACGCCCCATATTTATTTGCGAGGTTTAGGTCCCAGTTTAGAAACCGTTATTGAGATCATATTAAGGTCATATAGATGGATTAGTTCAATAAATGAAGGTCGACAGACGAAGACCTAGGTCGATTTATACATGGTTTCACTTGTTAATTCATGAGACAAACTTATTATCTTATGTGGTGTTTTAACTTGTATATAATCATGCGTATGGAGGGTAAAACCGACACACCAACAGAAAACAAAGAAGAAGCGAGATATAAGTGGATATTAGGCATTACCTTGTAGCGTGAAGAGATGTAGGAAACAAGACCAAAAGCGAAACAAACTAACACCCTTTTTGCCCTAGCATACCCACGACCATGAGCAGCCCAAGAAACCACACTCACGAATCCAAGAACTACGATCAATACCCGTCAGCATCCTTTAGACACCTTACCAAAGCTGCTTGCGTTGCCTCTTGTTGTCGGCGAA
>OU343220.1:300296071-300474411 GCA_910596185.1 Chrysanthemum makinoi | reverse complement strand
GGCCAGCGATAATTAATTCGACTACTGTGAATCGGAAGTCATATGAGAAACACATTCTTCGTGTGGGAAAAACCATTAAGCCCCTCAATGATATTCCTTCAAGATGACATTGACGAAGGAGTTCGGAAATCATTGGTGCGTAACAAATTCAAACCAGCGACGAAAAGTTTGGGCTTCCCCGCACTCTTCGAGTATGAATGGCGGAGGAAGTAGCATCGAGAGAGCCGGGAAGATGAATTCCTTTGATTTCGACCAATGATTCCTAAAGAACAAAACCGCCTTTGGCGGATGATCTCGATTCGGATTTTATCGTCAAAATCACATAGGAAAATTGGACGTTGCTAACTAAAAAGAAAAATCTCGGGAGGATGTATGAAAGAAAGATCAACCTAACAACGATGTTCACAATAAAACGAAGGAGACACCAAGGGTTCATCTAAGGTAGAAATGAAGAATGCAGCAAATACTCAACCAACTTGAAGATACCGATCCGGACGATGACGATTTCGATTACCGAAAGTTGTTACAAAGCGGGTTTCATTGACCCGATGATGAAGTGCAACAGGAAGATGATAAGCTTCTCGGCATCCCATTTAAGAGGCCGCCACCTATTATAGCTGGAAAATTCGAGTTTACGCGATACCATTTGGGGCCTGAATAAAAATTTTGCAAGATACGGAAAATTGAAACCAAAGAATATCTCCGCACTGCCACTAATGTCGGATGGGTCAGGCGCAACTTATTGAAAGACATGGAAGAAGTGGGGCAAGCTGAAAGGCCCCGATAGGAGCCCCATGCTCGGAGTCTAACTTAAAGACTCGGTAAAAAGGAAAAGTTCTCTTCGGAGACACCCGAATTACCTCCCTTTCTTTTGTTTTCATTTCTTTTCTGTTGTTTTTGTGTTTCTAACCATTGTTGCAGGAAGAGAACTATTTTTTTTTTTTTTGCTGCTGCAGTTGCTGATCTGAACAGAGTGTCCTGCGTAACTCATCTTGATGATTACGCCATAACCAACGTTTTAGCAGCAGAACTCTTGACGCATTACCAATTACGCGTAATCCATCTCAGTGTTACGCCGTAACTACTCGCTTAACACTCATACCAGGTTTTTGCCATTACGGCGTAACTCCCTCGTAGGGTTACGACGTAACTTTCCTCTGCCTTAATTCTTTCATTTTAAAACACAATAACCTTGTATTAGTTTTTAAATGAACTTTGTAGGTGTGTTCCCTGTAAACCTTCACGAGACTTCACTCGTCCACTTGGGACACCAAGTGGTTTAAAAGGCTTGTTGCATATGCTAAATGCAATCGTGATTCCTAAGAAAGTGAGTTAGGTTGTTTTTCATTTTTATTTTTTCTTTTTAGAATTATGCTTGTTGGTATTGTGATTTCAGGGATTGAAGTTTGTTCATGATGCTTAAACGAAGGCACGGTTCTTTTTCGTGGGCCTTCTTCTTTTTGGAGCAAATTTCGGGAAGCTTTCGCTCTAATTCTACCTTTCTCTTCACCTTTATTTTAATGCCTAGTACAAAAGGGACTTTTACAATTCAAGTGGGGGGACGGGAGTATAATTATCTCTTGAACTTTATTTCGCCCTCATTTTTCTAGTTTATTTTGAAAAATTATGCCATTTTTAAAATTTTGACATGTTTTTCCGAACGTAACTAGATTAGACCTTAGCCGAGCACATACAACCCTTGACATTACATGGTGAGATTAGCCTTATCCGTTTTCAATATTTTACCCCAAATCCACCAAATTATAAGTGTGCCAGTAGCTTGTAAACTTTAGAACTTGGCCTTTGCATCATTTCCGAGCCATAGACAGGTATGTTGAGTTAGCTCGATGTATTTGGACTTTTCAGTTTTAGAAGGAATATTATAGGATTATCACCCATACAGCCTACCATTGTGAGTCTATCAATTAGTCACCTCGACTTTTCGACCCCATGTGAAACCCTTTTGTTGCACTCACCTTTAGTGCAAGATACCCCTAGATACACCCTTCTGAACCATTCCTTTCAATTTATCAACCCAATATATTGTTTCGTTACACCTATATACCTTAGCCTACCCTGTAGTCTTTATTTGTGATTGGGAAGTCATTATTTGCCTAAGTTCAAAGTTCGAGTGGAAAGGTTTGGAAGTTACGCTTTCATCGACAACATTTATGAAGATCATAGAAGACCCCCCGAATTCCCATTGTTCATCTCAAGTGGGGGGATGTTATGTTATTAAGTTAAGATTCAAAAAAAAATGGTGAAAAAAAAAGAAAAAAAGATTGAGTTATGATATTGTAAAGTGCGTTGTTATAAGCACTATAGTTTAAGCATTATTTATTAGTATCGAGGAGGCCACCTCGGTCACAATAGAAGATTGGAGTTGGTAGTTTTTCCACAAAAAAGAAAAGGTGGTGTGTCCATCACGACGTCCTCTAATGACACATCTACCTTGCATTTCATGATCCGGTTTCTAGACATCTAAACTTGAACCTTGGGTGGACGGTAAGTGGTGATGACTTGGTTATAGATTTAGACTACCTGTTTGTTTTTCATTTTACACGAATTATATATCCCATGTCTTATCCTACCCTTTAGTCATGAAGCAGGTTCAGTGATGTACGAAAATATTTGGTGTCTTGGCCATGGATTTGGTCATGTATCATTGATTTTGTCTACTTCACCGTGACATGTTAGTAATGACGAGTCACCCCTTAACCTTTGTCGTGGGCTACCCATATTGCCTCTAGAATGTTTAGCCCTTAACTCTAGTGGTGGATATTTGTGTAACCGCCAAGCTTATGAAAGAATACATGCTATGATTGTACATTGAGTGATCACCACCCAAATTGGACACTTAGAATAGTTGAGAGATTTGGAGTGTTTGTTCCCCTTTCATGAGGTGTTCGACTTTTTATTTTTCTAGCATAAGGATTTGTAAACTCATATTTTCCAAGTTTTGGAGATATCTTTTAGGAATCTATTCTATAAGGTCTACTTGATGGCAAGTAGAGTTCAAGTGAGGGGATATTTGATAACATCAAATAATCCTAAATATTAAGTGTCAATTTCCCCCGATAATGCTTGTATTTTATATCATTTATATGGATTTATGCTTGTTTTCCGTTGTTTTCCACTTTCAGGTCAATTACGAGCATTAGAGCTAAAGAGACGCGGAAATGGAGACATTACTAAAGATTCATCACATTATGCCTATTTTAAAGAAGTTACGTGTAACTCCTCTCACATTACCGTGAACTATTAAGTGACCTGTAATACCAACTTATCAAGAGGTTAACGTGAACTCTTCCCAAAGGTTACTTAATGTAACTACATTAGGGTCAAATTAGGATCCACGCCACATACTTTACCTGAATTCATGCATCATTTTACGACGTGAATCGTTTATTGAAGACTACTTGCCAGAATTCACTTATTATTAGGTTACGCCAGAACTAGAAGATCTAGTGCATTTACGACGGAATAAAAGGTTACGGCTTAACTCCTAAATTGGTTACGCCGTAACCCAGAACTGGCCTATAAATACCCCACGAATTCCAGCATTTCTAAGCATCCCATTCCACACACAACTCTCTGAGAACATGGGAAAAAGCTCAAGGCAGGGGAGCATACGGAGTTGTTTCCAAGGGAGAATTCACTCCATTACGATAAGCTTTAGCTTTTTATATTTCTCTGACTTTCAATTATCTTACCTTTTAATATTGAATTGATTTGCATGATTAATATGAGCGGCTAAGCACCCTTTGGTGCTAGCCTAGTTATGATTCCTTAATTGTTTTGTTTGCGTTTACCTTTACTTCCGTACAATTATTTCTAAGTGTATGCATGCATAGTTCTTTGGTAGTCACCCTTGATTGGGTAGTTTTGAATGAAGGTAGAGGCCAATTGCCTAGGAGATATGACCAACTGACCCTAGGTGAGCGGAATGAGACGGGAAGGGTAAGATATGACCAACTGACGACCTTTTCTACTTGTGCGATTTGACCAACTGATACCTCCGTTTGGATGAACTTAAGAATTGGGAGGTGTAGTGTCTAAGTTCCTAACGGCCGGGCACTAACTATTTAGAATCTAGCATGTATCGGTATTAATGACTTGGCTTAGGGACCAGAACAACAGCACTTATGACGGTGCGGCCTGATTTCTCCGTGGTGCTCTTGCATGATAGGTTAGGCGAATTGACCAAATGCTGTCCTCTCGAATTTGACCCCACTTAAGTAATTGGAGTTGGTAGACGTAGACATAACTAGCTAGGAGGATTGACTAGGTGCACCACTATTCCTATATGATCTCTCTTTTCCCATTTACTTGCTTTTATTCTGCATAGTAGTTTTAATTAATTAATCCCTATCGAAACAATTATTATTCTGTGACACTAGACTTAGTAATAATCCAACACACATAGCTCTTGTGACGACCTGAAATTTACCATTTACTACACTATACACGATCGGGTACACTGCCCGTTAGTGCATTAGGGTAGACCATAGGTATAGTGAGACACTATAAATATTAAGACCTGATCAGTAAAACCTGCATCAGAAAAACATGTCAAAGTTTTAAAAATGGCATAATTTTTCAAAATAAACTAGAAAAATGAGGGCGAAATAAAGTTCAAGAGATAATTCTACTCCCGTCCCCCAACTTGAATTGTAAAAAGTCCCTTTTGTACTAGGCATTAAAATAAAGGTGAAGAGAAAGGTAGAATTAGAGCGACAGTTCCCTGAAATTGCTCCAAAAGAAGAAGGCCCACGAAAAAGAACGTGTGCCTTGTTTTTAGGGTCATGAAGAAAATTCAATCCTGAAATCACAATACGACCAAGCATAATTCTAAAAGAAGAAAAAGAAAACAAACCTAACTCACTTTAGAGGAGTCACTATTGCTTAGCGATGGCAACAAGCCTTTTAAACCACTTGGTGTCCCAAGTGGATGAGTGAAGTCTCGTGAGCGTTTACAAGGAACACACCCACAAAGTTCATTTAAAAACTAATACAAGGTTACTATGTTTTAAAATGAAAGAATTTAAAGAGAGGAAAGTTACGTTGGAACTCTATGAGGGAGTTACGCCGTAACTGGCAACACCTGGTATGAGCTGTCAAGCGAGTAGTTATGGCGTAACAACTAAGATGGTATTACAGCGTAATTGGTAATGTGTCAAGAATTCTGCTGCTAAAATGTTGGTTACGGCGTAATCAACAAGATGAGTTACGTCGTAACCAGTCAGTCAGCAACTGAAGCAATTAGTTCCTGTTTCCTAAAAAATGGTTAGAAAAACAAAAACCCAACAGAAAGGAAATAACAAACAAAGAAAGGGATAATTCAGGTTGTCTCCCGAAGAGCACTTTTCTATTATGAGTCTTTAAGTTAGACTCAGAGCCGCGAGGCTTCTATGGGGGCTTTTGGGCTTGCCCCACTTCTTCAATATCATTCATCAAATTATGCCTCATCCATGCAACATTCGAGGCAGTTCAGAGGTATTCAATGGTTTTGACTTTTCGGACTTTACAAAATTTCTCTTCCCGTCCCAGGTGGTAGCGAGTAAATTCATATTTTTCGACAATAATTGGAGGTGGTCTTTGTATGGAATCCCGAGTTTGCACCTCCTTTGTTCGTAAGCTTCATCATCGGGATCAGGAACTCCCTACATTGCCTTGTAACTCAAGGTAATATAGGATCCCTTCAATATCATCGTCATCAGAAGCTGTGTCCTTGAACCATTCTTCATCGAGCAGATTCTCCACTAGAACACGCTTGCATTCTTCTTTATCATTACAAACCAACTCTTTGTCATTGTCAACTGTTATTTCACTCGTGTTGTTGAGACTTTTGTTGTTTGAATTTTCTCGATCTATGTATTCCTTCCAAATATTCTCTTTGGTTAATGTGTCCACATGTCCATACTTAATCTTCACCCAATATCGAATCCTAGGTTGTCCAGCCAAGGCAAACTCGTTCTCTCATCATTGGCAAGGACCAAAGAATTCATCTTTTCCTATTCTTCCGGAGCTGCTTCCCCCATTACACATGTCATCATATGGGTTGCATGACGCCCAGAAAATTTTCCCAGGAGATTTATCTTTCACACCAGTGACTGCATAATTTCTTGTGTCAGTTTTCTTAAATGCTTATGTGTGCAGTTTATATCATCATTTAGCTCTTCCTTTTTCTGAATGTGCTTCGTAATCAATTTTTAGCTTCTTAAGAGATTTGGATCAATCATGTTTGCGACCCCAAATGAATTGCGTACCAATCTTTAAGAATCAAAAAAAGGCTAAGGTCATCGAATTTTATACAATGTCTTTATGCTCATGAGGGATGTCATTCTTCCTTCTTTCATTGTCGCCGCCATTGCAATACTCGTGGAAGGGGCTGCATGTAGGCCATGCTCTTGTGGCTCCTATCGGTTGTGATGACAGGAGCACACAGTGAGTTATAAGTGGTCTTCTTCATTTCAATGGAGAGTTTCGAGTCTTCATTCAATGTAAGCAGTCCATAAAACTTGTTATTCTTGATTCTCTCTTTGTCAGTACCTCCATCACAAGTTTTGTTTCTAGGATCACATGAAGCCCATAGGTCAAATGGAGTCCCTCTTGTTACTGGTATAGCCTTGCACAGGTGATATCTTTTTTTTTATGGTGATAAAGGAAATAGGTTAAACGTGGGACCAATCCAGTGTTCTGAGTCTCTGATTCACCTATATCAACGAAGTTGTTGCTGCCCATGATAGTTACGCCATAATGAGATTCTTTTACGGCGTTTAATTCGTTAGAGTGGATTTCCTCAGTATTCTTCCAACCCATGTCGCTGTCAAACACATAGTTACGCTGTAACTCATTAGGCATGTTACGGCGTAACTCAGATCTGTCGACGAAATCATCCCCTAAATTCGTATCATTGACCTGAACCTTTGAGTTATCATCAGAAAAAATCACCTTACATTCCATAGCTGGTTTAGATCCTTCAGGGTTTACGTTTTATTCCTCCTAATTTTTCACCTGAGCTTCATCACCATGGATTCTAGGTTTTTCAGAGTTGAGTCGTGCTTGGAAAGGTTTCTGTCAGTGTTTTCTTGGAATTCCTTCAACCACTCATCTTGCTCCTTTTGTCTTTGGGATGAATTTTTCCAGGAACTTATTAATTGTTTCTTCAAGGCTGGGCTTTCTTTCACCATAAGGCCCACGGTTGTAATTTCCACGATAACCATTACTATTTCGATTATCTCCGTAAAATGGTCGATTTTCTCCATACTTAGCTTCTTCAATATTCTCTTCGTCCACATGACGACAATTTTTCGTAAGATGTCCTCCTCTACAGATTTCACAACCTACTTGGATGGCATGAATGGTTTCTCTGACTTTCAGCATATCTCGACTGAGATTTTCAATTTTACTAGCTATTGCTGCAATTCCGTCAAAACTTCCGCCTTGGTTTCTTTTACTCCCACCGTCGTGCCATTTTTGAGAGTGGTCCGCCATTTTTTGAATGGCATCAATTGCAGTGGTAGGAGTCATGTTTGGGATAGGTCCTTGATAGTCCAACATTTTCCTTGTAGTTACGTTTATTCCTTTGCAGAAAATATTGACCTTCTGCGGTTATTCAAATCATGGTAGGACCTATAAAGAAGATCATTGTATATGTCCCAAGCGTGATACATAGTTTACGTCTTCTTGTTTGAAATTATGGATCTCCAAAAGCAGGTTAGAAATCTTCGATGGCGGGCAATATCTTTGAATAAAGTGTTTCTTTAGTACGCCCAAGTATTACTTGCCCCGGGGAAACTTTCGATCCATCTTCTGGCTGCTCCAGTAAGAGTCATTGGGAATACCCTAAGCATAACAGCATCATGAGACACGCCCGGAATGTTGAAAAGGCTAGCGATGCATAGGACATTTTCAACGTGCTCATATGTGTTTTTCTCCCTTTCCAGGAAAAAGGGTTAGCGTGAAGCTCCTCATAAATTGGTCTTTAATTCGAAACAAACATCCGACCTCCGATTGCCGGTCTTATGAGACCCGGCCCTTGTTCCGCTCTTGTCAACGCCAAGTATTCCTCAAGAGTGAGGTCATCGATGTCAACAACTTCTATGGTACCTGAAACTTGAATATGATCCGTGAGAAAAGTTTAAAAACGAAATGAAAGACTTAATATCAATCAAATATAAAACTCCCCGGCAGCTGGCGCAAAATGATGCAGGTTTTCTGACCAGGTCCTTATATTTATAGGTGTCTCGCTAACCTATGGTCTACCCTAGCGCATAAGCGGCAGTGTACCCGGTCGCGTGTAGGTAGTAAATGGTAAGCTAGGTCGTCCAAAAGGCTATGTGTGTTAGATTATTACTAAGTCTAATTGTCACAGAATAATAATGGTTTTGATAGGGATTTAATTAATTAAACTACTAATGTAGAATAAAATAAGTGCAGATAAATGGATAAACGGAAATCAATAGAGGAATAGAGGTGCTAACCTAGTCAATCTTCCTAGCTAGTTATGTCTACGTCTACCTACTACCAATTACTTTAGGTGGGGTCAAATCAGGCGCACCATCATAAGTCCTGTTGTTCCTGGTCCCCTAAGCCAAGTCATTAAGTACCGCTACATGCAAGATTCAAAATAGTGAGTGCCCGGCTATTAGGAACTTAGACACTACACCCCCCAATTCTTAAGTTCATACAAAACGATAGGTGATCAGTGGTGAAATCGCACAGTAGAAAGGGTGTCATTGGTATTATCTACCCCTTCAGTCTCAGTCGCTCACCTAGGGTCAGTTGGTCATATCTCCTAGGAAATTGCCTCTACCGCATCAAAACTACCGAACCGAGGGTGACTACCAATGAACTATGCATGCATACACTTAGAAATAATTGTACGGAAGTAAAGGTAAACGCAAACAAAACAATTAAGGAATCATAACTAGGCTAGCACCAAAGGGTGCTTAGCCGCTCATATTAATCATGCAAATCAATTCAATATACAAAGGTATGAAATACATGAATTGAAAGTGTAGAAAACTCGAAGGGGGGTTGAATAGTTTACCGATTAAAATCTTTGTTTTGAAACTTATTGACAGATCAATTGATATTGATCTTAAGTATGTTAATGAAGTATGCAAGCAATATGTATTAAGTAAATAAGAAAAGAAATGATCAAACCACAACAAGTTGTTTATAGTGGTTCGGCCTACAAGGACTCTTTTCCTTGCCCTACTCCACTCCCGAGTCTCACACTTTCGAGTTTAACTTCACTATTCAACAAGCTCCTTTCACCGGTGGAGAAAACCTTTACACTTCGCTTACACTATTTCGACACTAAGCTAGATGTCGAGTTCTTTCCAAGGGTACAACTACTCCACACACAATGTATTTTGAGGACTAAAATACTAACCACTCACACTCACAAGATTATGATGGTTTGATACAACAATGAAGTATGGATCAACACTAGATCATACAACACTAAACAAACAAGACTTCCAACTTCTCGTTGAAGCTTGAATATGACTTGATCTTCTTTGCTACAAAAGAGATCACTAATATGATATGGAACTGAGTTAGAAAGGTTAGAGAGAAGATATGTATGAGAGTATGTTAGAAAGGGATGAGAAACTACTTGGCTTGGCATTGCTATTTATAGCCAAATTGGACAGGGAGCGTCACGGACGGACCCCTTAAAAGGGTTCCGCGGGTACCATAATTGGTACCGGTCCCGGCAGTCAAGATATCAAATCTTGCCAAAAGTCAACTCTATCTAAGTGAGATTGTGCAAGATATGAAGAGTACAAATCTTCACAAAATATCTAATGGAATCTTCCAATGATTTCCATGATGTAATACATGATGTCAAATGTTGTATTACTATTTATAGAAATATGCAAATGCTTAAGTAGTGTTTGGTTTTAAGAACCTAACACATTCTACAAACTACTATCATACATAATGATTAGAGTCATATCAAGATGTTACTAATCATAAATGTAAATGCTTGAATGATGAATATATTGTTTGAAAGAGCTTGTTTTAATATCTATTAAACTTGACAAGCTTTAAGCTTTTATAAATTAAATTTACTTTTGTCGTTAACAAAACTTAGGCAAAGATCAAAAATATAAATAACGTTTAATGGCGATATTTGTATTAACAATCTCCCCTTTTTGAGGGACAAAATATAAATATTATTTTTATAAAAGAAACAAAGTTTGTACAAGAGTTATAAAAATATTAGTTTTAGAACTTGAAAAGGAAATGATAATGCAAGTGTATGAAATTTGACTTTTTATGAAAGTCAAAGAATTCACTAGTTGATGCATGATGTTGACTTTTGCAGAAAGTCAAAGTATGCTTTGACTTTTAAGAAAAGTCAAGTATTATCAATGAGAGTTCCTGTTTGACTTTTAGAAAGTCAAATGTATGCAGTTTGACTTTTGGAAAAAGTCAATATAAATAATTTCAAAGTTCTATATTTCTCCCCCTTTTTGTCTCAACAAAAGAAGATGCTATCGCGGAATGTAATGAGCCCGAGCTATTCTCTCCCCCTTGTTCAAAGCTCCCCTAATTTGGGTGCTTTAATGGGAAGATACATGGATTGTGAAAATAAAGCTACAAAAAAGATGTTAGTAATAATGATCATTCACAAGCATTTCCAAGCACTATGTAATGACACCATCAATATGATAAACAACATTCATTAGTTAAAATTTTTCATGAATCAAGATCATGAAAAGAGAACACAATGATGTGTTTTGAGTACAAGAAATAAAAATAATCCTAAGAAAGCAAATAAGAGAAAGACTATTCTAAAACCATCCTAAAGTGATGGTGGATGGGAAAGAGCGTTGAGGCGCTCAAGAATGTGGTTGAGGATGAACCTCATTTCTTCGTGGAAGTCATGGACCATAACCCGAGTCCGTTCCACGGTTTGACCCGTTTGTTCACAAGTTGAGCAACCATGCCTTGGAGGGAAGAAAGTTTGGGGAGGTTGTGGTGGTGGAATGGTGGATGTGTTGGTGGTGTTGGGAATGTTTGGGGTGGTCATGATGGATGCAAGCAAAGCATTTTGCATTTGCATTGTCTCACTTAAGTGAGAATCCACCATGCCTTTGAATTGGTGGAGGTTGTGGAGTTCGGCTTGAATCTCCTCTCTAGTGGGATTGTCATCCCATGCACTCGGAATGTCCTCAATATGAGGGGACATTGATGATGGAAGTGGATGATCCCCGTATAAGGGACCATGAATGTCTTTGTGAATGGGGTGAAAAAGGAGAGGTTTTGGCCCTAATGGGGCGTTTGGGTCAATGGATGTCCGGGGTGACTCATGAGCGATTCGCTCAATTGTGCCAAAAGATGGCAATGGTGGTGGATGACTTGGCCTAGAGGGCAAGTCCTCCAAGTCCTCTAGGAAAGGATTTGGTGATGTTGGTGGAGTTGAAAATAACTCCATGGGGGTGAGAGTGGGAGACCTTGGTGAAGGTGGTGAGGGTGTTTTGGATGTTTGGATGGGTGCCGGTGGAGGTGAAGTAGGTGTTTTTGTTGGTGGTGGAGTGGTGATCACAATGTGTGATGAAGTGGGTGTAGCTAAGGTAAGATTTGTATCATCTCTAATGGGAGATGAGATTGTGAGTGGTGAAGATTCGGATGATGAGCTAAGATGAACAAAGCAACAAGGCCTTACGCTAATTCTAGCGGTTTTCTTGCAAGGTTTTGGTGATGATTTAGTCATTTTTACCTTGGGTTTTGATTTGCTAGATAGTAGTGAGAATGAAGAAGGTGTGAGGATGATCATGGTAAAGCCTTTCAATTTATAGAGGTAAGAAATTGTTGAGAAATGGTTTGATTTGATGTTGAACCATTGAAGAGATGAGGTTCCTAATGATTTGGAAGTGGGTTGAATGCTAGTCATATCACCCAAGTCAATCCATACAAAGAAGATGGAGTGAAGAAGAAAAGATATGCAATAAATGTGTTCTAGTGAGTGGAATTTCCTAATATTGATTACCCACAGTTTGAAGGTACCAAAAAATTTGGTTCCTTCCTTTATGCCAAAGGGCTCCTTGGGTGGATTTTTCAAATTTTTGAATTTTGGTGGGAAATGGATTTCTTATACACCTTAGTAAATAATACTAGTTCTAATACCAGTATAAACTAGTTAAGATTGATTTATAAGTGATGGAAGATAATTTGGAATCACGAAAGAGTGAAATTGAGAAAATTACACGGAGGATCCACGGCACCAAAACATACCGAGGGCAATACCTAAAAAGTCTGGATGCGTCACTGTATCAGGTATGGCGGTACCAAACTATATAAAGGGCGGTACCAAATTATGGTGCCGTCGGATCCGTCGAGTCTTGAAAATTGGATGAGTTCGTTTTGGTTGTCGGGGAAATTTCCGAAACACGAAATTTTTCTCAAAAGTTGTTATACTAAACATTTCTAGTTAGGAAAAGTAAATAACACATATGTAAACATAGTGGAGCATAGATTTTGAGCAAGGCTTATTGATTTTCACAATATAGTGAAAATGGGTAAAATTTGATAGCATACTTGTGCTATCCCCACAGCATGAATTGTTAGCATACACCATTGTTTCAAGTTATATTATCATCCTACATAATAAAAGCAACTAAATAGTATCAAACATTAACGATAATGCATTGTTCCAAACACTCCTTAAAGTACCCTTATTTGTCCAATTTCTTGTAAATCTTGTTCATCATCCTACCAAGGCACTTGAACATTCCCTTAGTTTGCTTGAATTCGGCTGATTCATTCTCAATCTCGGGAAGAGATGCGTAATACTCATGAGGTGGAAGATGAGAGCTTGGAAGACCATCCTCGGAGCTATTTGATGATGATGATGAAGGAGTTGGAGGTTTAGCTCTCTTGCCTTTAGTCTTAGCAACTCGAGCATCACTCAAAGGTACAAAGATGTGAGGGATGAGATCATAGTGAAGGTGCATCCCTTTTGGGGTTGGTGGAATTGGGGCGAAGTTTCTATAGAGACGGGTGAGAAGCATCCCGTATGGAAGAGCAACGGATCCTTGAGTTGGAATATCAATCATTCTCCTAGCTATGTAGTAGGCTAAGTTGAATGGTTGTCGGGTGGACAAGTTGTAGAGCATGTGGCAAAGACAAGCGTTTATGTGATCCCTATTCCATATGGTGCTAATGACGTTTGCTCTAAGTAACTCCTCCCATTTCTTAAATTCGTGCTTAAGTTCATTTAGCTCCATTCCATATGGATCTCGGTCTACCTCTTTTCCTTTCGGGTTACTGGGTTGTATCCGTTTTGGGTTAAAAGGTGTTCACGGATGACATCCTTATCGGCCAAGCGGGTTAGATAGGGGAAAGTGCGGTCATTGATTGCATCAAGAGCCGTGAGTGACCATTTATCCGTGTAGACACAAGTTCCTCGGTTGGGAATTCCTAGTACTCTAGCAAATTCACTTAAGGTGATGGTGTAGTCATTTTGGTTGATTCTAAAGCTAAGACAAAATTCATCATCATCTTCATCACTAAAACTGGTCACACTAGCATAGAATTCTAACACGAACCTAGGACAAATTGGTTCATCAATGTCAAGAAGACAATCGAATTGAATGGCGGCTAGTTCTTCACGAAGATTGGTATGCTCAAGGAAGGATGGGTGAATGGTTCTACCCTCATGGAAATACCTTGATTCTAGACCCCTAAATATTTCTACTTGTTCCTTGGTGAGTCCTTTGGTTTTGTGGTGTTTGGGAATGTAGTTAAGTGTGTCTTTGTGATCATAGAATCTTGCGGCTACCATGGTTATTCCTAAGGACAAGAATTAATATGTTAAAAATGAAAATAAATTTTAACGTTTTTGATTCTAGTGTGTGCCTATATGAAAACAATTTGGAGTTGCGGTTATCTCGACTCATTTTATGCACAAAATGGTTTTAGTGGGGTGTTTGGCAAATACCATGAGATAACCTAAATGCTCCTAATTCAATGTGGCTACATTTGAATATACCCGGGAGTGCATATTAGTTATGCAATACCTTTAGTATTCAAGAGCATGCAAGTGATGAAAATTTAACGTTTCTATTTGTATTAGCAATGAAAAAAATGTTTTCCTACAAGTGAGAAGCTTTTCAAAACTTTTGACATGGGGTGTTTGGTTGTTTGATAACGTTTATTTAATATAAAATTTCGCTAAGCGCATGAAATGTAAAATCATGAATGAACTATCATGATGCAAATGATACTAATGAAATGTAGACTAAACTTAGTCCATATGAGATATCCGCGGATGATATGATCAAGTGAATTAGCCACTAAACCATTAAGGTTACTGGTTGGAACACGCAAACCTAGTTTACGATAAATCATGAAATAGTGAACGCGGAATTGTTTTGAGAAATGACCAAAATTGAGAATTGTGACATTCTTCCCATAGCCAAATACCTAATCACGTCTCGTGATTCGATTAACGATACTATGGCCCAAAACGCGACAAGGGTTCTAAAAGTTTATGCTTGTGTATGGTCTATATGATTATGTCAATGCTCATGCATATGAGTTACCCGGCCCAACAAGGTAATGCCTCGTGCTAACGCGGAGCAATTCCCGGCCCTAAATACACGCTTTCTTATGATTAGGCTCGATGAGACAAGCTTTCCCATTCTCAAGCAAAATTTTTAAAGACTTTGGTAACCGATTTTTACTTAATCCCACAACTCATCAAACAAGAAGCGTCATAACGATTAGGCTAAATCGGTTTAAAACGACTTGTTTCTAGCTCTCGATCTTTGCAACTCATCAAACAAGAATCGCTGGATCAAGCTGGAAACAAGTGGTTTGGAAGAAAATCTTTGAAAATTTGGCTTGATTACTGAATTGCTTACACATAAGAGACTATTACTCCCTTCATTGCATGATTCTTCCTAATTAGACATAGGTGATCAGGCTATGTATAATTTAGGAGTAACTATGCAATGCTTGGACTAATCGACTCATATGATGTTTGTGTTGAGTCATAAGTCCGCATGTATAAAGAATGTGCACTTATAATGATATGATGAGATGCTATGATGATGTGGTTATAGTCTAGGGTCAATGATGCAACCTAGTTCTCTATAACCCACGCCTCGATACCAACTGTCACACCCCCAAATTACCTGTTTTGCAACGGAATGGAATACCTTGGGGAGGACTGTCATAGCATCAAAGTTACAGTTATATCGAACGACCTAAAGTGTCGTTTAGAAAATACATCGTTTGATTAAGTAATAATCGAGTTTACAAAATGTAGGTCCTAAATGAAAATCAATGTATGCGGTAATAGGTTTGATACAAGCCAAACGATGTTTTTAAAGTGTATAAATCCCAGTGACACGCAGCCGTCACCACGCTTTATGATATGTCCATATGCATGCCATGAAGTGAATGCCTTGATACCGAGATAAAACATGCTATAAAGTGTCAACACAAAGGTTGGTGAGTTCATAGAGTTTGGTTAACAAGTAAAAGCCTTAAAAAGAGCGTTCATGTAACAAAGCCAAGTTTTTGGTCATATATAATAGTTCGCAAAGCAAAGGCATCAGAAATCCACTCACCCAAGTCCCGCCCATACAAAACTTTGCAACCTTGTGTGTTTACAACCCACTGCTAAAATAGTATGTCAATCATGTATGCATGTATCATAGTAGTTAAAAGTATAAATGTCACCACAAGGGTCTTCCAACAACTCGTGTTGGGATGTTCCTCCAACGCTCACGTTGGGTCAGTATCCATAAAATGGCCTTCCAACATATAAAATGTGGGATGTTTGTAAATGAATAGCCTTCCAACAACTTAATTTGGAGCCACTAATTCTTGTATGTTTGTAAATTAATAGCCTTCCAACAACTTAATTTGGAGCCACTAATTCTTGTATGTTTGTAAATTAATAGCCTTCCAACAACTTAATTTGGAACCACTAATTCTTGTATGTTTGTTCCAAATATGCATATGAAATCAAGTATAACCCAATCAAGTATATAACGCAATCAAGTGTAATTATAAGTAATGTTGCTTGACAAAAGAGTTTAAATGTTTGGATGAATAAGCATATATCTCGCCTCAAATAGTTTATAGGAATTTAAATGAGTAAAAGCGGGTATGAACTCACACTTGTAATATGTATAAGAGTTTAAAGTACTTGAGAAAGTAAAGTAAAATAGTTTGAGCATGTATCTCCCCCAAAATTAATTGAAAATGTATGAAAGTAGGGGCTATGAAACTCACACAGTAAATGATAATGATGATGTAATGGTGAAAAGTGGATACACTGAAATGTAGCGTGATACTTTAACCTTGACCTATTGTGAATGATATGATACGTAATGAGTTATGATGTAATGTTATGCATGCATTTCGTATGTTATTTATACCATTTGTGAGTTTTGAAAATAATACATATCGTCGAAAAATACTCTTTTGACGTCTTGACCATTCTTAAATTACTTTACAAGTATTTACGTCAAAATGTCATCCTACAATAGTTTCTTAATGATTTATTGTGAAATTTTAACTTTTCGCCGTAAAATAATGTCGTTGGAAATTTCATGAAAGTGACTAAAATGGCCTCGAAAAGTTAGTCGTAAAATGGTGTACGTCGAACGTTAGAAAACGAACTCAACGGTTTTGGAAAACTTGTATCAAAATTTCAAAGTTTTAGTACATAAGTTTTCGTCATAGAGGTCTCGAACATAAAGATAATAGAGGTTAAATATGGTGATTTTGTCTAAATGTGGTTTAAAAAGTGAGTTTCGGCAAAGTTTAAGCAACCGTAAATAGTTTATTACAACTCCGCTATACAAACGGTTGGTCGTTTTGGAAAGTATGCTTGGTGATCTCGATTTTATTAGAAGACATCTCGCAAAAGTTCTACGTCATAGTTAAAAGCACCTTCAACATGGTCGTTTTAGTTACCGTAACACTTATCTCGTAAAAATAATATAGTTTTTCTAAAAAATAATAGTTACGGCAATTTTATGAAAACGTGTATATTTTAGTCGTTACAAATCCGTTTTCTTAATTATTATATGTCCTTAGATTCGTATCAAAGTATACTAATATATTTTTGATAAGTCGAAATAATTTATAAAGCTTAGGACTCGTTTTTGACTCGTACAAAATAAAAATAGGTTGCTGAAATTACAGAAAATATATATTTCGTCGTCAAACTTGAAAAATTCATAACTTCTTCGTTATAACTCCGTTTTAATCCGTTCAAGCGGCCACGGATTCGTTTTAAAGTATATTTTCTAAATATCTAGGCCAAAAATTCGTGCCTACTGTCGGATTTTCCAGAAATTCAAAACAAGATCAGAACACTTTTATTACTTGTCAAAAATAGTTTTTCTCGTACTAAACCTATTCCAATCCCTTCAAATCAACTCCAAAGCTATACTAATCCTACCATACACCTTCTTAGGGTGTCATGGGTTCCTAAACATCATCAAGACCAATATATACCAAGGGAATAATTATAGGATGACCTTTATATATATATATAACTCTAAAAATCATGTAAAAATGGTATAAATCAACATAAGTCTTGTATGTTTGCTCCAAAAATGAAGAGATAAATATGAAATGAAAGTAAAAGAGGTAAAATGAAGAAAATATGCTTACAAGCTAAAATGATGAGGTGCAAAGAACAAAGGTTAGCCTAAACACTCTAGGTTTTTATTTCAAAACCTTATTAAGAGTATTATCTAGATTGTTATTACTTGAACTTGAGAAAAATTTTGTGATCCCTTGTAGCTCTTGATGTAGAACCGGTTATGAAGAGAGGAAACAAGAGAGAAAATGTTTTACTTGACTTGGTGAATTATTGGATGAATGAAGTGCATGAATGAGTTGGAGTATATATTTAGATATGTAAGTAAAATTTTCAACCAAACTATTAATGCCACCCCCCCCCTTGCCGGTTTTGGGGGACTTTTGTCAACAAAAATCTCTTTTTTTTTCATATATATTGTGTAAAGTTGTTAAAAATGTAAGTAAATGTATAGTTAAGTAAAATTGTTGTACTTGTACATAGTTGTGAAGTTAGAGTAGTATGGACTAAAAATAAGTTTTAATGGATCAAAGTTAAGTATATTGTAGTTATAAAAATTGTACAAATACATTTCTTGTAAAATTTGAGTGATAAAATAATTATCGTGCAGTTTTTAAGAAAAGTGTCGTAATAATTTAAATTTAACGATTTATGTACAAAATAAATTTAAAACACTGGCTAAACTCAAAATATAGTTTTTAGAAACTAAATGTAAGTATAAAAATATATCGGGATCAATTTTTAGAAATAACGGATTAAATGTTCAAAATAATAACTCACGCGATAACGTTTATTTAATATAAAATTTACGCGTTTAAGGTGAAATGTAAAATCATGAATGAACTATCATGATGCAAATGATACTAATGAAATGTAGACTAAACTTAGTCCATATGAGATGTCCGTGATGATATGATCATGAATTCGCCGCTAAACCATTAAGGTTACGCGAATTTGGAACACGCAAACCTAGTTTACGATAAATGATGAAATAGTGAAACGTGAATTGTTTTGAGAAATGACCAAAAATTGAGAATTGTGACATCAGCTCGGCTATAAATAGGACCTCTTCATTCACAGCTTTGTCAAGTAGTTTTAGTGATAGAAAGTAGAGTAGGAGTAGAGTAGTAGTTGAATTTTCAAGTAGTTTTTAATATTTTCAATGTTTCAGTTTTAATTCAGTTGTTAAAATTCCATTTTGTACTCAATTTTTATCAATATACTCATTTAGCTTGAATTTTCATTTTAAATCTGAATTCTGTTTTTATGATTACGTTTGCTGTTATAATTTCACTTTAGCTAAAAAAAACTCTCACTACTCTGCTTATAATCTCAAAATTATCATTGGTCAACTAAAGTCAATACGGCAGAATTGTTCCTGAATTGCTGGAATGGAATTGGAAATGGGTTGATTATAGTGGTTTTGGGTTGAGATCAGTGTAGGATAGGGGTATTCAGTTTTGTTTGGCAAGCCATAGTGGCTGGACCTCATGTGAGTTTCAATTCTTCTCTTAATTCTGTTTCACTTAGCTTAAATCGTGTTCATGCTAGTATAATTTAGCTTAAATCTTAGTTGTTTCATTATTGTTATCTTCCAACATTAGTACTGTTATAGTTTTGAGTTTTCTGCATTAAGTCTTAATTTGGCATTAGATAGATCAGGATAATATAGGTAAGTATATCAGTTCATTGATTTGAAGGTTTAAAATTCACAACAGTGTTTAAATCTAGTGTTTGGATCAAGAGGTGTAACTGAATTTAAGGTGTTATCAGAAGTTAAGTTGAATTGCAATAGTTTCTCTTAGGTATATTAGAGCCACTCTAGTCCTTTTATTGCACTTAGAATCCATAAAAGTCAAAAATCACTTTCATCTTGCTCTAATTAGTGCATCAGTTAGGTATTTGAAGATCCAAAGCTTGATTTAGGTTTAGACATTAGAGTAGTAGCATAATTTAGCTTTACTTTAGCTTATTTCATCATTTTCAGCTCTTAAATTGAAATCAAAACTCATTTTAGTCAAAATACCAAATCTGTCTTCAAAAGTCAAAAAGGGTTTCAAATGGTTTTACACAAAACTTTGTGGATTTTTAATAGACTCATTTCTGGTTCATAGTGGTTGAAATTTTGGATTTATAAACTTCAGTTGGTTGAGTTTGTAAACACTATTTTTGTTGAATTTTTAGATATTTCTAAAAGCACTTAACCAGCTTGTTTTCTAGGTCATAAATGCCCTGTGCACACTCTCAGCAGTCACTGAGTGTGCACAGGAACTTTGCAGTTAGTATAATTTGTTCATGTTAGTTAGTAATTGGCTCAAACTTGGTTTACTGGTTCTCTGGTTGGTAGACTAGAGATTTCTAGTTTTGGTTTTCTCTTTAGCTGATTTGATAAACTTGTGCTTAAGCCTTAATATAGCTAGTCGGGCCTATTTGGTACTTGTGCTTTAATCATATCATTTGCTTGTAGCTTGTTCATTTTAGGTGTAGAGTAGTTGCTTTAAGTTGATATTGAGTAATTTTAGCATAAAACAGGTTCTGGTAACTTTTGGTGCTCACTAGTAGACTTTTGTTTATTTTAGAGTGCTTAATAATAAGCAGTTTCATAGCAGCTTTGATTTCCAGCACACTAGCATAGCTTTTATAATTTTTCCTAGTTTGCTAATAATATTTTAGAATTTTCCTGAATTTTTCATAATTTTCTGCCACTGTTTACTATTTTTCTTATTTTAAATCAGTTTTTAGTACTTTTTAAATAGCATTTTATACAAATAAATCAGAAAAGCTTCAAAAAAATAAGTTTTCAATTTTCATAGATTAAGATAAATATAAAAAGCAAAAAAATAATTTTTCCAGATTTTTCCTAGTTTAATTAGTAATTGTTAGCATTTAAATTAGTTTTAAATAGTGTTTAATTCATAGAAATTCGAAAAAAATCAGAAAAATACAATTCCAGTTTTGAAAAATCTTTTTACTTATTTTAGAATTTTGAAAAATAGTTTCATAATTTTCACCTTTATTTTTCTAATTTTTAGTATTTTTAATTAGTTTAAAATTAGTTTTAAATTCAAATAAATTCCAGAAAAATCATAAAAATTAGTTTTAATTCTTAAATAGTTTTCAAATTGCATTTTTAGTTTAAAAGTATTTTTAGATCATTTTTAGGACTTATTTTGGTATTAGTTGCATTTTATTTACGGTTCATTTTAGTTTTATTCGCGTATTTAGGATTCCCCGTAGTGTAATTTCCCTTTTATGCTTCCCTTGCCCCGTAGTTTAGAAAACATCAATTTATCCCCTTCTTTTATTCAAATCCCGATAATCGCGACGTGAGTTGGAAATTCCATTCAACCCTCGTTCGGAACGATCTCGGTGCTCAAACCTAACACGTTTGAGTTACCCGTATACTACAAATTCTCTATTATTGGTTTCCCGACGAATCAATTTTTGGCGCCGCTGCTGGGGAGGGCTTGTAGTGAGTTTTCGTATTCTGTCTCGAATCGCGTGCATTTGTAGATCCTTCCCCGAGTGAAGTTACCGTCGTTTTTGTATATATATCTTTTTCAAAAACCCAAAAACATCTAAAACACCAAAACATTCTTCCTAGAGTGTTTACAAAACCATAAAAATTAAAAAACCAACAAAAGAAACCCAAACGTTAATTGTTACGTCGGCTCACCTTGAAGGTACAACCTATACACGAGGTATAAGGAAAATCTTGACATTAAATTGCAGACTGAAGAACGATCCACTCTTCGTTCCCGCTCCGCTGCGCGTACTTTTGAGAGCTACCGAGCACCGGTTGACGCGAAGGTTACAAAAATATTGTGTTTTCAAAATTTTCTTAATGATAAAAAACCAAAAAGATTTTCCTTTTCAAAATTTGTTTTAAAAACCCAAAAATATTCTTCTTTATCCTCTAACCCGATAATTCTTTCTCCTTAACCCTCTATATGTTTAATTCTCATGGAAACAATCAATTATCGTCATTGTTTTCATTGCAAAGGCCGTATGGCAGAAGATCAGTATTGTTGTCTTAATCCAGGTTCTAAAAAATCTTGCTATTGGTGCGACTTAGCCGACAAACAATCTCTCGATGACTCTAAAATTTTTTCTGACCATCCGCCACAACCCGAGATATGTTCTTATCGTCGTTGCCTTCATTGCCAAAGCCGTATGGAAGAAAATCAATATCGATGTTTGAAATGTATATGTGATTGGTGCGGAAATAATTGTCGGAATGGATTTTGTGATGTATGCAATAATTTTATTAATCCAAATCCAGATCTCGCTCGTCTTTATGCACGGCTAGAACAAAAGAGTGCTCTTTATAATGACATAATTGGAGAACCCTCGATTCCTACTCCTTCTCCGGTGAGGGAAATGGAATATGTTTCTGAGCCCGAAGTGACTCCCGAGCCTATCACGGAAATGGTGGAAATCACTAACTCTTATCCGGATAATTCTTCGATTTATCAGCTCTTGTGCATATGGTGCAGAGGACTCGAATATGGTGGGAATTGTCCCGGTTGTAGCAATGGAAAATCAGGAACCGAGTTTCACCACAATCCTTACAACGAGACAACCGACTTTCCTAACCAACCTCTGTACCATGAGCCGGAATCATACTCTTGTGAGTACTGTGGTGGTCCTCACCAAGGTTTTCAATGTCAAGTTCAATTTAACAACTCAACCTTTGGTTATGAACATTACCCGTATTCGTCACAACAATCGTACTGTTGTGAGTATTGTGGAGGTCCGCACGTTAATTCCGATTGTCAGATGCAGAATCCGATTGTTTACGAGCAAGTTCCTTGTAACAATTACGATTATCCTTATAACCCACCTCCACAATACCAAGAAGTTCAACCACAACCTTCACTAATGTCTAATCCAAAATTTCTGGAAATAATGAGTGATCTTAAGAATCTTCTTGATAAAATTACCCACGGAAAAGAAGATCCTCCTCAGAAGACCTATCGTGAATTATTAGCTGAAGAAGCCGCGAAAGTGATCCAACATCGTCCAACTACCTATTATTATGATTCTGATTCTGATGACGATTATACTCCTCCGAGTGGCAATCCCACTCCCGTTTCTGAGCCTTTCATTTCCGACCCTTCCCCTTCTCACACGCCGGTTGAGAGAAGTGACGTTCTTTTGGAAGGGGTCGATGATTCTATTTCTTCAAAAATCATTGAACCCGTTGACTCTCTCATAATGGGGGATGAGCATATTAGTACTATTCCGAAAACGGAAGAGACTAGTGCCGAGATCTTTATCCCAATCCCAAGTGAGTCCGAGGTTGTTATTGATGATATTTGTGATGAGCCTTCTCTTGATAATTCGAGCGATCATGATGAGATGTTCTCCGATTCCGATGACGATTCTTATGGAGACATTGATTTCGTCGACGATTTACCTTCTGAGCCCGTCAACATAGATGAAGTAAATGATTTTGAGCCGGAAGTTGAAGAGATTGAGCTCGATGATATTGAGATCGAGGATGAAACACTACGTGAAACATTGTTGAATTTTCATCTTCTCATTTCTAAGATTGAATCCTTAGACGATAATTCAAGTTCGCCTCCTATCTCCGTTAAAGATAGCGACTTCTTACCCGAGCTTGAGATTTTCCGATTTGATGAAGAGATTAGTGGCAGTCCCACTATTGTCGATGTTTATCCTCCGATTCTTGAGCAATTCTACTTTGAGGTTGATATGAGCAAGTTTTTGAACGATATTTCTGATACTCCGGCAAATGATCCGATCATTGAGGATGCGATTGATGACCCAATACCACCGGGTATTGAGGATGTTGTGAATGACCCCGAGGGGGATATGGTTGTTCTTGATGGTTTTATTAACTCCCCTTTCTCTGATGAGTCCACCATCCTTTATCCCGTTGAGCCGACATGTGAAGACAAAATTTTTAAACCCGGGATATTCATTGATGAGCCTTTTGTTAAAATCATTTCTGGAGATAAGGATCCTCGGATGGATGCCTTCATTTGTGAGCCTAAACCTCTTATCCTTTACCATGAGCTCCCATTTTCTTTGGAGTTTTCTCATACTTATCCGTCATCCTTTCGTCCGCCCGCAAAACCACCGGATGATGGATCCTTCTTACATGATATGCCTTATCCACCCATTTTCTTCTCCACCCAACCCACCCAGTCTCATTCTTTCGGGAATGAGGACACCGTTTTTGACCCTGGTATCTCTACCACTTTCTTCCCCAAGGACAAATGAATTCGGGAACGAGTCAGGCTAGCGACTCGGTGAAGAAAAACAGTAGCGCTTCGTGGGAGGCACCCCATGCTTATCTCTATCTTCTTTCTATTTTCTAATAAGTGACGTGAAGGGGTTAGCCTCTTCGATTTCTCGTGTTTGGTTGTTTGTGATGTTGTGTTTAGGATTTTCCCGATATGAAGACTCTCGTGCTCGAAGTTTGCTTTTTCTCTACTCGAGTTTCATGTTCGATGCTGATGGAAATCCGATATCCGAAATCGTATCGACTAACGTTTATCTTTTAGCATACTTAATAAACGGCTTTTAGATTTTCGTTGATACCCTTGCTTTAAACATTGAGGACAATGTTTCGTTCTAGTCTGGGGTAGGGTAATCTTCGATTTGATTTGACTGCACTTGTTTATTTTTGTCGTGTACTCTCGCAACCCCGTTTTTCCTAATGAAAAATTGTGCAAAAATGAGAAATTTTAAAATTTTTTGTAAGCTTTTGCTAGTTTTATGATCGAAAAGCTCTTGCTAGTCTCTTAGAAGTTACTTTAAATATGCGTTTTTCTTGAAATAGCCTTTGCTAATTGCTTAGACAAGAGGCTATAAAATGCGATTCTAGCTCACAAGGCCAAGAATTTGCAAGTCTCCCTAAGTGATTTTAAATATGCGAAGCTTAAACAAGAATTTGCTAGTTTCTAATAAGTTACTTTAAAAATGCGAGACTTGGGATTATTTGACGAAGCATTTGCTAAGTTAATGTATGTTTTGACACCTTGTTGACTTTCCGCTGGTGAAAGTAGGAATAGAATTCTGACTTGACCGGGCGTGTTGAGCCCTAGCTTGTTCCCTTAAGCATAGATAATCTAAAAATTATCGGCTAAGCATCCGCGGATCTCATTATTTGGGATTTTAAATTTGCGGAGATCGAGGAATGATAGAGTTACTTATGAGTTTAGATGCTAAGCGTTGAGTAGTTGGTTCTCTGTAGAGCCCATCGAAGGTACTTATGGCTTTTTGTTCCCACAAAATTGTTTCACCCCATATTTGTCTAACAATAATTAAAGATGTTGAGTTTTTGACGATAGTTAGTTCTTTATCTTCTTTAGAGAATCTTTGCCCGTGAGAGTTGGGTACACATCAAGGTACTGTCAGTGTTGCGGTGTAATAGACAATTGATTCCTGATAGTTTGCTGCTATTGTTTCTATTGTTATAAAAGCCGTAGGATTCGGAGTTTGGCACAAAAATTAACATGAAATAAAGCCCAAATGTATTAAAGTTGAAAAATCCAAAGCCATAAAAGTTTTCTATGTCCGACGGTACCCCCGTTGTCATGGACTTCTAAAATGGTTGAGGAAAAATCCAAAGTCATAATAAGACTTCTGATAAAACGGTAATCCCGTTGAGTTAGTGGTTGAAAAGACCAAGGGCCTAAATTGCAAAAATGCAAATGTGCTGAAATAAGTGTTAAGCCAAACTTTGAATCCGGGAGATATCTTCCTAAATCGTGCGAAATTAGGACCTTGATGTGGACCTCATTCTTGTGTGCAATGGTTTTCGAGGGAAGGTGGATAACTAATTAGCGACTTAGCTTCATATCTTTATCGGAATAAAAGTTATCGAAACGAGAAATTTGAAGAAATTCATTTCTCACAAAAATAAAAAAATCTAGAGGAAAATAGGAAAATGGGAACAAAAGGTAATTACACAAGTAACTTCCATGGGTAGTGTTAGCATCTAGAATCATATTTAACAATGATTTCGATTTTACGCTTAGTTTGGGGACTTGTGAAAAATCAGGGACGATGTATTCTATTCGTATGGTCATTTCACGCTGTGTTGTGTTTCCTATTCCGTGATCCTAACGTGTCTTTTGAAAAATGTTGGAGTTATTGATCGACATGAAAATTCAACAAACCGTCTCTCATAATTGGAATGTGCTTAATCATAATATCTATATGTGAATTAAAAGGTAAACGGGGAGTTTTTAGAATTAAGGTTTTCTTAATCTCTTTTGAGGAATCTCTGCTACTTCTTCATAGGTTTAGTAGAAAGAGATTGAGATCCTTGGTTTTAGAAGCGTGAGTTGATTGCGTTGCGTGGGGACACGACAATGGTCTCGTCTGGAGTATTTTGATATGTGCTTAAACACATATCTTTTGTTTATCAAAACTGACCCAAAATAACCAAGAAAGAGCCGTTTATTGTTAACATTTGCGTGTTTCTTGAGTTTTTGCATGTGCAGGTACGGATATGACAAAATAGACAAAAGAAAGCCAAAACCGAAGAAAACTGAGCGCGAGAGAAAGAAGAGTGCAAAAGCTGAGGCTAGAGAGGGAATTTACAAGTTTGGACAATCACTTCTCAAAATGAAAACTTTAGTCCCTGAAGATTCAGATTTGGCAAACATGGTCCTTGGTTTATTTGAGAATGACAATAATGATCCTTGAAAGATAATTTCAGAATTTACAAGTTTGGTCCTTGGAAAATCAGATTCTACACCTTTAGTCCTTATGTTAATTTTTGGATCCAATACAAGTCCTAAACTAATACTATCACATCCTTAGGCCCAACTTACCACAAGCCCAACACAGCTTATACCCGGTCCAAACCAAACCCCATACCCATTTTTCCTTTAACCCGGTAAACACTAAAAACGAAATAATATTAAAAATCTCAAACCCGCCAAATCCACCCCTCTTTTACCCAGGCCTAAGAACCCTAAAACACCCTTTCACCCAATTGATACAATCCGCCTAAATTAAGGGTACTTTCGTACTTTCGCCTGACACCCTCTGATACACGGATGCCAGCTTGGCAATCCGTGTGTTATCTCACCTTTTCTTGGCCTCTGATTGGTGCAAGAGATGTGGCAAATTCGATCCAAGGTCAGATATTGCTGGGATGAGGTGGAGATTGATCCAAGGGCTACCAAAGCACTCAAAGAAGCACAAGGCTCTCTTCTGGAATCTTCTCAGCTCGGCTATAAATAGGACCTCTTCATTCACAGCTTTGTCAAGTAGTTTTAGTGATAGAAAGTAGAGTAGGAGTAGAGTAGTAGTTGAATTTTCAAGTAGTTTTTAATATTTTCAATGTTTCAGTTTTAATTCAGTTGTTAAAATTCCATTTTGTACTCAATTTTTATCAATATACTCATTTAGCTTGAATTTTCATTTTAAATCTGAATTCTGTTTTTATGATTACGTTTGCTGTTATAATTTCACTTTAGCTTAAAAAACTCTCACTACTTTGCTTATAATCTCAAAATTATCATTGGTCAACTAAAGTCAATACGGCAGAATTGTTCCTGAATTGCTGGAATGGAATTGGAAATGGGTTGATTATAGTGGTTTTGGGTTGAGATCAGTGTAGGATAGGGGTATTCAGTTCTGTTTGGCAAGCCATAGTGGCTGGACCTCATGTGAGTTTCAATTCTTCTCTTAATTCTGTTTCACTTAGCTTAAATCGTGTTCATGCTAGTATAATTTAGCTTAAATCTTAGTTGTTTCATTATTGTTATCTTCCATTATTAGTACTGTTATAGTTTTGAGTTTTCTGCATTAAGTCTTAATTTGGCATTAGATAGATCAGGTTAATATAGGTGAGTAGATTAGTTCATTGATTTGAAGGTTTAAAATTCACAACAGTGTTTAAATCTAGTGTTTGGATCAAGAGGTGTAACTGAATTTAAGGTGTTATCAGAAGTTAAGTTGAATTGCAATAGTTTCTATTAGGTATATTAGAGCCACTCTAGTCCTTTTATTGCACTTAGAATCCATAAAAGTCAAAAATCACTTTCATCTTGCTCTAATTAGTGCATCAGTTAGGTATTTGAAGATCCAAAGCTTGATTTAGGTTTAGACATTAGAGTAGTAGCATAATTTAGCTTTACTTTAGCTTATTTCATCATTTTCAGCTCTTAAATTGAAATCAAAACTCATTTTAGTCAAAATACCAAATCTGTCTTCAAAAGTCAAAAAGGGTTCCAAATGGTTTTACACAAAACTTTGTGGATTTTTAATAGACTCATTTCTGGTTCATAGTGGTTGAAATTTTGGATTTATAAACTTCAGTTGGTTGAGTTTGTAAACACTATTTTTGCTGAATTTTTAGATATTTCTAAAAGCACTTAACCAGCTTGTTTTCTAGGTCATAAATGCCCTGTGCACACTCTCAGAAGTCACTGAGTGTGCACAGGAACTTTGCAGTTAGCATAATTTGTTCATGTTAGTTAGTAATTGGCTCAAACTTGGTTTACTGGTTCTCTGGTTGGTAGACTAGAGATTTCTAGTTTTGGTTTTCTCTTTAGCTGATTTGATAAACTTGTGCTTAAGCCTTAATATAGCTAGTCGGGCCTATTTGGTACTTGTGCTTTAATCATATCATTTGCTTGTAGCTTGTTCATTTTAGGTGTAGAGTAGTTGCTTTAAGTTGATATTGAGTAATTTTAGCATAAAACAGGTTCTGGTAACTTTTGGTGCTCACTAGTAGACTTTTGTTTATTTTAGAGTGCTTAATAATAAGCAGTTTCATAGCAGCTTTGATTTCCAGCACACTAGCATAGCTTTTATCATTTTTCATAGGTTCCTAATAATATTTTAGAATTTTCCTGAATTTTTCATAATTTTCTACCACTGTTTACTATTTTTCTTATTTTAAATCAGTTTTTAGTACTTTTTAAATAGCATTTTATACAAATAAATCAGAAAAGCTTCAAAAAAATAAGTTTTCAATTTTCATAGATTAAGATAAATATAAAAAGCAAAAAAATAATTTTTCCAGATTTTTCCTAGTTTAATTAGTAATTGTTAGCATTTAAATTAGTTTTAAATAGTGTTTAATTCATAGAAATTCGAAAAAATTCATAAAAATACAATTCCAGTTTTGAAAAATCTTTTTAGTTATTTTAGAATTTTTGAAAAATAGTTTCATAATTTTCACCTTTATTTTTATAATTTTTAGTATTTTTAATTAGTTTAAAATTAGTTTTAAATTCAAATAAATTCCAGAAAAATCATAAAAATTAGTTTTAATTCTTAAATAGTTTTCAAATTGCATTTTTAGTTTAAAAGTATTTTTAGATCATTTTTAGGACTTATTTTGGTATTAGTTGCATTTTATTTACGGTTCATTTTAGTTTTATTCGCGTATTTAGGATTCCCCGTAGTGTAATTTCCCTTTTATGCTTCCCTTGCCCCGTAGTTTAGAAAACATCAATTTATCCCCTTCTTTTATTCAAATCCCGATAATCACGATGTGAGTTGGAAATTCCATTCAACCCTCGTTCGGAACGATCTCGGTGCTCAAACCTAACACGTTTGAGTTACCCGTATACTACAAATTCTCTATTATTGGTTTCCCGACGAATCTGTCGACAGCAAGCAAGCCCAAACAATCCTTCATGCCCGATCAGTTGGATGCCCAAGGCCCAAGGATGCTCCAACCCGACCCAAGTCCATCAAGAACCTGTCCATGTGTCGTTTAGTGTGATCGGGTCAAGTAGCATGCATTAACGGGTAAATATTCAAGTTATATTACGTTCGACACGTATACTCGTGTTTATCGTGTGTGCCCCCATCGGCTCACACACTTCTAGTCGTTTACGTGCGTTTATAACTCCTACAAACCAACAGCTCCCACTTGGGAGTTGGTGTGTCAAATGGCACACAAAACTAACGACGGAAACGCCTAGCAAACGCTCTCACTCGCTTTTTAACTAAAAGTGTCTGAGAGAATAGTTTCGTAAAAGGTTCTCAGTAGCATGGTCATTCAATGTCTTGCTCTAATTATCCTTTGTTATAGATACCGTTAAACCATGGATAATGGATCTCAAATCATTCCATATAGTTTAACCATTTAGAATCTCGTTATCGATTTTAATTCAGATATACCAAATGTAATCAAGTATCATCTTGCATTACCCTTTGGGTTCGGCAGAACAATTTTCTTATTAATTCTGGAGAGGCGCCATGGTATCTTTCTGCACATATCAAGTGGAGTAACAAATCCTTTATTGACTACAAGTGTTGTGGATGCTGCTTCACATTACTCCGAAATATAGCTTTTATAACTACCTTGTTCAGATGGCGTTTTGCGTATACTTACAAAAAATGATATCCACACATAATAGAACTTGCTTGCATCTCAAGTCTAAGGATGAAGATAACAAACCATTTTCAATATTTACTTATGACAAGGATCCAAAAGTAAATGTTTGAAAGTTGGGGAATCCAATATGCATCTGTAGTGAATACATATGAGTTTGGCAGGAACAATCCAAATTCTCATTAGAATATAACCAACACTCACATTTGCCTTACATAACAATATTCCCATATTGTTAACCGATAATTGACAAATTTAGAATAATAAAATCATTCAAGGATTAAACATGCAAATATAGGATAACAATTATTATATGAATGAATAACAAATACCAAATATCTTTATTCATCATAAAGTAAAAATTGTCTATCAATCAAAATTATCCAAATACTAGAACAGATATGCATGAAACTCATTTAGTAAGTTGAAGCCTAATGTTTCCAACATTCTCAACCTTTCTTTTACAAGAAAAACTAAATAGTTATCTGAGTAAACTTTCCGAATACTTGTTTCAAATTTCACATATAGTGAGTGATTTGAAATATAAGATGAGTGTCTTATCTCATATGCTCATACAATTGCAAGAGTTATAGTATGGGGATGTTGTCTTACCTTGCATGAGGTATTAGAAATCAACGACATACTGACAGTCGTCTTTACAATTTCTAGAAGTGTAAAGTACTCTCATTCATTAATGTGTAATGCAACAATGCTCTATGTTGAGCATATCTAGTTAGCAGATTTTTCATAAATGATAAAATCCTACTACAACTAGTATTAATAATCCTCTAGCATCATTTGTACTTATACAACACTATGCTTTATAATTCGTAAACATTTATAAAAACAATAATCTAAACACTCTCAATTAGATATTGTTGTTGTCAGCTCATTTTGTTCTTGTAAAAAAGCAACAACTAGTCTTATACACAATATAATATATACATGATAAACCCTTAGTTTAAAGACACAAGGTTTCCATCCATGTAAATTATTCCAAGTGAAATATATCATTGAAGACATGCTTGAATGATATATTGCATTTGTGTCGGACTTAATTTTTCGCATTTGTTTATTCCAGATAAACATTTATTCCAAGGTTGTTTGTTTTATTCCCTAAATTCCAAGTGAAGTTTCATTCCAAGCTTAAGGATCAATATCTAGCTTAAATAGAATGATATCTTCAACATGTAAATATTAAGGAAAAACACAATGCTCCCACTCAATGTCAGATGTACTCAAGAGATATCTTAATTCAATCATAATCATATTGTAATTAAATTCAAGATCTCAACTCTTGGACGCATGATCCAATCCAAAATATGGATTGCTCAAATTTTGTATACTACATAAAGATAATATATGTTCATAACCCTTTTGATTACACACCGTCCTCGCAAAAGGTAATCATAAAGAAAGAGTTATAAAATCTAATTGTCATATTCAACATACAAATCACATGTATGACAATTAAATATCTTTATATAATTGATGCATGTATTATATAAGAAAATTTAATCACAGTCAATTGCTTAAGTATGATTAAAAACTTCTTATTAAATGCCAAACATTAATATGTATACAATTTTGTCCTTGTGAGTTATTCTTCAAAAAAAACTCATTCCAATCTCATAGGTTAACTGTTAGGCGAAATAACAATCAAGCTCAAAACTCGATTTGCCTTTTAAGTACTGCATCTTATCATTCATAATTCTAAAATATTTATCAGATTCAAGATGTGATAATGTATTTTAGTAGTTAGCTGATTTACAACAATATTCTAACTTATATTCCTCAGCAATGATATTAAAAATATCACTCAAGTGATGAGGCATCCTTTCGGATTTATGAATGAGAGTAATCATTATACTTCGGTCAACATTTTCATGTTTAACCTTAGTATGACATTAATAAGTATATTTTAGAAGGTTAAGTATTTTGTTCTCAAAACTTTGAGATATGTATATACTCCCACTTACTTTTGTAAGTAGAGACAATTCTCTAAATAATAAGTATTTAAGCAAAAATAAATTGTTCTTTATGGAGAATCACAAAATACATTTTAAGTTCTCATCTCAAGATTTGTTAATAAAATGCTTCATAAGATTTTAACAAATTCAGAACTTAAATCAAGACATAATGGAATTCCTTCCAACAACTCAAATTAGGGTTTATAGAAAAACTCTAATTTAGTGTCACTCTTTAACCAAAAGCTCTAGCAACAGTTTTGTGTTTCGTCAAGCTAGGAAGAACACCAATACTACAATCTTCTAGCTAGGAAGTGTAGAAAAATCAAAAATCCAAAAGGGTTTATGATTCAATTTGTTTGGGTGGTAAAACCTCAAATTCCTAATAAATTAGGGTTTTCAGTTATAGGTTGTCTTGAATACCTTCTAGGTTTGAACTCTATTGAGTGTATCCATGACACACGCAATTTCTAACCTTGATATGTTTTGGAGGTAGAGCAATTAAAGCTATCATGAACCAAAACAATATTAATAAGGTTTGACCCAACACATTAGAAACACCATAATGAAGTGGTATCTTATGAGTTATTAGAATTGTGAAACTATATCAGAATTCTATAGATAACTTAATTTTCTTTGGACCAAATACTTGTCAATTGGGTCGAGCCAAATTGCATATAAAGTATTTACAAACCAAGTGCATGCAATAATGTATATTAATTGAACAATACAAGAACCTTATGTTCACGTGTTCACAAGAAGACATAACTGTTCAAGGATTATATGTTCATGTGTTAACAAGAAAACAGAACATTTCAATAATACATTATCAGTCTTTGAATAATTCAAATGTTTATGTGTTAACTAGAAGACATAACACATTTACTATATATATACTTTATGTTATAAGTCATTGACTAATTCAAGGACTTTATAATTATGTCTTAACATGTAAGCATAATTATTCTAACAAAAGTAATCATGAATGCAAACTCTTGAGTTCTATAGTAATTTCAAGTTAATTTTATACTTCAGAATTATGATCATTATCATATAACCATAATTATGTTGACTAAAACATGTAGTCAAATGTTGAAGTATCTTTACACTATATTATGACATTTGAATGTAGTAGGGCAACAAACATCTAGCGTGTTCAAGTCCTAGTAGAATCATTATTAGAATTTAGTAGGGAAATAAACATCAAGCGTGTTCAAGTCCTAGTAGATTTATTAGTTTTCTTACCTTGCGGTCAAGAGATACCAATAATATTGTTGTTCCTTGCACACACTTTGAGATTTCTCCCACTTGTGTAAGGTACAACATCATATTATGAAAACAAACAACACGTGATTGATTGTTCAAACAATATGATAATGTCATATATATCATAAGTAGTTTTAGAACCATAACCTGTAATAAGGAATTGTGGATTATTATTCTATAGATAATGTTTCAAGTAAGCGGCAGCAGGAAGGCAACGAGTTATCTGATTAAATAAAATGCAATTATCCTTTAAGCAATGGTTGTTCATATTCGAAAAGTAATGAATTATTTCAAAGCAAGTTTGAGATGATATAGGTGACTAACAGGAAATAAATCCCGTAGCTCCCACTGAAATTGACAACATTACATGAATGATATTTCAGTTATAAAATGCAACTGCTCCCACTGGATTTGTCAACATTGTTAGTGTTACATTTCCAGTAGAAAGCATATAGCAGTTTTATATACTTTCCTATTCTCTTCAATTGCCTACGAGTAGCATGTACTTAGGTATTGAGCAGAGTATATGAAGTTCTACTTATGCAGACAATGAAAAGCCATTCTTTTATTCAATTAACTTGAATCTTTAGCATGCAATTCCTCCTTTATCGTCTACATAGCCCCAAGGGTAATTAGCACTTTAGGAATAATAAGAGTCCAAGAAGATTACCTAGCAAATATGCTAGTAATTCCTTTACTCTTTGCGGTTTAAACTCATACATCGTGACAATTGCAGGATGTTATTTATTTTGGTAGCTTTAAACACAATGTCTCCAGTTACACAAAATATTTTATCTTTTAATTATCTCTAGACCACAAAAGGGTAATGAAAGATCATAAATGAGTTTATCAATTTGTAATCCTATCTTAGTTTGTCAACTCAGGAGAAAAGATAGGTATAAGTCTCACTCTTCTTACTAGGAAAAGAGACTAAGTTTGTTTTTCAAAGAAAAACAACTTTGTTTACGAATTATGTTGCAATAACACAATTAATCAGAACATAAAAGTTCAATTATAGTATTTTCGATAATTACATTCTTAAAAGAATTAACTACCAAATTAATTACTAATTAAGATTAAGATCCATCTTGCAACCCCACTTAATTACCATAGGTCTGACCAGTGTATAAAAAAATAGGACAAGAGGTAAGCGACGAGCGTTAATTGCATAATGCAACTCTTAGATTTATGAGACTGTTTAAGGCATTAGTATCAAGTAATAATGTCAAAAGCATGTTTAGTTCTTATCTTATGCCTCGGGTTACAGGTCTGACCAAGCTAACTCAAAATAAGTCGACCAAGTATGAACGTGTGAAAATAACCAGAGGTCTGACCAGTGAGAAATAATTACAATGGGTTGGAAAGGCCCTTAGGTCTGACCAGAGAAGTCAATCCAAGTGCACGTGTTCATAGTTGGATGACATAGACTTAAAATTAACAAATAGGTATGCACATATAAATGTGATAAAAGTCGTGTACAAAGAAGCATGCAAAACAACTTTTGGTAATGACACTATAGTGATCATCATGGTTCACGGTAGCTCCAATCGAACGCACAGGGAGTTAGAGGACCAGGTAAGCGCTGAAGCATAACCTAGACATCCTTTCGGTGCGACTGTGCGCACCTCTTTAAACCTCCTTTTGAGTTTGTTCTAATGGGTGAGCCGTACATCCCAAGTGTCCATAGCGTCTAGTTTTTAAATTCTTGAAAACGTGTTTCATATATTAGGTCACTTTATTTAACAAAAACGATTTTCCACGAATCAAATAGCAGGTCACAATTGAGCATGATATTTAGGGGTGTAAATAAAGACCCATATTAATGTTATGGTTACAATATGTATTATTCCATATTGCATACAATTAGGTGTCAAAGCAAGTAACAATAATGCACATAATGGAATCATAAACATATAAACATAAACATCAATATATACCCACATATTGTTCCGAGCACTCTTGCGAGTCTTCCCCAAACGGAGAACCATAAGATCGTCACTAGGATGTAATACCTAGATCGCCCCATACATCACTTAGAAAAGCAATTGAGTGGAATTACTTGTTTCATTCAGCCTTTTAAACATGTATTGCATGTAATTGTTTTATTTTGTTTTAATAAACAACTAATAAAACAAAATAACTACACTAGGTTTCATGCAGCCTTTTAAATATGTTTATTAATAAGAAACGTGTAACCCATAAACGCAAAAATGAGATGACTCGTGATGCCACTGTTGGGATTTTAGATCAAGTTAACCAATTAACCTCTACGAGTATGCAGCGGATAAGGATCTAGTAATTGCAATTAGGTTGACCACGTAATTAATAAACAATTAATTAATACAAGAATAATTAATAAAAGGGATTTAGAAAACCTAACCTTGCTTGGCAATTGATCTCTAGTAACGGAACAAGAAACCAAAATGAAACTAAGCACCTAAAATAGATGCCTCAATGAGTATCATACACAAACCCGATAATGTATACGTTCGATAAATGGCTAGTCGAGAACGTAATATTAAACCAATCAACAAGTGACCACTTGAATAAAACCATGAACAAGAAAAACCCCAAGACCTTGTCTTCTTTTCTGTCCGATAACCAAACTGCCCGATGAGCAAGTTCAACACCATCCGATATCGGACAACATATGTCAGATATATACATGATCCTACTGTCATATATCTAACCATCAAACAAGAAGAACATTAACCTTCTTTGCATTCTGGTCGCATAGAACTTTACCAAGGAATCAACAAAACCAAAACTTTATTGTTATGCATGTATATACGTATATATATATATATACTATGACATATGCATGCAATATAGTTTTATCTTATGACTAGTCAACTAGGAGATCAAAGAAAAACATAATAAAGGTTGTTAGGGATAGTCAAATTATTCGTCACATGCATGATGTATATGTTCGCTTATATAGCAAACTAAACCGACTTTGAGGTTGGATTTTTTTCTTAGTCGACAAGCATGCAAGCCCAAAAAATCCTTCGTGCCCGATCATTTGGATCCCCAAGGCCCAAGGCTGCTCCAACCCGACCCAAGTCCATCAAGAACTTGTCCATGGGTCGTTTAGTGTGATCGGGTCAAGTAGCATGCATTAACGGGTAAATATTCAAGTTATATGTGACAACTCGTACTTTCAGGTCATTTCTCAAATTTACTATTCATCTCGGGAATTTACTATTCATCGGTTACTATTCATCGTTTATCGTAAACTAGGTTTACGAGAATCAAATTCGCGTAACCGTAAGGGTTTAGCTGCAAATTCAGGAACAATTATTGAGGACATTTCATATAAACTAGATTTAGTCTACATATCATTAGTAACATCATCATCATATTAGTTCATGCATGGATTTGCATATTTCATTAAACGTGTATTTTCCTATTAAATAAACGCTATCGCGTAATCATTTATTTTGAATATTAATCCGACAATTCCAAAAATTATCCTGATATATTTTTATACTCATTTTAATACTATAAAAATTATATTATTAGTTTACCCGATGTTTTAAATTTATTTTGTATATAAATTGTTATATACATATATTTACGACGGTTTACGTGAGTTCGATTCGATAATTATTTATTCACCCAATACTTACGAGGAATGTATTTTTATAATTTTTATGACTTCATATATTTTATTTTGTTCACTTCCTTTAGGCACCCTCGTGTTATGAACGTACCATCGACCTACACTTTTATTTAATGTCAAATAAATTTCAATGATATGCTAAAACTATTTTAAAATAGTTAGTGTCACCAAAACATAAAAACTTTACGTTTTTACGTTGCATCTTCATATCAAAACTAATATGAAATATATTGATAAGTTTAGAGATTTTTATAAGTATCATATTTTTATGTTGCCCAGTTTTAAATTTCGTAACTTAAAGGCTTAATATTAGTAATTACCGGGACCAAACTATACTGTATAAACTAATACTATCTATATATAACACAAAATGTTTACTTATTTTCTCATTATGCCACGTTTTTCTAACAATTATGAAATATTATTTTGTTACTGATGAGTAAGTCTATCCGTGGCATTCAAATATGATACATTAACGTAGGTTTCAATAATTTCAAAAACCAGTATTATGACTAATAGTATTTCAAACGTTATATATACATAAGTAAGTAGTAACTATACGAGTACACTGAGTAGAAGCATATTAGTACAAGAGTTGGCATCTTTTTATCAAGAAGTTAGCATTAAGCCAACAAAGGAAGATTAAAGCATTATAAGTAACATCGTAGTCGGAATTAAGCCAACAGTAATTTGATTAAGCCTTCTTTCAAATTCTCTAGGTGAGTTTTCATAGCCCTATTGTACATGTTTATACTTATTTTCAAACCTACGGGGGAGAATACATTGCACATCCTTTTTATTAGGATACCAAGTATATCAAATTCATTACATTGCTTAAGTTACCTCATTGCCAATTGAATGTCCCCATTTTATAATCATGAACCATTAATTTCGGAAGAAGCGAGGGTGAGTGAATAGATCTATTGAGGGTGACTCCTCCATCCGGGTTGGTGGTCCCAACTGGTCAAACGGATGCATTTCATTTTTATCATTATTGAGTTGTTTGGCAAAACACTCTGTTGGGGCGAACATCAGTCCAGCTTCGGTGTCATGTGCTTATAGCAATTGTAACATTTTTATGTGGCATATTTGTCATACATGGCCTACACTTGTGTAGTCGTATAAAACATTTTTCATAAACCTATGATTTCTCACCAACATTATTGTTGACCGTTTTAGCAATGTATTTTCAGGGAACTAAGGCATTCGCATCATGGCACGAATAAGGAACCCTCATAGAGTCGTGATGACGACGCGTCTCATTGTAAATTATGGCATTTTCAAAACATCGTTTGGCTTGTAATGATCATATTTCCGCAAACTTTATCAAGTTTTGGGACCTATCTTGTAACTCTGAATGTTTTAAATAAATATCAAACGATGTGTTTTCAAACGACACTTTAGGTCGTTCAATATAACTGTGATTGTGATGCTATGACAGTCAACCCCCAGGAATTCCATTCCGCTGCAAAACAGGTAATTTGGGGGTGTGACAGATTGGCATCAGAGCTTCAGTTATAGAGAACTAGGTTGCATCATTGACCCTAGACTATAACTATATCATCATAGCATCTCATCATTTCATCATAAGTGCATATTCACTTTACATGCGGATTCGTATACACTTTATTTAAGTTATTTACTTTATTTTACATCGGTTGTCACAGAGATGTCTTCAGATTCCGACCCTATCACTATATCATCTGACACTAACATGGAGGATGTCTCATCGGACACCAACATGAATGATGTTTTGTCACACTCTAGTTTAGCCTTGTCTTTGGTTGGCTCCACAGCAGATATACCACTTATAGTATACGACACGGAGACTGAACCCTTTGAGGAGGGCGAAGTCGCACCCACCCCACCAGTTAGCCCTACACACGGCCCGATTCACCCACCATCACCACTATTATCATCATCATCCTCATCATACTACCTTAGGGATCCTTTGCCCACATCGGACTTGCCGCTCAAGAAGCGCGCACGTTTTGACATCCCTACATCACCCACTACTGAGCCCGAACCACCTGCTAGGTTCGAGATAGGGGAGAGCTCTAAGGCTGCTGCTGCTAGACAGCCTTCCATTGCCACATTAGGGGCACGAGTAGATAGCCAACAGGTACAGATTGATAGGATGTTAGGACAGTTAGAGGAACTGTCATTGGATCGAGTGGAGACCATGGAGGAGGAGATTGAGGGTGTTGTGATAGGTAGAGTTTCTATAGATTTGTCTCATCAGGGGTTAGAGTCTATGCAGCTAGAGAACCGGGAGCATATTACGGAGTTGAGGCAAGAGATGCCCGAGTTATTCGATAGGGCTGAGATGACACAGGACGAGTTACAGTGACAGGCTCAGGAGTTGACATTAGCTCGTGAGAGTATTGTTACTGCACAGGGTCAGATTAGCGAGTTGAGGGGTATGGTTGCTAGTTTGACTACACAGGTTCGAGAATTACAGGATCGATCAGGTGGAGCACCAGGAGGTGCCTAGTGTAGACTTGTATCATGTATAGTTTTTACTACTATTATCCTAGTCACGAGGTATGTGACATAGTTTAAAGAACTTGTTGTCTTTTGGTTGTTGTACAAACAAATATATCAAGTGTTGACTCTACTATGTAGGAATGGTTTTACTATCTATGATATCGGTCCAAGTAGGCCGAAATTTTCATGCATATTATCCACGTGTGTTGTGATTATATTTGTGATATTTCGTGGTTGTTCCGTTGTGATTTCATTATGCATGTTGTGGTTGTGGATATATATGTGTAATGTTTGTTTCTACTTATGAGTTCTCATAATTGTTTCATCTTATGGTTTTGAAGAGTAATGGCGCCAAAGAAAGTTGCACCCAAATTGACACAAGCAGCTATGCAAAAGTTTGTGAGGGATAGTATAGCCGAGGCATTAAGGATTGAAAGAGCAACAGTGGCGGCTGCTGCTGAGGCTGCGGCTACTGCCGAAGCCGCTAGACTTGCCACTGCTGCTGAGGCTGCAGCTACTGCTGAAGCTGCCAGGCTTGCTAATGCTGTTGAGGCTGTGGCAACTGCTGAAGCTACTAGAATTGCGGCTGCTGCTGAAGCTGCTAGACTTGCTGCTGCTGCAGGAATTGCAGGCGGGTCTGGGGTTCGGAGTTGTTCATATAAGGATTTTAAAAGTGGAGACCCCACAAAATTCAAGGGCACCGAAGGGGCCACTGCAATGGTACGATGGTTTGAGAAAATGGAGTATGTGTTTCTGTTATGCAATTGCCCTGATGATAGCAAGGTTAAGTTTGCTACAAGTACACTACTAGATGGGGCAATGTCGTGGTGGAACTCGTATGCCCAGCCTATGGGAATGGAAAATGCTTACAAGCTCACCTGGGAGCAATTCAAAGGTTTGTTAACAAAGAAGTATTGTCCGCGTACCGAAGTGAAAAAGTTGGAGACCGAATTTTATGAACTAGTAACTGTTGGGTATGACATTGATACTTACATTCGAAGGTTTCAAGAATTGGCCGCGTTATGTCCGTCTATGGTTTCGGACAACGAAAAACTACTGGAGGCTTTCATTGGGGGACTTCCCCAAATTATTCAAGGAGATGTGATTTCTTTTGATCCGCAAACGATTGAAGAATCTATTCGAGTGTCTCAAAAGCTCATGGCACAAGTAGTAAAAAGAGGCAACATCACCAACACCAACCGAAACAACAACAATACCAACAACCGCTCCAATTACAACAATAACCGAAACAACTTCACCAACTATAACAATAACAACAACAAAAGAAAGTGGGACAACAACAGAGGTGGAAATGTTACTCAACAACCACCCAAGAGACAAGAGGTTGCAAAGGCCTATGCTGCAGGCCCAAAGGAAAGAAAAGGGTACACGGGTATTTTGCCTAAGTGTGATAGGTGTCTAAGTCATCACAATCCCGGTCGTTGCCCTAATCCATGTGGGAATTGTAAGAAAGCGGGTCATCAAACCAGGGACTGCAAACCACAAGTGACATGTTTTGGTTGTGGAGAAAGGGGAAATTACAAGGGAGAGTGTCCAAAGGGAAGAAATCAATGAAACAGGAATCAAGGTGGAATGGCACAAGGAAGAGCCTATGTCATGGGAGGAGGAGAGGCCAAGGAGGACCCGAATGTTGTCACGGGTACGTTCCTTATCAATAATCGTTATGCATCAGTTTTATTTGATTCGGGAGCCGATAAAAGCTTTGTGTCCACTATATTTGCACCTTTACTCAATATCAAACCAACCACATTAGACACATCATACAACATTGAATTAGCTAACGGTAACTTAATTAGCACCGACACCATTGTCCGTGGTTGTACACTCAATTTTCTAAATCATCCCTTCAATATAGACCTTATGCCCGTAGAACTTGGTAGTTTCGACGTCATCATCGGCATGGATTGGTTATCCAAACATCGTGCAAGAATCATTTGTGATGAAAAAGTTGTTCATCTTCCTTACAACGGCGAAACTTTGATCATTCGTGGGGAACGAAGTGGAACTAGACTCAGTATTATATCATGCATCAAAACGGAGAAGTACATAAAGAAAGGTTGTTTTGCTTTCTTAGCACATATAACCGAAAAGAAGTCGGAAGAGAAGCGACTTGAGGATGTACCGATTGTTCGAGAATTTCCTGAAGTCTTTCCCGAAGACTTACCAGGACTTCCACCGGCACGTCAAGTAGAATTTCATATTGACTTAGTACCAGGAGCTGCACCAGTTGCACGAGCACCTTACCGACTAGCACCATCAAAGATGCAAGAGTTGTCTAACCAGTTGCAAGAAATTTTAGACAAAGGATTCATTAGACCAAGTTCCTCGCCTTGGGGAGCACCGGTCTTGTTTGTGAAGAAGAAAGATGGATCCTTCAGAATGTGTATAGATTATAGAGAGCTGAACAAGTTAACGGTGAAGAATCGTTACCCACTTCCCAGGATCAACGACTTGTTCGATCAGTTGCAAGGCTCTAGTATTTACTCAAAGATTTACTTGAGGTCAGGTTACCATCAACTTAGAGTCCGGGAGGAGGATGTTCCGAAAACAGCATATAGAACTCGCTATGGTCATTATGAGTTTCAAGTAATGTCGTTCGGATTAACCAATGCACCTGCAGTATTCATGGATCTCATGAATAGGGTATGCAAACCGTATTTGGACAAGTTTGTGATAGTATTTATCGACGACATATTGATTTACTCAAAGAGCACGAAGGGAACTTAAGAACGATTTTAGGACTACTCAAGAATGAGAGATTGTATGCCAGATTTTCGAAGTGTGATTTTTGGAACCGAAAAGTACAATTTATTGGTCATGTCATCGATAGTCAAGGATTATAGGTTGACCCTGCAAAGATCGAGGCTGTAAAAGATTGGGCTACCCCAACAAATCCTACAGAGATCCGACAATTTTTAGGACTTGCCGGGTATTACAGAAGATGCATCGAAGGTTTTTCAAAGATAGCTAAAGCTTTGACCAAGTTGACACAGAAAAACAAGAAGTACGAATGGGGAAAGAAACAAGAAGATGCTTTTCAGTTGTTGAAGCAAAAGCTTTGCAGTGCGCCAATTTTGGCACTACCCGAAGGAATCAAAAACTTCGTTGTATACTGCGATGCTTCACATAAAGGGCTTGGAGCTGTGTTAATGTAGAACGAGAAGGTGATAGCTTATGCTTCTCGACAACTTAAGGTTCATGAGAAGAATTACACCACTCATGATCTTGAGTTGGGAGCCGTAGTTTTTGCACTCAAGATTTTGAGACACTACCTTTACGGTACTAAGTGCACAGTGTTTACGGACCACAAGAGTTTATAATACGTTCTTGATCAGAAGGAACTTAACATGAGGCAACGTCGTTGGTTGGAATTACTTAGCGATTACGATTGTGAAATCAAGTATCACCCGGGAAAGGCCAATGTTGTGGCCAAAGCTCTTAGTCGGAAAGAATGACCCAAACCTTTAAGAGTAAGATCATTAGGAATGACAATCAGTTCACCTTTACCATCAAAAATACTCGAGGCACAGATCGAGGCACTCAAGGAGGAAAACGACCAAGTGAAAAACTTTATGGTATGCCCGAAAATGCAAATGGCTTTATAAAGAGAGCAGATGGAGTATTATGCTTCAAGGATAGAATGTGGGTACCATTCTATGGCGGAATACGAGAGTTGATTATGCATGAGTCGCATAAGTCATAGTATTCTATTCACCCAGGATCTGATAAGATGTATCAGGATCTCAAGAAACTTTATTGGTGGCCGAACATGAATGCAGAAATTGCCACGTACGTTAGCAAATGCCTTACTTGCTCTAAGGTAAAAGTCGAATATCAGAAACCTTCAGTATTACTCCAACAACCAGAAATTCCCCAATGGAAATGGGAACGCATTACAATGGATATCATCACAAAACTTCCTAAGACATCGGGAGGTTACGACGCTATTTGGGTAATCATTGATCGTCTTACCAAATCAGCCCATTTTATACCAATTAGAGAGACTTATTCCATGGAACAACTTACTAGACTTTATGTCAAGGAAATAGTCTCAAGGCACGGTGCACCAATTTCCATCATTTCCGACAGAGATAGTCGATTCACTTCAAACTTCTGGAAATCATTACAAGATTCATTTGGAACCAAATTAGAGATGAGCACTGCCTATCATCCACAAACCGATGGGCAGAGCGAAAGGACAATTCAGACATTAGAAGATATGCTGAGGGCATGTGTGATTGATTTTGGAAATGGTTGGGCTAACCATTTGCCATTAATCGAATTTTCGTACAATAATAGTTATCACACCAGCATAAAAGCGGCACCATTTGAGGCACTCTATGGTCGAAAGTGCCGATCACCTGTTTGTTGGGCCGAGGTTGGAGACGCACAACTCACTGGTTCAGAAATGGTTCGGGAAACAACAGAAAAGATAGTTCAAATTCGAGATAGACTCAGAACTGCCAGAAGCCGACAGAAAATTTACGCTGATGTTAGACGCAAACCATTAGAATTTCAAGTTGGCGAGAAGGTTATGTAGAAAGTATCGCCTTGGAAAGGCGTGGTACGATTCAGAAAACGCGGGAAGTTGAACCCGAGATACATTGGGCCATTTAAGATTTTGAGCAGAGTCGGCCCTGTAGCATTTCGACTTGAGCTTCCGTCAGAACTTAGTCACGTACACAACATGTTTCACGTTTCAAACCTCAAGAAATGTCTTTCGGACGAATCACTCGTAATTCCATTGGAAGAAATTCAACTCGACGATAAACTCAATTTCGTGGAGAAACCAACAGAAATCATGGACCGAGAGGTCAAACAGTTGAAGCAAAGTTGTATTCCTATCGTGAAAGTTCGCTGGAATTCTCGAAGAGGTCCCAAGTTTACTTGGGAACAGGAAGACCAGATGCGTCTCAAATATCCTCACCTTTTCACCGACAACACCGTAGGACCCAACATGGACTGAATTCAGGGACTGAATTCCTTTTTGGATGGGCGAATGTGACAACTCGTACTTTCAGGTCATTTCTCAAATTTACTATTCATCTTGGGAATTTACTATTCATCATTTATCGTAAACTAGGTTTACGAGAATCAAATTCGCGTAACCGTAAGGGTTTAGCTGCGAATTCATGAACAATCATTGAGGACATTTCATATAGACTAGATTTAGTCTACATATCATTAGTAACATCATCATCATATTAGTTCATGCATTGATTTGCATATTTCATTAAACGTGTATTTTCCTATTAAATAAACGCTATCGCGTAATCATTTATTTTGAATATTAATCCGACAATTCCAAAAATTATCCTGATATATTTTTATACTCATTTTAATACTATAAAAATTATATTATTAGTTTACCAGATGTTTTAAATTTATTTTGTATATAAATTGTTATATACATATATTTACGACGGTTTACGTGAGTTCGATTCGATAATTATTTATTCACCCAATACTTACGAGGAATGTATTTTTATAATTTTTGTGACTTCATATATTTTATTTTTTTCACTTCCTTTAGGCACCCTCGTGTTATAAACGTACCATCAACCTACACTTTTAATTAATGTCAAATAAATTTCAATGATATGCTAAAACTATTTTAAAATAGTTAGTGTCACCAAAACTTAAAAACTTTACGTTTTTACGTTGCTTCTTCATATCAAAACTAATATGAAATATATTGATAAGTTTAGACATTTTTATAAGTATCATATTTTTATGTTGCCCGGTTTTAAATTTCGTGACTTAAAGGCTTAATATTAGTAATTACCGGGACCAAACTATACCGTATAAACTAATACTATCTATATATAACACAAAATGTTTACTTATTTTCTCATTATGCCACATTTTTCAAACAATTATGAAATATTATTTTGTTACTGATGAGTAAGTCTATCCGTGGCATTCAAATATGATACATTAACGTAGGTGTCAATAATTTCAAAAACCAGTATTATGACTAATAGTATTTCAAACGTTATATATACATAAGTAAGTAGTAACTATACGAGTACACTGAGTAGAAGCATATTAGTACAAGAGTTGGCATCTTTTTATCAAGAAGTTAGCATTAAGCCAACAAAGGAAGATTAAAGCATTATAAGTAACATCGTAGTCGGAATTAAGCCAACAGTAATTTGATTAAGCCTTCTTTCAAATTCTCTAGGTGAGTTTTCATAGCCCCGTTGTACATGTTTATACCTATTTTCAAACCTACGGGGGAGAATACATTGCACATCATTTTTATTACGATACCAAGTATTTCAAATTCATTACATTGCTTAAGTTACCTCATTGCCAATTGAATGTCCCCATTTCATAATCATGAACCGTTAATTTCGGAAGAAGCGAGGGTGAGTGAATAGATCTATTGAGGGTGACTCCTCCATCCGGGTTGGTGGTCCCAACTGGTCAAACGAATGCATTTCATTTTTATCATTATTGAGTTGTTTGGCAAAACACTATGTTAGGGCGAACATCAGTCCAGCTTCGGTGTCATGTGCTTATAGCAATTGTAACATTTTATGTGGCATATTTGTCATACATGGCCTATACTTGTGTAGTCGTATAAAACATTTTTCATAAACCTATGATTTCTCACCAACATTATTGTTGACCGTTTTAGCAATGTATTTTCAGGTAACTAAGGCATTCGCATCATGGCACGAATAAGGAACCCTCATAGAGTCGTGATGACGACGCGTCTCATTGTAAATTATGGCATTTTCAAAACATCGTTTGGCTTGTAATGATCATATTTCCGCAAACTTTATCAAGTTTTGGGACCTATCTTGTAACTCTGAATGTTTTAAAAAAATATCAAACGATGTGTTTTCAAACGAAACTTTAGGTCGTTCAATATAACTGTGATTGTGATGCTATGACAGTCAACCCCCAGGAATTCCATTCTGCTGCAAAACAGGTAATTTGGGGGTGTGACATTATATTACGTTCGACACGTATACTCGTGTTTATCGTGTGTTCCCCCATCGGCTCATACACTTCTAGTCGTTTACGTACGTTTATAACTCCCACAAACCAACATAAGTAATGCAAGTAAAGAAAGCAAGCTAAGTAAAGGATTGAAATGACACAACCGATTTATAGTGGTTCAGCTACAAGGAAAACTTCTTTGCCCTACTCCACTCCCCGAGTCACCTACTCGAGAGTTCAAGCACTATGTCGACAAACTCCTTCAACTAGGTGGAGAAGCCTTCAAAACGTCGCTTACACTTTTTCTGGTACAAAGCTAAACACGGAGGACCAAACCAACACTACTATAACACAACAAATATGTGAAATATGAAATACAAGATCTTTGATACAAAAATCTTGTGGAGGAACAAATCAATCAAGGACCCCTTGCTTGGATGACTTGTAGAATGCTCGTGAACTCGCCTTAGAGAAGGACCTATATGAGAATCACAACAAAAGAAAGAAGAACTACTCTCTAGATCAAGTGATCTTAGGTTAGAAGAATGTAAGAATATATGAGAGAGTTTGTAAGAAGAGGGGTGAGTTACAATGAAGAAATGGCTCTCTATTTATAGGCAATTTCTTCCTACTATTGCACGGATCCCACGAATCCCTTGCCTGAGGGATCCGTCTAGTGCAAACGGAGGGATCCGTGAGACGCTCCTGTTTGCCCATGGGTTTTTGGGTTATGGGTCATGGGTTATTGGTCCTAGACTTTGGACCATGGGTATCTAAGTAGATACAATGTATATAAAAGATGCAATGCATCTAGACAATGGGTTATGGGTTAACTCTATGGGTTATGGATATGCTCCATGGGTTGTGATTTTTACCCATTCTAATAAACTATTACAATAAATGAATTATTACAACAATTTATATTAAATGACTATATATGTAGATGCTTTACAAAAATAACATGTATCCTTGTAGTTTTACTTATGATAACATTATATTTGTTATCAACAAAACACAAAGAGATCGCTAAATATTAATAAACGTTTTTACCGTTTATTTTTATTAACAATCTCCCCTTTTTTGTTGATGACAAAACATAATGTTATGATGAGTAAAACTTAAGATTATATGTATGTTTTGAAAGCATAAGTTTTACTTCTTCTCCCCCCTTTTTGTCAAAACAAAAAGAGACCCTAATGAAGAAATAAAGTGTGGAAAAATAGTCCACATATCTCTAACTCCACGTTGACGGTAGCTCCGCCTAGAATAGGGCGTCAAGTGAGAAAATATAAAAACCTACAAAGAAAAGGCTAGTAGTAACATGCATAAATAATCTTGTGATTGACGAGAAACAAGATTGGGATCCAAGTTATGTAAACAAAGCCTTGTAATAAAATAATAAAATGTAGTGGTATATATGCCACATACAAACATGTAAAACTAAGAACAAGGTTTGTTCTTTAAAATGACTCAAAAGAGAAAAAAATAGAAAAAATAGTAATATTGTTCCTTCCATGCTTGCATAAGGTTAATGATGGAGGTTTTGGTAAGTGATGATGTTGATGCGATCAAGGATGTGGTTATGTAAAACCTTAAAAAATCGTAAACGTGTTAAATGACTATTTTTCCCTCAGCCTATAATTATGAAAACCTGTGAAACACGTCCACCTCTTTAATTTCGTTTAACACTTATCTCATAAATAATTTACGCAAGAGTATGAAAAATAAAATATACTTATGTCTATGAATTATATATTTATCACACATTATATAAGTTTCTTGAACTATTAACCTAAATAAAACTAAAACAAATGTAATTAAGGTAATTAAATCAATATTGAAGTTGTCATTTATTTACTCCCCTATTCATGCTTAAAATACGCCATAACCCCCCCCCCCCCATTCACGCCCCAATTTATTTTCCTCATAACTCTCCTTTAATTCATAATTATCCCCCCATTATAATTTACCATCTCATCCAAAATAATCACCCTAAAAACCCTAGATCAAAGTGACGGCTCATCTTTTCTTTTCCAAAATTCATCGACAACAAGGAGGCAACGCAAGAGCTTTGCAAGGTGTCTAAAGGATGCTGTGACGTGGGTATTGATCGTAGTTCTTTGGATTCGTAGTGTGGTTTCTTGGGCTGCTCATGGTCGTGGGTATGCTAGGGCAAAAAGGGTGTTAGTTTGTTTCGCTTTTGGTCTTGTTTCCTACATCTCTTCACGCTACAAGGTAATGCCTAATATCCACTTATCTCGTCTCTTTTTCTTCTGTTTTTTCCTGTTGGTTTCGTGGGTTTTACCCTCCATACGCATGATTATATACAAGTTAAAACACAACATAAAATAATCAGTTCGTCTCATGAATTAACAAGTGAAACCATGTATAAATCGACCTAGGTCTTTTGTCTTGTGTCGATCTTCATTTATTGGAACTAATCTGATCTATATGACCTTAATATGATCTCAATAATGTGTTTCTAAACCTGGGACGAAACCTGCAAATAAATATGGGGCGTACATGGTTGTTTACGTGATTAAGGGTCTCATTTGGTTGTTTAGTGTGGCACATGGAATTAATTGGGTGAGGGGTGTCACAACATGAAATAATGAATCACAAGAGTCATATAACCTTGTATTAATCGGGTCCTAATGACTGAAAACGTAAATGATATTGAAATCTAAAACTAGGGTTTGAATTATATATATATGTACGATTTATATAAATTAAAGGTTAGTTTTGTAACTATTGAAACCTGAATGGTTAATTGTTAACATGATAACTAAATGGACTAAAGGTGTAAAATGAGTAAAATTGATATAAGAAACGTGTAACCCATAATCGCAAAAACGAGATGACTCGTGATGCCACCGTTGGGATTTTAGATCAAGTTAACCAATTATCCTCTACGAGTACGCAGCGGATAAGGATCTAGTAATTGCAATTAGGTTAACCACGTAATTAATAAACAATTAATTAATACAAGAATAATTAATAAAAGGGATTTAGAAAACCTAACCTTGCTTGACAATTGATCTCTAGTAACGGAAAAAGAAACCAAAACGAAGCTAAGCACCTAAAATAGATGCCTCAATGAGTATCACACACAAACCCGATAACGTATACGTTCGATAAATGGCTAGTCGAGAACGTAATATTAAACCAATCAACAAGTGACCACTTGAATAAAACCATGAACAAGAAAAACCCTAATACCTTGTCTTCTTTTCTGTCCGATAACCAAACTGCCCGATGAGCAAGTTCAACATCATCCGATATCGGACAACATATGTCCGATATATACATGATCCTACTGTCCTATATCTAACCATCAAACAGGAAGAACATTAACCTTCTTTGCATTCTGGTCGCATAGAACTTTAGCAAGGAATCAAAAAAACCAAAACTTTATTGTTATGCATGTATATACGTATATATATACTATGACATATGCATGCAATATAGTTTTCTCTTATGACTAGTCAACTAGGAGATCAAAGAAAAACATAATAAAGGTTGTTAGGGATAGTCAAATTATTCGTCACATGCATGATGTATATGTTCGCTTATATAGCAAACTAAACCGACTTTGAGGTTGGATTTTTTTCTTGGTCGACAAGCATGCAAGCCCAAAAAATCCTTCATGCCTGATCATATGAATCCCCAAGGTCCAAGGCTACTCCAACCCGACCCAAGTCCATCAAGAACCTGTCCATGGGTCGTTTAGTGTGATCGGGTCAAGTAGCATGCATTAACGGGTAAATATTCAAGTTATATTAAGTTCGACACGTATATTCGTGTTTATCGTGTGTGCCCCCATCGGCTCACACACTTCTAGTCATTTACGTGCGTTTATAACTCCCACAAACCAACATAAGTAATGAAAGTAAAGAAAGCAAGTTAAGTAAAGGATTGAAATGACACAACCAATTTATAGTGGTTCAGGTACAAGCAAAACTTCTTTGCCCTACTCCACTCCCCGAGTCACCTACTCGAGAGTTCAAGCACTATGTCAACAAACTCTTTCAACTTAGTGGAGAAGCCTTCAAAACGTCGCATACAATTTTTCCTGTACAAAGCTAAATACCGAGTCCTTAAAACGGAGGACCAAACCAACACTACTATAACACAACAAATATGTGAAATATGAAATACAAGATCTTTGCTACAGAAATCTTGTGGAGGAACAAATCAATCAATGACCCCTTGCTTGGATGACTTATAGAATGCTCGTGATCTCGCCTTAGAGAAGGACCTATATGAGAATCACAATAAAAGAAAGAACAACTACTCTCTAGATCAAGTGATCTTAGGTTAGAAGAATGTATGAATATATGAGAGAGTTTGTAAGAAGAGGGGTGAGTTACAATGAAGAAATGGCTCTCTATTTATAGGCAATTTCTTACTAAAGTTGCACGGATCCCACGGATCTCTTGCCTGAGGGATCCGTCTAGTGTAAACGGAGGGATCCGTGAGACGCTCCTATTTGCCAATGGGTTTTTGGGTTATGGGTCATGGGTTATTGGTCCTAGACTTTAGACCATGGGTATCTAAGTAGATACAATGTATATAAAAGATGCAATGCATCTAGACAATGGGTTATGGGTTAACTCTATGGGTTATGGATATGCTCCATAGGTTGTGATTTTTACCCATCCTAATAAACTATTACAATAAATGAATTATTACAACAATTTATATTAAATGACTATATATGTAGATGCTTTACAAAAATAACATGTATCCTTATAGTTTTACTTATGATAACATTATATTTGTTATCAACAAAACACAAAGAGATCGCTAAATATTAATAAACGTTTTTACGGTTTATTTGTATTAACAATCTCCCCCTTTTTGTTGATGACAAAACATAATGTTATGATGAGTAAAACTTAAGATTAGATGTATGTTTTGAAAGCATAAGTTTTACTTCTCCCCCTTTTTTCAAAACAAAAAGTGACCCTAATGAAGAAATAAAGTGTGGAAAAATAGTCCACATATCTCTAACTCCCCCTTGACGGTAGCTCCGCCTAGAATAGGGCGTCAAGTGAGAAAATATAAAAACCTACAAAGAAAAGGCTAGTAGTAACATGCATAAATAATCTTGTGATTGACGAGAAACAAGATTGGGATCCAAGGTATGTAAACAAAGCCTTGTAATAAAATAACAAAATGTAGTGGTATATATGCTACATACAAACATGTAAAACTAAGAACAAGGTTTGTTCTTTAAAATGACTCAAAAGAGAAAAAAATAGAAAAAATAGTAATATTGTTCCTTCCATGCTTGCATAAGGTTAGTGATGGAGATTTTAAGATATTATTAATGTGAAATGGTTTATAATGATGTGATAATTGTCATTGTAGGAAGGTCTTGCTAGTGGTATGTGGTTATCCAAACCATATCATGTCTTAGGTGGTTTTGAGATGAAGGCTATATCATATAGTGTTTATGTCTACTAGTGTTTGAAAGAAACGTGATACTGTGAAGTTTTACATACTGACTTATAATAGGGTTCAGATAATATGTTGATGATTAGAAGAGTGTAATGTATGTTTATCATTTAGGTAGAGATGTCAAGTTTGCTTTAAAATCATAAGTGGATTGTAAAGGATTATGGCGGAATGATATCCTTGAAACCTAAACAGGCTAGTACTTCTAAGAAATGACGAGAAGATTTGATGACTATCCCAAGATAGTAGTTAGGATTATTTTATAAATGAAAACTTTCAAGATTGAAATTTGGTAGTATAAATAAGTGTTAAGATCTCGCTGAGTGGTAAGACACTATCATGTCTCTAGATATTTTTAATGAATTCTGGTGGTTTATCGAGTTTAAGTAGGAAATTAACCTGAATATAACCCTTGTATAACTATTCCCAGTGTTTGAAAAATTTAAGTTGAATATAGTTAGTCAGACTATGTTCCACTGTCCCTAGGTTAAATATAGATGACTAGACTATATTTAACCGAGGTTCGATAAAATTTTCAAATACCTAAATTAGGCATACTCGTGATATGTCCATAGCTTTTGAGAAAATGTCCACAAGGCAAAGGCGATATCAAACCATTCAGTTGCAAGTCCCGGCCATACAAGACTTGTAACCTATGTTTTCACATTCCATTGCATAGAAGATAGTATGGGTAGATACGTGTGGAAAGGAAATCTTAAGTAATTATAAAATAGTTCATACTTGGCTAGCATCACGAACATTTAACAATGAAGGTTTCAAAAGAGAATTTTGATGAATGTAGAGAAAGTTGTCAAACTTCAGCTTTTGTAGATGATGAATCAGTTTGTCCTTTAGAAATCCCATTTCTTGTATTTAGTCCATCGTTTAGCTAAAATGATTGAAAATATGTCGAGTGTATTTGTCAATATATTACTATGCTTCTGTAGCTTAAAATGCCTAAAAGTCACATAATCGTCTGAAGGATGGAAGGCACGGAGAACGGAAGGCTATAAAATGATTGTGTTTGTAAAAGTAGTTAAAGTTTAGGTCACAATTAGACCCGTTTCTTTATAATTAAGGCTCTGATACCAATCTGTAACACCCCCCAATTTCGTGATACGCAGCGGAATTCAAACTGGGTGTTACTTCATGGCGCAACAATCATAACAATAGAAAACGAACTCTAATGGAGTTGTTTTAAAAGATTAATCATTCGATTTATAAAAATATCATAGTTTACAAACATGAGGTCCCAGTTGGTTCCATTGTTTACAAAATACATTAAATGGGTTTTCGAATGATAATAAAATTTAAAGCCTTCTTGAGTATCCGTGCCAGCCTCGTACAATATGGACCTGAAATACATGCTTAAAACTGTCAACACAAAGGTTGAGTGAATCCATAGGGTTATTGTTAAATGTTGAACAAATAATGTTTGTGTGGGTTATGTTGTTATACACCTATAATGTTGAAAACAAAACAGTTATTATTTCACTAAGCTCATGCAACCAAGGCGTTAACGTGTTCCAATATAAATTGGTGAAATTGTTTGTACCAGCCCTAATAGGTAAAATTGTCATTTTACCTAATGTTACTCAAATATAGTGCATTTGTTTGCCTACTCGATCAACACAAATGGGATTCGTCAATCCCAATAGATCTATTCACAATATTCCTGCCCACTCTCTCTAGTGATTAATGGTTCATGATCAGGGACTTATGTTTGTCAATTATGTTTACTTAGTGACAATAAAACAATCAAATAAGCATACAGTTTGAAAGCAATGTGTTCGGTTTAAAATAAAGCATGTATTTCCCCCAAGGGTTTGTAAAACAATTAAGTAATAGAAAGTGGGGCTATGAAACTCACCGTGAGTTAATAACGTTTAGTGTTTAACGAATTCGATGGATAAGCCAGGAAAGCTCTACGTGCAACCTAAAATAGAATGTACAAATTAGGTTTGGAATAATGTCTAGGAAAACATAAATGAGCCCATATACGTCTTTATATTGATCATGATGTAGTACTTTAGTGGTTTAGTGTATGTTTGTTGAAATGGTTTATGAAACAATTATAGTTTATATATCTCGTACTACTGTTCGGGCCATCATAATTCAGAGGTCATGTAGTAAACGTCGGGAGCTAGGACACTTTAATTCATAAATCCAAAGAACTCGTCGATCCGTTTATCCAAATGAAACCCCTCACATGAAGCTCCCTAGTATTGTAGCACTTAGTAGATAAAACATATGTTTTGCTTATATATCATAAGGGTCAAAAATGTTCATATGGTTTGCAAACATAAGTTACATGTTTGTTTGGTTATGATTAGGAAATAATAATTGCTATTACATTTGTGGTTTCATATGTGAAGTCTTATTGGTTTGGATTGTGGTTTCATATGTGAAAATCGGGTTTTCATATGTGAAACACAATCCCGAAGGTTGGAATGAACTTAAGAAAGCTTACTTTTGAATGAAGATTGTTATATCATCATGTTTTTAGTAAGTAACTAGTTTTTACAAGTTCTTGTTGATTATTAGTGTTCATAACTTATGAAATATGGTCAAAAATGAAGTTTGGTTAAATCGGCGGAAAAAGGTAAAATGGTCATTTTTTCCGTCACTTGAGAAAATACTTTTTCGTTGCATTTTATTTGATGGATCTAATATTCAAAAGTATAATAAGAAAGCTACAAAATTTTGTGGTTTAGCGAGGCCGGGAACTAAGGTATTTAGGAAAAAGTTTTGGAAAGTTTCAAAATGGTCGGGTTTAAACAGGTCCATCTCCACAGCTCAGGTCGTGCGTTTTTATGACCCGTGCACTTGAGTTATTGAAGAAAACGTCATTTCGGACAACTTTCGTGCTTTAACTTTTTGATGAATCGGACCAGAAGTACCTCATTTTGCGTTTTTAATGTTTTTGTGACAGAAAGTTGGTTGACAACTTTCTTGTTGAAGTTTTGGTAAGTTCATTTGGCCGTATCTTTTGACTCGTGTACTCGTTTTAGGTGATCCAAATTGATATGTCTTCGTTTTAATTGTGTCTACAACAATATGTAAATTACCAAGTGTATATGTAGTTGGTGTTTTAGAAAAATTGTACAAAAGGTCATCATTTTACACTAGTTATCCTAAATTAGCATATAAGCTTTCCTACTTGTTTTTAAAGGTTTTGTACATCATGATCCAATATATGAGAATATATATAGCATGGAATAAGAATAAGAAACATGTAAATGATTTTAATCAAGAGTGGTGGTTAGTATTCTTACAACTTTAGGCTTTCTATTAAGAAAGGAATTTAAGGATTAAGAACTAGACCAAGAACTAGGAACCCTAGTTTCCAACTTCTTCAATCTCTTGACACCAACTTGGGAAAGCACTTGAAGTCTTCTACTAGAATTACTTCTTGTGTGGCTTGTAGACCAATGGAAGGAAGAACTAGATCTTTGGATCAAACAAAGCTTAACACGAGCTTTGGAATTGATATGGAGCTTGTTCTCTTGAATAATTCTTGAAGGAAACTAGCAAAATGAAGTGTGTTTTGTGTGTGGTGATGGTATGAACTGTGGAAAACTAGAAGGGGGGGGGGTTGAATAGTTTTACCAATTAAAACTTGTTTTAAACTATTTAGATCGACTTATGTCAATCTATTTGGATGTGTGTTGGATGTTGATAAACACACATATAGAAATATAAATATGTAATGAAAAGATAAAGAGTAAGAAGTACAAAACCACAACGCGAGTATTTATTGTGGTCCGGCTACAAGGACACCTTCCTTGCCCTACTCCACTCCCCGAGTCACCTACTCGAGAGTTCGTAATCACTACACAACACCGACTTCTTATGGTGGAGAAACCTTCACAACGTCGCCTAAACTTTATCCGGTACAAGGATAGATACCGGGTCCTATACGCCAAGGAGAACCAATCCTATCACAACGTCACCTACCCTTTATCCGGTACTAGGCTAGATATCGAGTTCCATTACAATAGAGGAACTACTACCCAACACTACACCAATCACTTAACCCCAAAGGAGATCAACTCCTTATATCAACATCAACAAGGATATCAATATCCTTTGACCCAATACTAATCTATCTAGTACATCGAATCACACCATATCGAATGTACACCCTAGGCACCTTTCACTAATTCCTTTGACTCGATCTTCAAGACACCCTTCACTAATGTCTTGTGTCATGACTTCTAGGCACCCTTCACTAATGCCTCTAGTCTTGAATTCTAAGCACCCACCACAAGTGCTTATGATACGGACGATAGATACCCTTCACTAATATCTTCGTCTTGACACTTGAGACACCTTTCACAAATGTCTTCAACACTACACTTCTTAGGAAAAAGAAAACAATCATCAACAAGAGGACTTCAGTAGTCTTGATGACGAGGAAGCATGGCAACTCATGGACTTAAGCTTCCTTGACTTCAAAGGTGGTGATCTCGCCTTTAAGAGGAACCTAGAGGATCACACAAAAACAAAACTACATACATAAATCACTTGGATCTGGGTTTAGTGAGTTTTTATCTCAAAGGTAAATTGTGAGAGAAAGGTATAACAACCCGCCATTTTACAGGTCCGTACTCAACCTTAAACTCAAAGTAATTTTTCTTTTGTTGAAGTTACATATTTCTTTTGCGTATAAGTAAATAACACGAACTGAAAACCCGGCACCACACGCGTACCGACACTACAGTAAGGGCAAAGTAAACAAAAAAATAAATAAATAAAAAATAAATAAATAAATAAAAAATTTCCCGAGTGGAAAACTCTGTGCTTATAATAATTTCTCAAAACGCGTTTAGAAAATGTTATCTCGAAATTTTTACTAAGCCGAAACACCACAAATGCAGTTGAGCTCAGCGGGACACGGAATACACAATACATTTAAATTACAAATAATACTTATCCTTCTCCACTATCTACCTATCTATCTAATAAATTAATACTACCTTTTTCTTCTTTACCTGCTTTTGTCGTTTCCACACAACACACAAGTTTCAACACCTTACATATCTCCTTATCCTTTAAATCGTCTAGGACAAACGCAGAAGGAAACAAAAATGAAATTGGAAAACCTGCATCTTTGCCTTCTTCCCTATCACCCCAACACAATACCTATTCCATGATTATTTTGTTCCCTTCACTTTTCTCTACCATTCTCACCATCCCATCAAAAGTCAAAACACCTAGAGCATCATCTATCACTAGCTCTTTTTCCCTTCTTCCCAAACGAGAGTCACAAGGCCATCTTGAGGGATGAGATTGATAGCTAACTTTGCTTAAAACGGTTCATCACAAGAATCCACAAAGAAAAGCTTGGTCAAAACTATCTTTTTATTTTTCTTTTTACTGCTAACGAGCCACAGGAACCCCAACTCATCACACATTTGTATCCATCACAAAGGGTTGTTTTGAAACTTTGGTGTGTTCTGTCGGATTATTTGGCTAGGTTGTATTCGAGTTTTATTCGTTTGTGGGTCTCCCCTTTCAATCGATTCACTCACCTTCCATTGTAAGGTTTGTTTGATTTCCTTCGATTTGTAAAGTACTGATATCAATATGTTAGTAATCTTGTTGTTTTTGGTTGAAATCTCGTTTTGTTTTCTTACATATCGATCGATGCATAGAAGTTTTAGGTTGACCTTGTGTGGCATTATCTAATCGACAATCATATAAGTTTATAAGTGTTATGAGAAAAATTTCTAGAAAACTAATAACTATGAGAACACTAAGGGCTTGTTTGTTTTTGAAAAAAAATGTCTGACTCGCTCTGACATCTTACCGACATTGCGATCGACGTTTTGTTGTTTGTTTTTCATAGCCAGCCGACGCGGGCGGTCGATGTTATAACTCTGACTCGGTAAGAGGTGGTGAACAACTCTGACTGCCTCTAACCCTATTAACACCCTTCATCAAAACCCTCTTAACCCTACATATCTAACTCTACAAAACCAATCATTGATCTACAAGAACTCAGAAAAGTATCTCATAACGTTACGAGGTTACAAATAACGAGATATCATAAGATACTCGTCGCTCTAAGATACAAAACCTTACCCGAGACGTCATTACAAGATCTTAGCCGAGACCTCGTGGGTTGTATTTACGTTAGAATCACAAGATATTACAAGTAGTGTTTGTTATTCGGATATTGATAGATGAAAGAAAGAATGCAAACTTAAGTCAAGTTTGATAGTGACTGCAAGTGAAAAGGGAATAAAAGGCGTGGGATAAGGTTTGTGACATATTAGGTTTAGGATAGTTTTATATAACTAGGGTTATCTAATCCGGATTTATTGTTGGGCCAACATAGTTTTTTAGCTCAATGTTTTGGGCCGACTTTCCTATGATCCAAATTTTAGTTAACTTAGGAGTAGGTTCGATGAATTTACAAGAAAATACTTTAAGGCTTAATATGTGAGATAAATTCGGACATTCGTTTGTTAACTTCAGGCTAAATTTTTTGATTCGTTGATATAACTATCGTTCTAGCTTTCGTGAAACCAGCTAAATGAAGAAATAACCGTACTACATTTTGACAATAGAAAGAACGGACACTTAAAACCATTCAGACAATTATAAAAAACAAACAACACTTTTTCATTCAGATTCAGACATTATAGTCACATCTTACTAGTAAGATGTGGTAGTCAGATTCAGACCTAAAACATCTAAATGAAACAAACACACCCTAAGTGATTGGCTCAATGGAGTGATGAAGGTGCTATTTACGTGTTGCTGATTATTGTGTTAATGGGTTGTTTTGTTATAATTTGAGTCTCAAGTTTGGCCTTGTGTCGTAGTCGAACCTTCAACCGCGGGTATTCCTTTCTTTTATTGCTCTTGGTCTTCTTCCTTCCCTCAAGTTACAACCTCAAAACTTGTAAGATAACTGTTTGTTGAGTTTTATAAAATGAGATGTAGCTGGGTTTGGTTGTGAATGTCTTGTGTTGGAATCGAACTCGGGTCATTTGGCATTCGGTTTGTGTTGTCGATATTGGAAACAAGTTCAAAACTCATTTGTCAAACTATGTCAAACTTTATATTCTTGTTATAAAACTATGTTGATAAACTTTTATAAACTTGGTTGCATATTTGTCAAACTATGTTGAGTTGTGTCAAACTATGTCAAACTTTATATTCTTGTTATAAAACTATCTTGATAAACTTTTATAAACTTGGTTGGCATTATATGTCAAACTATGTTGAGTTGTGTTCTGTTTGGTTATGTACATGATTTGGTTATGGGTCCAAAGCCCATCCATGTGTGCGTTAGTATATAAAATGTCACATGTGTATATTCTTTTTGTGACAAAGTCTAATTATGTTTTATATCAAATTTATAAAAAGGTACTTTACAATCTAAACTAAATATGCTCAACACATAAAATTAGAAGCTATTATATGAATCTGAAACTTATAAAAACTAGACTAAACCAAAGTTACTTTTAACACTATGGATTTATATTGCCTATTTTAACATATCTAAACTTGTTTGACAAATCTCAACTTATAAAAGCCTACTTGATTTTTATAAACAATATGGAACGACTTATTATATACACTTATATATACATACATCTAATAATTATCTAAACCTTATATATATATATGTGTGTGTGTGTGTGTGTGAACGTACATGTATATATACTATTAGCTAACGACATGTTTATATTTTCTGACGACGTCTAATTTTCACTATACTTGTGGTTATTTTCCGCACCTTGTCTTTCGGATACTTTGGTAACGAAGACTTACTCGTCATGTGTACTTTATACTTATATAACATACTTATGCACTTCCAAGAGCCAATACTTACAACACTTACAAAACTATTTCAAACTTAAATGCCGCCACACAAGCAACAATACAAAACACTTTAAAAATTTTAAGTTTATTTATCGAGTCTTAAACATAAGTTTGTAAAACTAAACTTACCATACTAATTTAGGTCGCGTGTCGGTGCCATCCACAAATTCTATTTGATTACTGCTTCAGATTGCTTATATTGAGGTGAGTTCTCGAGTCCCCACTTTTACATGTTTTCCTTGGGGAAAATGGTACTCAAATGATGTTTTAACTATTTTTATGCTGTATAAACTGTTTACATGTTTTTGGACAATATGTGTGTTTGATTGAATTATGTGACTTCCTTGTGATGATACATTGTGTTTCATGTATGCGAATCGCTTAACTCCGTTTGAGCCGAAACAAGTTGATAGTACTATCTGGGGTAGCTCCCCACCATTGGTAACATGTGTGTAACATTATTGGTAGGTTCAGCTTGTCGCTAGCATGTTTCATATTCATATATCTTGCTCACTATTGTCCTACACTATTATGCACAGCTTTGTGGTTTAACTCTTAAACCTACGAGCTCACCAACTTTATGTTGACGTTTTCGAGTATCCATTTTCAGGTGTTAAGAACGAAGTTGCATAGAAGGTTGAGTATTGGCCCGACCTAGTCGACATAAGACAAGACTCTACCGTGGTTCCCGAGGAGTTATGCATTTGGAAATGCCCCCTTAAGACTTAATTATTGTGAACTTATGTAGTAAGACTTGTATCCACCGTATTATGGATCTTTGTAACTTTGACTTGTGATTGTGATGAATGCATTTAGTATTTCTCTATATTGACACCTTGTGTTTTTGGTTATGAAGTCATACCAGTGAATGTCATTCCACTGCGCCATTTTTGGGGTGTGATGATTGGCATCGAGCCTTGGTTATAGAGAATTAGGTGGTTTAACCTAGACTATAACCTAGGAACCTTCATATAGTTTGCCCAATATTTGCTTTAGGAACCCCTCTTGAATTAAGTCAAATTATTTTCAAACCCCTTAAGTTTCTTAAACAACTTGCACCTTAATTTCAAGACTGTTCTTGTTTGATTGGGTTGCGAAATTTATATGGGTGCAAGTTGTTAATTAACTTGATGGATTTGAGGAATTGACTTAAGGATGGAATATAGGTTAGATGGCGTGAAGTGATGATGATAAGAAAATGTAGCATGATGTTATTCTAAAAACGCCTGGCCAACGTTTTTATAATAATATGATGCGACATGGACTTATCAAATTCATGGATTGTCAAATAGGAAGTTGGACATAAGACTGCGACACGTATACCGACCTACCATACCTCCCTCCTAACTAAACGTTATCAATATCCTCCCTGATAGAAATCATGCCTCCAAGAAGATCAACTCGAGTTAACCGTGGTGGTGCAGCCTAGAGGGGTGGAAGGACTGGTGGTTGAGGAGGTATAGGAGGTGGTCGTGGCACTGGGAACGACGGACACATCAATGGGAATCCTGACTTGTCCGCCATGATCGCCGAGCAACTACAGGGTTTGCTACCCACTATCGTCACCCAAGTTGGCGATCACATCAAGAACCTAGGGAACAACGGAAGCGGGAATGACCATGCGCACAATGGCACCGGAAGTGACCAAAACAATGACGGAAACAACAACAATGATGGCAACAACAATAATGGTGGCAAAGGATGCTCGACAAGGAATTTTCAAAGATGCAAACCGGTGGACTTTGATGGCAACGGAGGTCGCAAGTTAGCTTATACTCGATGGGTTGAAAAGATGGAGTCGGTGATTGACATAAGTGATTGTGCGACCCACCAAAAGGTGAAGTATGCCACATGTTCATTGGTTGGGAAAGCATTGACTTGGTGGAATACACAAATTCAAGCGAGAGCAGGAAGCTGCCATAGGCATGACTTGGGATGACTTTAAGGCTTTGTGGGAGGAGTCACGCCAAGCAACGAAATGCAAAAGTTAGAGAATGAGTTCTGGAACCACACTATGGTGGGAGCTGGTCATGCCGTTTACACGGATCGGTTCCATGAACTAGCCAAGCTGGTTCCTCATCTAGTCACCCCGAGTCCAAGAGAATTGAGAGGTACATCTATGGTTTGGTCCCCGAGATTCGGGATGGTGAAAGCGACCGAGCCTCGCTACTATTCAGAGGATATCGAAATCCGCAACCTTAACAGATGAAATGGTCAGGAATGGGAAGTTGTCCAAGAGTAGTGATAAGAGGAAGGCTGTGAGCGAGCCAAGTAAACAAGAAGGTGCAAAGGGTGACAATAAGAAAGCGAAATGGGGAAAAGGATTTGTAGCAACAACCACGGACAAGAAAGGTTATGTGGGTTCTTACCCTAAGTGTGTTAAATGCAACTACCATCACCCGGAGACTACGCCATGTCGAGTGTGTTTCAATTGCAAAAAGGGTGGTCACGTGGCAAAAGATTGTCGGCAAAGCTAAACCGGTGGCACCAATAAACACCGTTAACCCAAGGGCATGTTATGAATGTGGAAACCCAATCATCTTCGAATGCATGTCCTAGGTTGAATGGGACACGAGGACAAGTTCGTAACAACCGTAATCGGGCTTTAGCAATTGGTGGAAACAATGCAAACCGTGGTAACAATGGTAACCCGTACCGTGGTCGCATTTGTAATGAACGCTGAAGAAGGACGCCAGACCCGAACATCGTGGACGTACGTTCTCTTTAAACGACCACTATGCTACTATGCTATTTGATTCTGGAGCCGATTATAGCTTTGTCTCCACTAAATTCATGCCTTTGTTAAATATGGAACCCGATAGACTAGACTTTAGTTACGAAATTGAAATAGCAAGTGGTCAAAGGGTAGAAACAAATGAGATCGTTCGCGGGTTCACACTAGAATTAGAAGACCGTACCTTTAGGATCGACTTAATACCATTCGGATATGGAAGCTTCGACGTGATTGTGGGAATGGACTGGTTGTCCAAGCATAAGGCTGAAATAGTGTGTCATGAGAAGATGGTCAGAATACCACTACCAAATGGTGAGTTTCTTAAGGTCTATGGAGAGACACTTGAAGAAAAAGTGAGACACCTCACGAGCATGAAAGTAGACGTACAGAAACTAGAAGATATCCCAATTGTACATAATTTCCCGAAGTATTTCCGACGACCTACCCGATTACCCCCTTCACGAGAAGTTCAATTTCGATAGACCTAATTCTGAGCAATGCCATTGCAAAGTCTCCCTACCGCTTGGCACCCACTGAAATGGAGGAGTTGTCTAATCAGCTCAAGGAACTCTAAGACAAAGGTTTCATTCGACCTAGTTCTTCGCCATGGGGAGCACCAGTACTATTTGTCAAGAAGAAGGATGGTTCTTTTAGAATGTGCATTGACTACCGGGAATTGAACAAACTAACTATTAAGAACCGTTACCCTCTTCCGAGAATCGATGACTTGTTTGATCAACTACAAGGATCACGATACTTCTCCAAGATAGATCTTCGTTCCGGCTACCATCAGTTACGAGTACACGAAGACGACATTCCAAAAACCGCGTTTAGAACTCGATATGGTCATTTCGAGTTTACAGTTATGCCTTTGGATCATTGACAAATGCGCTCGGTCTTCATGGACTTGATGAACCGAAAGTGTGCCATACCTGACAAATTTGTTATCGTATTCATCGATGACATTTTGATCTATTCCAAGACAAAAGTGGAACATGAAATGCATCTGAAGTTAATCCTAGAGTTACTCAAGAGAAACATGTACGCCAAATTCTCGAAATGTGAATTATGGCTACAAGAAGTCCAATTCCTTGGACATGTGGTTAACAAAGATGGCATTCATGTAGATCCCAAAGAAGATCGGCAAAGTGAAGAATTGGGAAGCCCCTAAGTCCCCAACGGAAGTCCGCTCATTCTTAGGACCGGCAGTTACTATCGACGATTCATCGCGAACTTCTCCAAGATTGCCAAACCTCTTACTTTGTTGACTCAAAAGAATAAGAAGTACGAATGGGGCAAAGAACAAGAAGAAGCCTTTCAAACCTTGAAGAACAATCTGTGTAATGCTCCAATCCTAGCCCTCCCCGATGGACCAGAAGATTTTGTAGTATACTGTGACGCATCATGTCAAGGTCTTGGGTGCGTGTTAATGCAAAGAGGCAAAGTGATTTCCTATGCATCCCGACAATTTAAGATTCACGAGAAAAACTATACCACCCATGATCCGAGCTAGGTGTCTGTAGTATTCGCTCTCAAGATATGGAGACATTACTTGTATGGGACGAAAAGTATTATCTATACTGATCACAAGAGTCTCCAACATATCTTCGATCAAAAGGAGTTGAATATGCGCCAAAGGAGATGGATAGAACTCTTCAGCGATTATGAATGTGAGATTCGCTACCACCCAGGTAAGGCGAACGTAGTAGCTGATGCTTTGAGTAGGAAGGAAAGACTCAAGCCGAGAAAAGTAAAAGCCATGATTATAACCATACAGTCGGGTATCAAGGATAGGATACTGGCGGCGCAGAGGGAAGCATCTAAGGATATGGATGCACCCACAGAGAAACTACGAGGTCTAGGTAGTCAATTGGAGAAAAAGGGTGAAGGTGGATTGTACTTTGTAGACCGAATTTGGGTACCGTTAAGTGGTGACGTGAGAACCCTAGTCATGGACAAAGCACATAAATCGAGATACTCCGTCCACCCAGGAGCAGATAAGATGTATTACGACCTTAGGGATTTGTACTGGTGGCCTGGGATGAAGAAAGACATAGCCGTCTACGTTAGCAAATGCCTGACTTGCTCAAAGGTGAAGGCTGAACATCAGAAACCATCTGGTATGTTGCAGCAACCGGAGATTCCTGAGTGGAAGTGGGAAACGATAACCATGGACTTCATCACGAAGTTGCCAAGAACCAGTAGCGGCATGATTCAATCTGGGTTATTGTAGATGATTGACTAAGTCCGCTCATTTCCTACCCATTCGAGAGGATTATAAGATGGATAAATTGGCAAGACTGTACGTCAATGAAATAGTGGCAAGACATGGCGTGCCGATATCGATAATATCGGATCGTGATAGTCGCTTTACGTCAAACTTTTGGCAAGCATTGCAGAAGTCAATGGGAACACGGTTGGACATGAGTACAGCCTACCATCCGCAGACTGATGGTCAGAGTGAACGTACTATACAAACCTTAGAAGACATGCTTAGGGCGTGTGCCATTGATTTCGGCGGTAATTGGGATACTCATCTTCCATTGGTCGAGTTCTCTTATAACAACAGTTACCATTCTAGCATAGATATGGCACCATTCAAATCACTTTACGGACGAAAGTGTCGTTCACCCATTGCATGGGCAAGGCGTGGTGAAAGTCAAATGATTGGACCTGAGATAGTACTAGAAACCACTGAAAAGATAATCCAAATCAAGGATAGACTCAAAGGCGCACGTGACCGTCAAAAGAGCTATGCCGATAACCCACGAAACCCCTAGAGTTTTGCGTTGGTGATCATGTGTTACTTAAAGTGTCACCATGGAAAGGCGTAATGCGTTTTGGTAAGAAAGGGAAATTAGCTTCCTAGATATGTGGGACCATTTGAGATCACTGAGAGAATCGGTCCGGTAGCTTACCGACTAAGACTACCTCAAGAGCTAAGTGGCGTTCATGACACGTTTCACGTGTCGAATCTCAAGAAGTGTCTTGCCGATCGACCTTACACGCACTACCATTGGAAGAAATTAAGATAGATCCTAGGTTGCACTTTGTAGAAGAACCAGTAGAAATCATGGAACGTGAGATCAAAAAGTTGAAACGTAAAAAGATTCCTATCGTCAAGGTTCGATGGAATTCTAAGCGAGGACCTGAGTTTACCTGGGAACGAGAGGACCAGATGAGACTTAAGTACCCACACCTTTTTGAGGAAATGAATCTCATGAGTAGTACTAGCTGAATTTCGTGGAAGAAATTCTTTTAACGGGGGTAGACTATAACAACCCGCCATTTTACAGGTCCTTACTCAACCTTAAACTCAAAGTAATTTTTCTTTTGTTGAAGTTACATATTTCTTTTGCGTATAAGTAAATAACACGAACTGAAAACCCGGCACCACACGCGTACCGACACTACAGTAAGGGCAAAGTAAAAAAAAAATAAATAAATAAAAAATAAATAAATAAATAAAAAATTTCCCGAGTGGAAAACTCTGTGCTTATAATAATTTCTCAAAACGCGTTTAGAAAATGTTATCTCGAAATTTTACTAAGCCTAAACACCACAAATGCAGTTGAGCTCAATGGACACCGGAATACACAATACATTTAAATTACAAATAATACTTATCCTTCTCCACTATCTACCTATCTATCTAATAAATTAATACTACCTTTTTCTTCTTTACCTGCTTTTGTCGTTTCCACACAACACACAAGTTTCAACACCTTACATATCTCCTTATCCTTTTCGTCTAGGACAAAACGCAGAAGGAAACAAAAATGAAATTGGAAAACCTGCATCTTTGCCTTCTTCCCTATCACCCCAACACAATACCTATTCCATGATTATTTTTGTTCCCCTTCACTTTTCTGCTACCATTCTCACCATCCCATCAAAAGTCAAAACACCTAGAGCATCATCTATCACTAGCTCTTTTTCCCTTCTTCCCAAACGAGAGTCACAAGGCCATCTTGAGGGATGAGATTGATAGCTAACTTTGCTTAAAACGGTTCATCACAAGAATCCACAAAGAAAAGCTTGGTCAAAACTATATTTTTATTTTTCTTTTTACTGCTAACGAGCCACAGGAACCCCAACTCATCACACATTTGTATCCATCACAAAGGGTTGTTTTGAAACTTTGGTGTGTTCCTGTCGGATTCTGATTTGGCTAGGTTGTATTCGAGTTTTATTCGTTTGTGGGTCTCCCCTTTCAATCGATTCACTCACCTTCCATTGTAAGGTTTGTTTGATTTCCTTCGATTTGTAAAGTACTGATATCAATATGTTAGTAATCTTGTTGTTTTTGGTTGTAATCTCGTTTTGTTTTCTTACATATCGATCGATGCATAGAAGTTTTAGGTTGACCTTGTGTGGCATTATCTAATCGACAATCATATAAGTTTATAAGTGTTATGAGAAAAATTTCTAGAAAACTAATAACTATGAGAACACTAAGTGATTGGCTCAATGGAGTGATGAAGGTGCTATTTACGTGTTGCTGATTATTGTGTTAATGGGTTGTTTTGTTATAATTTGAGTCTCAAGTTTGGCCTTGTGTCGTAGTCGAACCTTCAACCGCGGGTATTCCTTTCTTTTATTGCTCTTGGTCTTCTTCCTTCCCTCAAGTTACAACCTCAAAACTTGTAAGATAACTGTTTGTTGAGTTTTATAAAATGAGATGTAGCTGGGTTTGGTTGTGAATGTCTTGTGTTGGAATCGAACTCGGGTCATTTGGCATTCAGTTTGTGTTGTCGATATTGGAAACAAGTTCAAAACTCATTTGTCAAACTATGTCAAACTTTATATTCTTGTTATAAAACTATGTTGATAAACTTTTATAAACTTGGTTGCATATTTGTCAAACTATGTTGAGTTGTGTCAAACTATGTCAAACTTTATATTCTTGTTATAAAACTATCTTGATAAACTTTTATAAACTTGGTTGCGTATATGTCAAACTATGTTGAGTTGTGTTCCTGTTTTGGTTATGTACATGATTTGGTTATGGGTCCAAAAGCCCATCCATGTGTGCGTTAGTATATAAAATGTCACATGTGTATATTCTTTTTGTGACAAAGTCTAATTATGTTTTATATCAAATTTATAAAAAGGTACTTTACAATCTAAACTAAATATGCTCAACACATAAAATTAGAAGCTATTATATGAATCTGAAACTTATAAAAACTAGACTAAACCAAAGTTACTTTTAATACTATGGATTTATATTGCCTATTTTAACATATCTAAACTTGTTTGACAAATCTCAACTTATAAAAGCCTACTTGATTTTTATAAACAATATGGAACGACTTATTATATACACTTATATATACATACATCTAATAATTATCTAAACCTTATATATATATGTGTGTGTGTGTGTGTGTGAACGTACATGTATATATACTATTAGCTAACGACATGTTTATATTTTTCTCGACGACGTCTAATTTTCACTATACTTGTGGTTATTTTCCCGACCTTGTCTTTTCGGATACTTTGGTAACGAAGACTTACTCGTCATGTGTACTTTATACTTATATAACATACTTATGCACTTCCAAGAGCCAATACTTACAACACTTACAAAACTATTTCAAACTTAAATGCCGCCACACAAGCAACAATACAAAACACTTTAAAAATTTTAAGTTTATTTATCGAGTCTTAAACATAAGTTTGTAAAACTAAACTTACCATACTAATTTAGGTCGCGTGTCGGTGCCATCCACAAATTCTATTTGATTACTGCTTCAGATTGCTTATATTGAGGTGAGTTCTCGTAGCCCCACTTTTTACATGTTTTCCTTGGGGGAAAATGGTACTCAAATGATGTTTTAACTATTTTTATGCTGTGCTAAACTGTTTACATGTTTTTGGACAATATGTGTGTTTGATTGAATTATGTGACTTCCTTGTGATGATACATTGTGTTTCATGTATGCGAATCGCTTTTTAACTCCGTTTGGAGCCGAAACAAGTTGATAGTACTATCTGGGGTAGCTCCCCACCATTGGTAACATGTGTGTAACATTATTGGTAGGTTCAGTTGTCGCTAGCACATCGTTTCATATTCATATATCTTGCTCACTATTGTCCTACACTATTATGCACAGCTTTGTGGTTTAACTCTTAAACCTACGAGCTCACCAACTTTATGTTGACGTTTTGAGTATCCATTTTCGGTGTTAAGAACGAAGTTGCATAGAAGGTTGAGTATTGGCCTCGACCTAGCTGACATAAGACAACAAGACTCCCACGGCCGTGTTCGAGGAGTTATGCATTTGGAAATGCCCCCTTAAGACTTAATTATTGTGAACTTATGTAGTAAGACTTGTATCCACCGTATTATGGATCTTTGTAACTTTGACTTGTGATTGTGATGAATGCATTTAGTATTTCTCTATATTGACACCTTGTGTTCTTGGTTATGAAGTCATACCCCGTAAAACGCATAACTGAAAAACGAAAAATTCCAAAACTTGTGGAATTGTCGTAAAATGGTAGAAATACATATTTCTAATGTTTATAGTGTTTTATGGACATAACGGGATGCCCGAATGACGTTTAAACCCTAAAGTAATTCTCGTACACGGTTTTGTGAAATCGGTTCTGAATGGATTCGACGTAACTTGTCGAGTTTCATTTATCTTATCATTATTGTAAAATAAAAATAAAATTTTTTACGGGATGAATAGTAAAAGTGAATAGTAATTTTTCAAAAATATGAAAAGTAACCCGAAAATGCGGTTTGTTACACAAACTATCGGGTTACAATTTGTATTGGAGTCCATTTCATCACTATTCCCTGATGGTCCAAATAGGAGGGAGGTCAAAGGGGGCTGTTTGATTGCATCTGAACAGGGTAATAATTGCGGAACCATGTAGCATACGAAAAGGTGTTTGACAAACAAAATGAGCCCTCTTAATTGAACCGGAGTATGCTGGATGACCGATTCATGATTAGGGGAACCGTCTCTGTTTTTACACCCATCACCCTTAAATATTGTTTTCTTGCCCCTCCGATTAATTAATTACTTTCTTGTTTTCTTACCCTTCATTTCTACTTTTTTTTCTACATTTATAATTTACTTCTAGAAATTGAAAGAGCAAATGTGATGTTCTGGGGCTCTCGTAGGAACAAAAGTTTATTAATTGTAGCATTTTTTTGAACGGCACAATAGTTTGTTATTTATTTAGTTTAACTTTTTACTAGATATAATCTCCGTGTACGTACGGGATTTTTTTCAAACAAAATTTAATAATGTACTTTTATGTATTAAGAAACAAATATTTTTTTCAGTGTATTTTTATGTATTAAAATTTTTTATAGTGTGCAACCATGCTTTCTTTCAGTGTTATAAGAATCCGTATTTTTTTTTCTTCATATATCTGCCTAAGGGTGTTCACCTCATAAATTTGATCATTCACTGCAACATACACTTTTAAGAGTTGAAGGCTATGGACAAGCATTATTCACTATTTATTTTGTTTTAATATGTTTGTGTTATATTTTGTTTTAACATATTTGTTCTAAAGTGTGCTGGAAAATCAATAATAGCTAGTAGCCTAATACTAAATAAGTATTTTTTATGCACAATACTATTTGTTTATATCTGCTGATGTTTTGTTAGTCCTTTGAGGATCAATGCCCAAAAATAAACTTTCAATTCAAGATCCACATGAAGTCACTTGACCATCTAGTAAGTAACTGCAACTATATAAGTCCACAATGTAAGCATTGAACACTCCTTTTGTTCCACGTTTAACAATTGTGTCATCGTACCTGCATATTAGTCATTTCTACCAACCTTTAGCAAATCATTCGACATGGTATCTAATTTTTCGATGTACCAATTTTAAGTTATCAATACGCTTACACATAAGAAAGGGCCCATATAAATGACTTGGGAATTTTTTTTAGTTGGGCAAGACGTATAAACGAAAGTAGAACGATTTGTTAATACAAATAAATCATAAAAACGTTTATTTATATTTTACCATCTTCTAATGTTTTGTCGATAACAAATGTAAAAACATTTTAACGAAACAAATAAAATACATAAAAGGTTTGAGCCAATAGTTTACTAACACACTTACATTTTCATATAAAACACTAAACAAGTAATATTGTTTTTTTTGGGTAAAGGGGAGTAATCCTGCACCCTGGTAAAGTATATTAACCAAAAAACAATGAAGTACAATGGATGAGAGTGAGTCCCTCATCTCAGTCCCTTAGGACACGACCAAACCACTATATAAGAATGACAAGCCATTCTTATAACTTGCAAATCCAAATAACTAACAATGACAAAAAATAAAATATAATACATCACAACTCAAATAAACACTTAAGTCTTCTACGTCATCTTAGCGATCCAGATCATGTACATGAAGAAACCCATAACCAAGTTTCCCCAACTTCCAAGTGCATATTCCAAACCAAATCCATTAGCGACTTCTATTAGTATTATGCATGAAGAACACATAGCTTTTTGGATTACATCCATGTAGAAATCATAAACGATATGGTACTAACAGCCCCACACCCTATGACTCCCACAACTTACCAACATCTTGAGCAAGTTAAGTTCCACATTCAAGGCTCGTCATAATTGAAAAACATCCCAAACGACCAGCAGCAACCACGCAGTGATTTTTGAACAACCAAAAACCCCTGATGGAGTACCGACTTACATCTCTTCAACCCACAACATAAGTTGTATCGTTGAAGAAAACCACATACGTAAACACACGACATAACCCCAAGATCACATCAGAAAATTGTACATAACACAATCATAATCTAGGGCAAGTCGACTTCCAATGACCAAGAACCACCAGATTCAATGCCATACAACCATAACAACCAGATTCATAATCGGACCTTTAAAAGAATTTGAATCAATCGTTCCAGGTCTATGAATCATCAAGATAACACTCTCTCAAACCCACAATCGGTGTAGATCGATACCACACACTTACCAGAAATCAAAACCCACAAAAGAGTTTACATACAAACCCTAACAATGAGGGTCACTTCCAGTACCCCATACAGGATCGTTCCAAGAAGATAAGACATGTATAACGAATACGATCAATCACCAAGATACGAGAAACCCTAATAATAAATCGGTAAACCTAAAAGGTGTAACCGATTAAACAAGATGCGATTTAGGGTTTCAAAGAAATATAGGGACGAAACACCAGATAATATAATAAAATGATTTCTACAGCCACCACCCCTAAGATTATACAGCCACAAACCCGATTGCATACCAAAACCCTAGTTATATGAACGAATGAATCGATCAATATAATAAAAGATTAGAGGTAGAGATACGAGATAAGAGGCTGTTAATGGCCGGAAAAGGGAGGTAGGGGTGGTGGCTGGAGGCAGAAGATCGCCCCTAGTTAGAGAGAGTTTTTTTTTTTATTTTCAACAAGTAATATTGTTTACAACTTATAGAAATGCATATGTATAACAACTAGTGTTTACCTAATATAGAATGTACATATATATATATATATATATATATATATATATATACTTTGTATATATTGTAATGGGTAAAAACCAAAGTCCATGACCCATGATCCATTGATTAAGTACAATGATTGTTGTTGGAAAAAACCCAAAGTCCATAACCCATACCCATGGAGCATGATCCATAACCCATGACCCATTGCATGAGATCATGCATAAAGTCATGTTGGGTATTATTCATGATCCATGACCCAAGATCCATAATCCAATGTCTAGGTACATTGAATCTTGTTGGGTATCCATAATCCATTACCCATAACCCATGGTTCATAACCCATAACCCATAACCCATAGCCCGGTTTGCAACCCGAAATCCGGACTTAAGTTGACCTAGCATCCAGATCCCAAGGTTTACACTAGCCCGATCCCTCTGAGGAGGGATCTGTGGGAACCGTGGGATAGTAGACATTTTTGTCTATAAATAGTGAGTCATTTCTCTCTTGCTCACTACCACTTTTACACATACTCTCTCTTAGTAGTGTAACATCTCTAACCTCTGATCCAAAGGATCATTCTATGTAATTTTATGTTTGTGTGATTCTCTAGGTTCCTCTTAAAGGCGAGATCACCACCTCTTGAAGACGTGCAAGCTCAAGGTCATGAGTTGCTAAGCTTCGTCATCATCAAGACCACTGAAGTGTATCTTGTTGATAGTTCTTTTCTCCCTCCATAGAAGTGTTGTATTGAAGGAATTAGTGAAAGGTGTCGAAGGGTCGTGTCGAAGGCATTAGTGAAAGGTGCCAAGGGTGTACATTCGATATGGTGCATCGATGTACAAGATAGATAGTTTGGGTTAAAGGATATTGATATCCTTATAGTGTTGTATCAAGGAGTGTGTCTCCTTTAGGTTAGTCGTGTTGGGTAGTAGTTCCTCCTTTGTAATGGAACTTGGTATCTAGCCTTGTACCAGATAAAGTGTAGGCGACGTTGTGATAGGTGTGGTTCTAACTCGTGGAAGAACTCGGTGTCGAGCCTAGTATGAGATAAAGAGTAGGGGACGTTGTGAAGGCTTCTCCACCACATTAAGGAGATTGTGTTGTGTAGTGCTTACGAACTCTCGAGTGGGGTACTCGGGGAGTGGAGTAGGGCAAGAAAGGTGTCCTTGTAGTCAAGCCACTATAAATACTCGTGTCATTGTTTTGTGTTTCCTTACTCTTTATCTTTGCATTACCTACTTATATGATTATCTATCATTATTCAACACGCATAACAAATAGATTGATATAAGTCAATCTAAATAGCTTAAAACGAAGTTTTAATCGGTAAAATTATTCAATCCCCCTTTCTCATTTTCCACACGATTTACCAGTCTTCTTATATTCAATAAACATAACTGGTTTGTTGCACCATGTTGTCACAAATTGTTGCATCAATTATTTTCTATACCAGATTAGTCGTAAAGCAAAGCTTGCTGATATTCATGGCAGGAGGAACAATGAACTAGATCATCAACACAAAACTATAAAGAGGATCAGATGGAAGTAATCTGAAAGCACCAGGCCGCTTTAATTGCCCCAACCTAATTATCGGAAGGATTATATATCTTACTACAAAATGATCGCAATGATGATTATGGGTCTTATGCTTGATGTTCTTAAACATGTTCAAGATATAAAAATAATAGTTTAGTGAGAATTAGTGATCTACAAACGTAACCAAACATTTCAGATTAAGGAATTATTTTCCCCTTCATAAGCAAGGCTATCTTAATTTTCTCTAATGGCAAGTGATAGTATTAAAGCTTCAATGTATATTTCTTTGTGCGGGCATTAAAACTCGTACCACCTGCTGGTGGATTTTTGCATGAACTTGGTACATCAACTTTACATAATCCAAATGCGATTGATAACGTTTATTATAGAAATTGAACAACAATTAGGCACATTAGTTTATAAAGAATCAAATATCAGACCTTTATAAAATTTGGGGAAAAATACTCACCCAAACTGCATATGAAGCCATTGGTTCTCTGTTGAGTGACTTTACGAAATTCTCCTCTTAGTCACATACCAATCCAATCTCGATATTAAAATATTAAGATATCCATTAAACCTTAGGGATTCATTTTTGTCGACTAAAACTAACCTATTGAACTCGTATTAAACCTAAATCCTTCTATATAGCTAACTAAAACCTGGAATATAATAAAATAGTTATGCATTCAAATCTCAGGGTTATGACATTCATTCAACATTCAAACCAAATATTGAGAACCAAGAAATTAAAACTCAAGAGCTAATTAACATGACGAACTCCAGCAAAAAACAATGTTTTAATCATCAATAGATAAAGTGAGAACAATGTTTCAATAATTTAGGCATATGTTTGAAGTATCTATTATATCGTTACTCATATTGCAAATACACTTCTTAAATACATTCGGCAACAATTATAAAAAAATGAAAAATACGATATCTTTTATTATTTTGAAACCCATGCTCGCCAAAAGGTCAAAAATATCATAACATAACACAATCAACCGACAATAGTTAATGGTTACGCATATTAAGCAGATGGCCAAACAACCTACATGTGGGAAGATTCCCGATCAATAGTTTTACCACAATGTTCACCCGTGACACCCACCCTATAAATTGCAAACACAGACCGACCTACATTAACCCCTGTCAGGACAGGAGGTCTGGAAACAATAACTTTCAACGTTCACCCCTAGATCCAATAAGCTAACCTATAATAGATGTTGCAATGGTAAAAGCAATAGCAGGCCTTTGGCCTTAAAACTGACTTTCTAATCTTACACATAACAGGAGTAGGTGCATGAACTGAATTTGATAAAAAATCATATATATAATCATCATTATCTCCTTATGAAAATAACAACAAAATCAACATAACAAAAAAAATTACATTCAAACATAATCTACCATCAATTTTGACGAATTTCCTAGCTTTATGTAAACAACAATTAACAATACAAACCTAATCCCACTTGATTCTTACGTTTTAAATCTAATAACCTGATTATATATTTAAACAACAATTAACATACTAACATATCAAAACCAACACTTCGCACATCTTCGCTATGAAAAAACAATACCTTAAATAGAATAGAGATTGAAACCATCTTCATCACCATGTGTTTTGTAAACAGAGTATGGCTATTACCATAGCAATCGCAAGTACCTTAATAGATCATAGCTATTTTCTTTGATGTTGATTTGGGTCGTTTATGTTTGATCAATAATGTCCAATTCTAGTACTTAATAGGTTGAGATTGTAGCTATAGTGTGTTTTCTTGGTTTGTTGATTTAGGGTTATGAGAAGGAATATTTCGAGTTGCATTTCTTTTTTGTTTTATTTACAATTTGGTCCATAACTATGAGATAAGAAACGCTCAATACATGTGTATTTTTCATTTTTTTCTGAATTTGAGTGAAAAAAATAATTTTATAAATTTGTGGCCAAATCAGGAAATATTTAAGCTTTTTTAGTCAAAACTTTTCTGTAAAAAGAATAATAATAATAATTCAATTATTACTTAATAAGGGAAGGTTGAGTTTTTTTAAATGAAAAAGTCCCCACTTGGGGTTTTGTTTTATTATATAAAAAGATTTCTCAAATTTAGACTTAAACTCATGTCTTATTAGAGAATGTACTCATTTGTTATAGGTCTGTTTGGTAGGTATTTTTTTAAGTTTTTTTTAGATGTAAGTTTTTTATTATAAAAATAATTTTCCTGAAAAGAACTGGCTTTGTTTGAATACATCAACTTTAATATTTTACTTTAAACAAGTAGTTCCTAAATGAAAAGCTAATTTATAAAGCTTTGAAAATATTTTGATGTTTTAAAAGGTAAAATTATTGATATACCCTCCAATCATATATAATAATCACGTCTTTCCAACAACCTTAATTTGTTTTTCTTTCTACGATAGTAAAATTCTCCACCTCTCATAGTTAAGTTTACATTTTATTATGCAATATTTTCTAACATAATAAAAGGTTTATATGTGTTAAAATTTTCTATGTTTTGTTGTATTAGGATTATGATATGTGATGTACGTTCTAATAAAACCCATGAAACAGTCACTGAAAATGTCTTTCAAGGAACATCTCATGAGATGAAATGGATCCGGGATGATATTGCAATATGGATGCACGTCGTCAATTACTATTAAAGCATGTTGTCTTAAAGTACTACGATTATTATTAATATAATGAGTTTATTACTTTTATGTTTTACATTTGTTTACGATTATATATATGTCCTTTTATGTCATTTTGCATCTTGTATTACAGTTAACAATTTACAAACACTTTTATTGAAAAAAAGATACAGCTTGCAGTTTATGTTAACAGCTTGCAGTTTACAGCATACAACTTACAACTTATTTTGCCAAATATACCCTCCATCTTCAATATTATTCAATTCTTGCATTTTCTTTTTCATCAACCCCCTTACTATTCGCTTGTGAAAGTATTTAACTTTTTCGATAAGCCTAGGATATGCCTTAAAGTAACGTGAAAAAAATCAAAAAATGGCAAGTGCTTCGATAAGTGTTCATCAAAGCATGTTTGTTATTGCTTGTTCCTAACTGGAAACGAAATCCTCTTCTGTGAGACACATGAATGTCTGATTATTTAGAGGTTCAAGAAGAAGCATCATCACTACCAACTTGGTTCACCAATCTTTAATGGTTCAAAGTTAAAAGCATGGAGAAGCAGTGGAGTTTATGAGTTAATCCATTACAAGAGATGCTAGTTGTTCTATGTTGAAGCTGGGCAACATCTTTTGATGTCTATTGCTTTTATGGTTGCTCCATGCTATCCTGGAAAAATATCACCTCCTATGCGTCATTTTTTGAGTTTTTTAAAGTCACTTTGATGTTAGCTTTATGTACAACCAAAATCTACACACAAATTATGATGCGACATAATAACACCAATGATCCAATGACATTGTATTGGATACTTCAAAGGTGTTATGGGGGTGCTAAATACAATATGTACTAGTTATTGTTGGAATTATATAACATGACTAATCATAAATATAAACAATAAACATCAAGTACACATGCAGAAGCGTATAGAAAAGATTAATGAATAATTAATTAACATAAACAAGAATATGCGTACCTTTCTTGATTCTAGTCGAACAAGAATCAAATCCACAAACTAGCAATTAAGATGAACCCTAATTAGGGTTTATAGGATTATGTGAATTACCCCTTACCGATTTTGTAATTCAATCCAAGAATACTAACAATAATGTGTTAGTACCACTTTTTTGTACACACGTACTATACCGAATTAAAGGAATGCTAGTTTTAATTAAACAAAATAACTTTGATTTGGAAAAGCTATGGATCGACACCCACAAGGTGTTTGTCGACCGAATTAAGCGAAACACATACAAACAAGTTTAAGTTTTAGCTTAATGAGTACAAGACATAAATTACAAACACCATTGGTTCTGTATTTATACCTAAACTAACTTGGTGAACAAGTTTGAGTTTGAGGTGGGTTGGGTTTGGTCCTTGTGGCCGATCGGTTTGGGCATCCCACAAGGGATTCCGGAACCTTCTCGATCTCTAATTTCATCTTTAGTCCTTCCCAATTATATCTAATGACCGTTAGTCCATTACAACTAATTACTTAACGTCCGTTATGTTATTTCATTTAATTAATAAATAAATACAACATTTATATTTAATTATTAACTTTAATTCTCATACGTAAAGTGTGCAATCCTGTGGTCTCGAGTTCGATCCTAACTCACGACTATTAATTTATTGTCCATTAAACCAACAGTTATGCACAAGCTTGGTTGCAAAACCACCTATGTTTTATTTTCTTTAGCTTTTGGTTCTTATGTTCAAAACAAACCGACACATGATATAATTGGTAACTAGCTAGATCAGAATATATAAGATACATAATTTAACGTTTTTGTTGCGTGTAAGTATGAGGACCTATGCAATTTTTGGCATGATATCTTTCACGACTCGGTATTATACATAATGAAAGTGATAACTTCTCGTACTGAGTCTTGAAGCTAGATATCGTGGCAACACATGTTCCCATACTTGCACTCGACACCAGCAAGCGACATAATATCAAGATTCAATCTTCTAACATGAATGGCGGATAGCTTGCGCTTTCATGAAATCCATGTGTGAAAACGCATCAAGTCTAAATGGTTGGGAACCTTCTATTTTCAACTTGCGCGAGTTATCCTATTACCACAAGTTTCTTTCATATGGGTAATAGATGCAGTGAGACCATACTAGCCAGGGGCTAAGCAACCAAAATCACAGTTTACATGTTTGAACCTATAAGTCAAAAGTACTAAACTGCAACTTCTAACTAAACTTGAGGATTTGAAAATACCAAAAATTCTTGAAAAGTATGTTTATAACCAAGATCTTATTGTTTGCTTATTCGATAGTAGTCTTCTCATATATTCATTAGGAAGCAGAATTTGAATTTAAGTGTTTCCTTTGCTAGATGAACTTACATAATTAAGATTAAAAATTTAGGAAGGCAGTACAACTTGAATATACGAGTATCAGCTTGGAACGCCTTCGAAGTGTGTTAATTACGACTACCATGAATTCTTCCTGTTAATAGTGATTACATCTTTACTTGTCCTTCTTCTAAAAACATACACCACCCACCAGTAAATCTAAAACAAGATAAACACAGTCTCTATAGAATATTGATAACACTCTAAAAATCTTCGACTGGGAAACTAGCTTGCTACGATTACCTCATTAACCATATATTACACAACTGATTACATATCTAAGACACTACCTTTTCTAAGGACATTATCACTTTTTTGCGAGCTTATATTCCTTTTTGATACTTTGTTTTAATAACATATATAACCAACCCTTCAAGACACTCTTTTATTTACAAATAAACTTTTGTTTAAACAGGAAATACAATCCAACTCTCAATCTACAACTATTGAATTAATATCATATCCTTCAAGCTTATTCATGTCCCCGGCCTCCTTCAGGAAACAAACACGCCAAGGTATGTATATCATACATGATCAACGCTATTCCACATCAAATTATTTATATATATTTGTACTAACTTAGTACTATGTTTTTTCCTAACGCAACGTCTTGTTTATTATCGGGGATAATATCACATCACGTGAAGAAGAAGAGTACAACCACCAGCCCTGGAAAATAAAAATTGCAATACGTGATTGTCGTTGAGAATGATCATGTCATCTCTTCTACCAAAAAACATTTGCTTACCCCAAAGAAGAAAAAGGAAGAGGAGTGATGATATGCGGCAACTTCCAAATAAACAATCTTTATTTATCTTTTTATTTCGAGTCTTTTGGACCTTTGTTGGTGTTTATCATTGGATTTTTCATACTTTGTTTTGTCAATTGCGTTATGATACACAACCGTGATCGTTGTTTTTAATTCAATGTTCTCTTACTTGGAAGTCTTATGAAATCAGAATATTATTTGAGAAATAAAATTAGTTATGTTCTTTTTCTTCTTTTTTTTGGTTATATTTTGTAACTTTCTATAAGCCACCCTTGATTTATCACAGGTTTATAAGCTAGTAATTTGTATAAAATAATACATTGTGGATGCTCTTAGGGGGTATGTATAATGTTTTTATTTTTCTAAATCGTGTTTCTTTTGGCGGTGGATAATTATTTGAGACGGAAAAAGTACTATTAAAAACTAGAGTAAACTACGAAAACCGTTAACGTGTTATTAAAAGTAGACAAATACGTAGTAACAGGGATTGAGTTTGAAATTTACTCTAAATTTTAATGTCGATAATATGAGCATACGAGTGTATATCTAGATACAAACACAAATAAGAGATGCAAATGGCATTTTTGAATGGTAGAAGTCCTTAAAACAAAAAGAAGGGGCTTTGATGTATTCTGAATTCATATATAGATGTTCACCTGTACAATTTGTGCAGGTACTAAAACCTGTTCCATAGGCCACAAAATACAAACCAAAATAATCACACACGTTATGTATTCCCTCAATAAACATGACAAAAAAACCGCAGCCACTAATGGCCCCGAAGAACCTCACTACCGTGGTGTTCTTAAGCGTCCTTGGGGCCGTCACGCGGCTCTAATTAGAGACCCAGGTAAAAAAACCAGTATTTGGCTTGGTACTTTTGATACAACCCAACAAGCCGCTCTAGCTTATGATTCAGCCGCTCGCAAGCTTCAAGGAAACAAAGCCAAAACTAACTTCCCAAATCCTAACCATTTGTTATTTCCTGCAGCCCCACTTCCACCAGAAGCACTCGAGCTTAGACTCTCGAGTTATTCTAGTGGACATGCAGCCCCACTTCCACCAGAAGCACTCGAGCTTAGACTCTCGAGTTATTCTTCTGGTAGACATGCAACTCCACTTCCACCAAAAGCACTCGAGCTTAGACTCTCGAGTTATTCTTCTGGTGGACATGGCGCAGCTGCTGGACCAATGTTTATGTATCATCCAGGAGTGATAAACAATGATATTCACAATAATGTGAATATGTCATATGAGACATCTGCTGGTGGCAGTAGCAATTCTAGTTATTCCGAATGTTCGAAATCGATGAAGCTGAAGCTCGATCTTAATTTTCCTCCACAATGATATGTTTATGCTTACTAGCTTAGATAAAAATGTGTTAGGATTAAAGCAGCCTCATGAATGATGATAGAATGTTTTGATGTGTTGATTTTGTTGAATTTTGTTCAAGTATGTGAAATTAGTAAAATGAAGTACTATTATATATATATATATATATATATATATATATATATATATATATATATATATATATATATATATATATATATATATATATATATTATTATTTTTTTTACATGTAGTAAATTACAAATTGAGTAGCTTTTGTTAGAGTTATGGATTTGATATTAACTAGGACCCTCTTCACTTGTGTGTTCGTGTGGTTACTTTGGTGAACGAGTGAATATTGTTAATGTGGAGCTGAGGTGTCGCCGTGTCGGTGATGGATTCAGTCACTATTAAAATAGCCTTTCACTTGTGTGTCTTTCTAGGTCATTCGTATGATCGGAATCATGATCTGGTGGTATTTTTTGGCCGGTTTCATAGTAAGAGTTCTAGTAAAAAATATAACTAACACATACAAAGTTAGACATGCATCAAACGTATTAATTTCTCTATTTTGAAATCAACATTCAAAATCATTTTCCTTGTATTTTTATGTAGGGTAAAAGCTATAGATTCTTAACGTACTTTCCACCATAACTCATTATGCTTCATCTACTCTCAATATTGTCATTACACATACTTGTTAAGGGTAATTTGGTAATTCAACACTTCATTTAATTTCATATTTTTTTTAAAAGTAAAAACTGAATCAAAGCATCATTTATTTATGTGTCATCAATATTGCCATAATGAGGCATCAAACATAAAGCTACCACATGACACAACACTTCCACTTCCACTAGTCACCGCATTACAGCCACCGTATCTCCGATGTCCAACCACGGCGAATGATGTAGTAGTCCCAACCGGAATCCACAAAAACAAACTCATCCGACACAAACCCTTCTCCAAGATTTAGATGTAAATGTCGGTAGATGTATGGTCATCTTTAGATGTAAATGGATCACTGATTCACTGTGAAAGTTAAATAAGGTCCATGTAAAACATTTTCGTCAAACTATCTGATCTATGTATCTACAAAACTTTTCTCATGCTAACCATAGGTTTAAGAAGTACTAGATATGTTTAAAATTCAAAAGTAGGCATACATAATGGTAATACTCCATTCGAATTCTAACTGCAGTTTTTAGACGTGTTGATAAACTTTATTTTTCGTTATATATAAACATGGAGTAGTTGCTGTGTGGTTATGTTGTTGGAATTCGAATAAAAAGTACACCTGGTTGCAGCTTGAAGGAGAAATAAGCATCAAATGGTTTAGGGAAGAAGACAAGGGTATTTGCGTCTTTTCATGTGAAAGGTGTGGGCCAGGATATGTATAATGATATGTTGACCGTAAACAAGGCTAAGTGTAATGACAATAAAAAAAGTTGAGAAAGCATAATAAGTTATTTTTGTAAGTACATTAAGCATTTTATATGCATGCCAAGTATAGCACTCAAATTGTTCTTTTCATGCAAGTTCATTATGGTGCTTTGGTTCCCTAATTTATTTATTTATTTATTTATTTTGGTTTCGTAGTAAAAATGTAAAAACATAATAGCGTGTGTATGTTTACCTTATAAGTTACGGACGGGAGTATATAACTTTGTTGTTGATAAACATGAAAAAGCCAATTACAATAACAAAGAATCTCACGATGTTATAAGTACAAAAGCATTGCAACAGATTGATATAATCTTTTTATCGGTTTCTTGTAGTAGAACATCTTTGTATCGGGTTCAATTTAGCCTTTAATTTGCAAATTAAAAAAAATTAAGTTCTCCATATTGTATTTTGACACGTAACTTATTGGATATTATGTTATTACGAAAAAGATAAAAGTACATTTGGCGCCAGGGACGATGGCTTAATAGAATCATCAAACAATCCAAACTTCTAGCATCAGTGTCGTAAGCTCCATCTCTCTTTGAATGCCACAATCATGATGTTCTAATATACCACGTTGCAGCTCACTAACAAATGTTCTTCAAAGTTCAAACCCTTCTATGCCCCAAAATAGTTTTGTGCCCACGATAGTAACATCATCAGGAAATTACAGGAGCATGAAGGCATGGTTTCTAAAACACCAGTCTACCCAGTTAAAGAATACAACTCAGGTTACGAAACTTTAAATATTTACGATTATATGAATATGTAGAGCACAATACTAATATTTAAGATGCTTAATTTGTATATTTATGGTCCAGGCGCTGAGGCGCAGCACTTAAATGGGTTACCTAAGGAACTGGGAAGAGAATATGGACAAAGTACATCAGTTATTCTCAAAAGTTCCACGTTACACCAATGTAAGTTCACATGTATATAAACATTAGATTTTAATTCTTTTTTGGAAAAAGATGAATATTATCGTCAAAAATTACTGTAGTTGTCCAGATTACAGAGCGATACGAGTTGGATTTCAGAAATAGGGGAAAAGCAGGATTCAAAATCCAGAGTTTGTCAAGAATTTTTTCAGTTGACAATGGAGGTAAATTAGAAGATAAAACAGTCCACAAGGATATGAGTATTGAAAATACATACGGCTTTTAACCCGTTTGACCCATTTCCATTCTGGCTAAAAATTTGCTAATTTGTCCGGTTAAGGATAAATCATAACCGAATTGCATCATTTCATAAGTAAATGGGCCATTTGTTGCTTCCAACTTTTGAAAGGAAAACGGAGAAAGGAGAAAAGTTACAAAAATAAATTGAACAATAAACAAAGCTATTGAGTATAGAATGTGATGAATGAAAAACATGGTTCACAACACTCTTGGTCCAAGTGTTATTCCATGTTTATATCTTTTAAGAAAAATGAAGACAAACATTTTTGCAGCGTGGAAGGGTCAGTAAATCCAAGTATGTGATCATCTGCAGTTAAAAAGACATCGATAATACTATTCACAACATAATCTTTATCTAGTAGTATGTGTTTTCTTCATGAGTTACAGGTTTTAATACAAAATGTTTGTTATTTACAGATATCCGCTATCTAGTTATCAAGCCTTTAGCATCTACAGTAAAACCTCTATAAATTAATACTCGATAAATTAATAAACTCAATAAAACTAATAATTTGTCCGGTCCTAACTTGGGACCAGTGCAAATTTGAACCCCAATCGATAAAATAATAAGATAATAATTTTTTTGTAACCCCAGTGTATATATATTAGTCCCAACGAAACTATAAATTAATAATCACTAAAAAATTCCATAATATATATTATATATGTGTGATACACTTCAAAATTCTAAGATTGTTTAGTAAAAAATGAATCTATAGTCACTTGTTTTTTGTTGAACTTCAAATCTATATTGATTTCATCTTTAGATCTCTCTATTGCACTCAAGAGTTGGGGCGTTGTCTTCTCGTATTGGAACAAAAAGTTGTGAAGAGTTATTGCCGCTTGTAATGCTTCTTTTTGAGTGACTGGTTCCAAAGCTATTGAATCATCCTCAACTTCATCATCAACCGGATTTTGAATGGTATCCACCACAATTTCTTCAATTCCTTAAACCACGTAACATTCATTATTTTCACCAGGATAATCTAGCAAGTGATTCATATCCATTTTGTGCTGATAATGCATACCCGTAATTAACCATCTTTAAATTAATATTTTATTAATTTATCGATAAAATAATATCTCGCTAAATTAATAAAATATGTCGGTCCCAACACCATTAATTTATAGAGTTTTTACTGTATTTGGCTTCTATCAATTCAAGGCTTCGCTGCATAATGTGATCATGCTCATCAGCTAAGATCTTTATCGACAAGAAGTTGACATTATGTGACATCCATGAAACTTAGTTTTGAAATTACCATCATTCCTTATGATGTATTTCTCATTTTCAAAAGTTTCTAGAGGCAATTAACAGTTTGTGTGTCTGTCTATTACATCTATGTGCATAGGTCAATGTTGTATCATCTCAAACTTCCAACTGGCATTTATGTACGCAGCTGAGATGAGATTACTGGAAAGAAAGTAAAACCATGAGCTATTAGTTACAGGTTCAAATGTCAAGACATACTCAACTATGTTTATCTCATTTTTAAGCAGTTCGGGTTTTACAGCCTGTGTCAGGGTGATTTGACACAGTTGCAAAGTGCGTGACAAAATATTACTAGTGTTTTTCACAACTGATCATGACTAGAATAATCTATTATTTTTTTCTTTTCTTTTTTTTGCTATGTGATTAGCAAGCATTTAGAAAACTGTGGTTTTTTATCTTATTGAAACTTTGTAAACTAAGAAATTGTTCTATTGTGCAGATGGTAAGGGATTTTGTATTCTCAATCCATAACAGTAACAGCAAAAACATCTATATTAAGGTACCATTCTAGCAAGGTTAAACACATTTTATAATTAAATAACTCGTTGAAACTAGATTAAATTACACATTATATAAATCGTCAAGTCCATGTAGAAAAGGGCAGGCTGCTCCTCGCAAGCATCTATGCACATTAACCCACCTGTTGCAGAGCCGTGTGTTGATGGCAGGGACCTGAAAAAAGAAGAAGACAAACCCAACCTTAGAGTTAAAAATTAATAAATCATTATTTTTGAACTGATCAACAGTGAATAATAAAAAATATAAATAAATAAAATGAATAAATAACAAAACAATAGATGAAAATAACCAAACAAACAAACCTACATTAAATAAATAAGTAAATAAAAAGACATTGAAAGAAGAAAATTACCGGTGGTGGTTGCTGCAAGTAGTGTGCATGTGGGTGTAGTAGTGGTGGTGGTGGTGGATGAGCAGGGTGACTGGTGAATGGCAGCGGTGGATGAGCGTGCTGGTAGGTAGAGATTGGTGGTTGTTGTTGAGCATGATGTTGGTGGAAGGGTGGTGGTGGTGGTGGGGGTGGTTGAACATGCTGGTTGTTAAACGGCGATGGAGGTGGTTGAGGAATTTCGTTCATGTTATCCATTTTCACTCTTGAGAAAGAGGGTTTTTGCTATGTGTCTTTTTTAGGGTATAAAAAGAGGATGATTGAACTTGAAACTTGAGAGAGATGATGGAAAAAATGAATTGTTGATTTCTCATCTACAACAATTGTGTTTAGTATATATATAGCACTCAAGTTGAGAGAGAGATGAGGCATTTGGTATCATTGAACCAATATTTACTTTATTTCGATTATGGTTCTATTTCTATGCATGGCAAGTATATAGCATTCAGCTTCTTTTTTTCATGCAATTTCATTATGGTCAGGCAGGGGTTGTTGCATTGATTAAGTTGATAGGAGTATTATTTATATTCTGGTTCTTACCACTAACTGTGACATTCAAAATCTTTTTCAGATGCATATACTAATTTCCTTTTGGCTTTCATATATGAGCAACGTATCTATTGGGCGACTATATTTCTTTGGCGTACATAGCACATAACAAATAACCCAAGTCAGCTGAATCTAAAGTTAATTTACCAGTGATTTTTATTTTTTTTGAGTCTTATAGTAAAAATAATGTAAAAACATACAGTACTAACTTGTGTGTTAGCCACCCGTGGCACGTGCCACACATCAGTTTAGCCGACGAAGTGTACATTTTTCTTGAAAATTTCTAGCTCTATGAAAGTGCTATACATATTTTTAGCTAGATATGCACAAAATGAGCAAAAAATCATGAGGAAAAACATGGTGGTTGAATTTGAAGGAGGAGGAGGAAAATAGATAAAGGATGAAGATACTGAACAGTGACTTTTACTTTTTTAGTATTTTGTTTTTTAGACACGTTGGTTTACGTGTCTTATTTTCACTAGTTTGGCGTAGGCGTAGACATAGGGGTACTTTTAATTTGGAGTATTAAGTTTGTTTAATTTATTTAAAACATTTAGTATAATTTAACAAAAAGAAAATTATAGTATGTATTTTGTAGTATCATGAAAGGGAAATGATTTGTCTTTTTACTTTTTGTAATATTTTAATTTGTGCATTAAACAATTGTATTGTCTATAGGTTCAACTTTAACTAGTTGTATATTGAAGTGTGCAGATTATTTCTCATTATCAAATAATCTTAGTTAAAGTCACGATGTTTCTTTTATAAGTAATTTAATTTGATTTGATTATTTTAATTTGACGCTAACGTTTACATAAAAATTAAACAATCCTAAATAACTTGAACCCGTGAACTAAAATCGCAAAAATCAATTAAGAAAGCAATAAGATACTTTATTCAACTCTTATTGAGTAATATCTTCGACATCTTATCGCCTCTTAACCGAATGAAAATGCAAACAACCAAACCTCTTATGATACCGTCTCTATCTGAGTCACAGGTAAGAGCAATGAAGAGACATTTTCTTGAAAAACAAACACCCTCTTAGTATACCGAATAAGTTAATGAACAACTAAGTCTAAGAACTATCAGAGTATCAAAGTTAGTCAAAAATCGTGCCACACGCAATACAAAATCCTGGACCCGCCACTACTTGTGTATGCATGTGTTCCTTATAAGTTACGTACGGAGTGTATAACTTTGTTGTTGATAAACATGAAAAAGCCAATAACAATAACAAAGAAGCTAACGATGTTATAACTACAAAAGCATTGCAAAGACTGATAATCTTTTTACTCGGTTTCTTGTAGTCGAATTATCTCATAAGTTGTATCGGGTTCAATTTAGCCTTTAGTTTCCAAAAGAAAAAAACTTAAGTCCTCCGTATTGTATTTTGACACGTAACTTATTAGTGGTTAAGTTATACGAAAAAGATGAAAGTACTTTTTTACTACTAGAAACTTAACATGTTTGTACTTATAGACGTTTAAGAGTTGTTTTTTTTTAATTATTGGTTCGTGACTTTTTATGTTTTATGTAAATTTATATGGTATCATTAGAGGTGGCAATTTTTGCCAAAATTAAAAAAATATGCTAACTTAGGCAAATTTTCAAAAAAAATATGCTAACTTCGGCAAATATCATTAGAGGTGGCAATTTACACATGATATGCTATAGGTTATTTGATTGGAAATATGTCTAACATACTACTATAATACTTCTTTTTGCTAAGCTGTGTATTCTTTCCCCATTTAATTATGTGTAAGTTTTAAAATTACCCATGGCCCACTGCAAAAAAATATGTTGAATATGCACAACAATTTTCGGATTCAGGCGGAATAGGAGGAATTACAGGCGGAGTTCAGGATCAGCATACTGCCCAATTGGATGTCACTGCTACCTGAACCACTAACAACTAACAAGCCGTTCTAAAAAAATATATATATATATAACCAAATATTTATTTAATATATATTTAAAACCTAAAATCACATGAGAATTATAGGCATAATATAAATGACCTTTATATCATTGTTCTTATTATTTCCTTCTCAACACAGTTTACCACAAGTCTAAATCCTAAATTGACTAAGATAAACCATATTTGTTTGGATTTTGTGAACTTTTCTTTATAAATTCACTTATTGTTCTTGTTTTCATTTAATCGAATGTTGTCATTGTTGAATTATACTATTGTTTCTAGAGTATGGATCTAGCGAGAAGAATTATTTAAATGAGAAAAGTGAGAAAGAATTGTAGCCGCATATTTCAAATAAGGAAAAAGAAATAATAGGGAGATGCATCTATTTTTATGGATGCATCTAATATTTGTGGTTGTGGTTTCTTCTCATTCTTCTCATCTTAATTATATTTCTCATTTGATCCTATCTCATTGTTTCTAACCAAATAAACCCTTTGTGCAAAAGCCCACCCTAGATCATTATTAAAAGTTAATGCTTGGATGAATTAAAACATTGATTGTGTAGAAGCGCTCAATGGTCAGAACATCTTGTTATATTATTAAAAGTTAATGCTTCGATGAATTAAAACATTAAAATGTAATAAGACGTATAATCACCACTTTTTGCTAGGAATATCCCATCTACAAATCGACCTACTAAGAACATGCACAACCATAACACCAATAACACCGTCCACGTCAGCGCCACATTAGCTTTAACATTTCACCTTAACATCCTCAAAAAACACCCACAACAATAACATCCCAATAACATCAATAACATTTCATATTTTCAATTTCAACCCCTAAACTAAAGCAAACACTTCATTTATTAAACTAAACATATCATTAAAATTGAAAACATATTACAATACGAGATTAAAAAAAAATTACAACGAAATAAAAAAACACACTGCAAATAAAACGTTACAACAAATTAAAGGAAATGACGAGAATACGATCTACTGACGAGGTTTCAAGTTATATTTTTTGATGATTCGATCTTTTTCGTCATTGATCCAATCCACGACCATTGTATCTTGCCCTTCAGTAGGCGTCATTAAAAAATTTATCTCTTCCAACCTTGTTATTGTGAGATCTTTTTCCTGCTGGGCCCGATACGCCGCTCCGGCGGCTTCACGTTTCAAACGATACTCGTTTGCCATAGTTTCGGTGAAATAAGTTGACGAGCTCTTTCCTCCAGTGCTTGCTCCCCCAGTACTTGTTGTGCTCTCGGATCTTGTTTTCTTGGTAGCACGTTTCTTTCCCATGGGGCGTGGTTGTTCATCATTACCAAACAAAGCCTCGTTTGTTTGGCTTGGCACATCGCCGGTTAAATCAACCGGTTCCGGCGTGTCCCATTCTTATAATGACGCAAAACCTCCCAAGCGTCATCGAGACCAAACGGTGCTCCTTTGGTTTCCTCACGATACCATTGCTTTGCCCGTTTCATCACATCCTGCTCACTTTCCCCGCTTCGTTGATCCCGTTGCGCACGTATGTAACAAGCGTTGAACTTTGTTCATATGCCGTTCAACGTTTTCCATTTGCTTGACATCATGTCCTTGGTGCGCCATTGAAAGTTGTTTCTATTGAACTCATTACTGACCCGATTACAAAACGTATCTCTGGGTTGTCACTTTCCAACTTTCGGATCCTCCGAAACAGCTATGTAACACCTTGCAAGTAATGCTTCCTCTGCTGAAGTCCAACGCGCAGTAACGACAACCTCCTCTTCATCAGAATCAATTGGTTCGGGCTCGGGGTCTTTGGATTTTTTTGATTTTCGCTTAATACGACCTTTTCCTTTTCTGGAGGAGACGTGGGTGTGTCAGCAACATCATGTGTTTCAGTTTGTGATTGTTGTAACTGTTGTGTTAATTGTAGATTTTGAAAGTTGGAGTTTAAGGTGCTTTGTTGGTTTTGTTGTTGCCAATACAGAAATGTTTGATGTTGTTGATACATTTCTTGGCTCGAGAAGCCTAGTGGGTTGGGGTTTGAAGATGAACCCGCGTTCGGGTTAGATGATGAACCCGGGTTTGAGGGATTCCACCGACCACCGAGAAGATTGAAGAAAGTATCATCGTTGCCTCCCGACATTGTTGTTTTTTGCGGTTAATTGAAGTTGAAAGATTGAGAGTATTGAGAGGATTTGGTAGTGGAAGTGTGAAAAAATGGTGTTTTAATTGGGTATTTATAGTGGTAAAAAAAGGTTTTTGATTTTTTTTTAATAAAAAGTAGCCGTTTAGGGTCTTTTTTGAATTTTTTTTTTAAACATAACGGCTAGTAGCCGTTACAAGGGGGTGTTTTGAATTTTATTTTATTTATTTATTTATTTTTTACTTCGCATACAACGCGCGTTATATGGTTAACGGGGAGGGACCAACGGCGTGAAAGAACTCGACCTACAAGGGTGTAACGCCGATAACGGCGTTATTTGGTCTCAAACGGGTGTTATCCCGTTACCATTGTTAATGCTCTAAGAACAAATATTCATCTTTAGCATCTAATGTTTTTTCATTGTTCAGAATTTGGACTTGATTTTGCTTACTTCTTCTGAGTTGACGAGCCTACGAGATCTCTTAAGAGCCATTTGTTTGTGTGAAATACGTAAATCGGTATTTAGATTGAAATCGATAACTTATTTGTTTACTTTCTGGTATAGGCTTATTGAACCTAGAAGATATATTTGGCTATTAAAAGCCTTGTATGGTCTCCTGATGATGCTTTCGCAGGTATGTTTCATAGTCCAAATACGCAAATTCTTATGAGGATCTTCCAAATACGCAAAATTTGAAATTTAGAATGAAACAAAAAAAGTTTTATTAATATGTTTTAAAGCGCGCAACAGTTAAAACAAAAATAAAAGAAAGTAATACATTATGTTCTTAGAATGTAATATTCTAATAGCTTATTGTGGGACAATAGTTTGAGGTGTTTCACGCAAGAAACTTTACGCATCCTCTTCATTGTTGTCGTGACCGAAACAAGTAACCTGTTTTATTGCCAAAGATCGAAATTGGATTGGTTCTTCTACAGTTTACACTCCTTGTTGAGGAAGTATCGGGCGAGGTTTCTTCCTCATCATCAAGGGTGATGACTTCGTCCCATTTCGAGTACATAAAGTTTATGAACCTTTTATGCTTTTTCCTAATCTGAAACATAAAAGAAATAAACATTAGTAATTAGTAATGTTGTTATATTTAACTAGTATGTAAGATGTTTCTTAAAGAATTATATAGATTGGAAAAAGTATGTTACCTCAAAAGCTTGATTTCTTTGAAGTTGAGCTCGAAGAGGAGCTGTAATTGGATGAAGTTCAAGATTAGTGGGTGGAGAAAGTGTTAAAGAGGACAAAAGGTTTGATAGCTCATGGATTGGATTACTTCTTGATCCATTTTGGTTGTCCATGATAGCTTGCCAGTAGTTTTGAACTTTTGAAATGTTATTGTACCTAAACCATGATCTTGTGCCTTCTTTTTATAGTGGAATTTTGATATGGCAGGATATTGCAACATGTAAGGCATGCAAGTAGCAGTTGAATTTTAGCACTCTATATCAAAGTTGGAAAGAAATGTGGTTTGTGTTGGAATATGTATATTTTTATAAAACCGTGCATGTCCGGATTCGAACTCGTGACCACATGATTGCACACATTAGCGAATGAGAATTAAAGTTATAATTAATGTTAATGATTATGATTAATTATTACACAAAACCCAACTAACGATCGTTAAGTATTTAACAGAAATGACTAACGACCGTTAAATGTAAAAAGGAGAGAACATATGGTGAATAACTTAAAAATGAAAAAGATTTGGGTTCCCCTTTTCTTCCTCTAAGGTGGCCGGCCAAATGGGGCTTCCCCAAGCCCAAACCCTAACTTTTTCTACAAGTTATTCTACCACTATATATACAAGGTCTAGGTTAAAGGTTTAAGGTTAACTTTTGTGCATTGAATTAACCCTAGATCTTTCCCTCTCCTCTCTTTTGCATTTGTACGGCCGAACTCCTCCTCAAGGGTGTTTTGGTTTTGTTTTTCTTATAAAACAAGGGTTTGTGTTAGATCTAGCAATCTCTTTGATTCGTGGTTAATTCGTGTGTACAAAACTGTGGTGGTAAGACATTATTCTTACACCAATTGGTTTGAGTTGTAAAACGATAAGGGACAACTCTTTAAACCACTTCATCTTCTTTATTCAAGAGATCTAACCAAATTGCAAGAGGTATGTTATGCATTTATTTCAGTTAATTAATTGCTGTTATATTTTAAGTTTTCCGTTGTGTACTCTGTGATGTCTACATGTTATTATTGGTATATATCATGTATCATAACCTAAACAGTGGCATCACGAGCCTTCTATAATAAGTAATTAATTACTGAAACAAATAAAACAAATAAATGGATTGTGTTATTAATTGTATGTGTAGATCTAGGGTTTGCAAAACCTAAACCCTAATTTTAGGGGGGCGTATTTTTTGTGCCCTAAATAGGGTTTTATATACTTTTGTTTTTAATTGGATTAGAAAACCCTATGTTGCATGCAATTTTATGTGTATTAAATTGCGTAACTCTGGTTTAATTGCATTAATTGTTAAGTGTAATTTATGTCCATGATAAATACATGCATGTTTTGTCATGGATCTGCTTTTATTGTATGATTTACTTGGTTAAATGATATACTTGGTTAAATGATATACACTAAATTTTTTGATAGATCTAAAATTGGGGAAGACCTCAATTATTATTATTAAATCAATTATGTGATATGTGGTATATGTTTTAATTTTGACTTACGCAATCGATGAATCGATGCATGTGGCTCACCTTGTACATTGATGAAAACGGGTGAAAATTTTAATTAGACATATACATATTTACAGATCTAAAATTGATTATTAATATGATTTATCAAAAGGTTTGCATGTGGCTATTCGATATGCATGATTAATTGTTAAGTTATGTATTCATTGTTTATATGTTTATTTTTTTAAATACTTGCTTGTTTGTTATGTGTAACAAGGGTATTTTTATAAGAAAAAATAAACTGACCTAAACAATTGTGAAACATGTGTTTTTAAGCATAGTAATCGTAATCGTTTAATTGATTGATTTTATGCACAAAATAGTTAGAACGGCTCACCCATTAATGACAAACTATGTGATGGGTACAAGGTTGGTACGCATTAAATTGTGACCTTAAAGATGAGGGTATGTAATATGCTTCGTGCTGACCTAATTCTTCGCTCGTTTGTGCGTCTTAATGGAGCTACCAAGTATTCCTATGAATGTGCATAAAATCTTAAGGGTGAATTGACCTTAAATTCTACGCGCCACTTTTGTGGTAATTATCCGAATAACTTGTAAAGTTTGATGATGAAAAGCTTAAACATTAAAACAAGAATATAAATGTTTTAATAAAAACTTATGCTACGAAGATGAATGCATGACATCTTTGTATATATTTGATTTTGACACCAAAATCAAATTTATTACCCTTAATTTAAGTTGTATGCCATCTAGCGAAATGGAAACACCTGAGATTACCTTTTATTTGCGTGAGAACATGATTTAGATCGTAGTCAAAGGGTAAAATATCCAGGTGACGTGAGAACGGGCATGGATGATTTTGCAGTTTCTTAATTTGGACAACTTAATTGAGTTTTGTAGTGAGAACTGTCAACTCAAGGCATAAGATGGGGATAAAACATGATTACATGGCAATTGAAATTGGCTAAATGTAAATCCCATAAATCTAGGAGTTGCAATTTGAAAATTGGCAATTGAGGTTCGACTCGTACCATTTTGAATAATTTCATTCGAATCCTAGTTTTTAGTGAAAATTAAATGGTTATATGTTTATGAACCATGGGTATTTAATTTTCTTGAAAAGGTTAATTATCGAAAATACTAAAATTGAATTTTGTAATTCTTTGAATGTATTAATGCAATATTTAACCGTAAATGTGGTTTAGTCTTTTATTAGTAAATTGATCTATTCTGCTTTCAAACAAATCTTTGATCGAGAATAATTTACCGAAAAGACAAACAAAGTCTCTTTTCCATGGGAGAAGAATGAGACTCAATCCTATTCCTTTTCATAAATGAGAAAGGTATAATAGGAACATTTGAATTGTCTAAATTCTAATGTAACTCATAGCAATGAATTGCACATCTTATTTTCCATAAAGATTTCATTACCCTCATTTGGTGAATGAATCCTTTTGTAACAAACATGACTGTTGGTTAACTGGAAAACATGTATATAAGATACTAAATTAGAAGCTAGACCGCAAAAATTGGTAAAAGGCAAACTAGCATTATTTATCTAGTTGTTTTGCTTTAACCTTTAAAGGTGCTACATACCATTATAGGCATGGTAGGCCTGTTAAGGAAGAAATTGCATACCCAATTTTTCGAGTTAATAACATTGATGGATAACCCATCATTCAGAGAGTAGAATACACCTTTTTAGTACCTTAGTAATGATTACGTATGGTTCTTCAAATGTGTAGGAAAGTAAAAAGCAAGCAAGTTGTTTTCACTGGTTATGAAACATTTAAAATGTTGTCAAATTCAGTGAGAGCATTGTGTTGCATTACTGAATAAGAAGTTGTTGAAATGATTTCTAATTCAGTGGGAGCTACAAGCCTTATTTGCTGTGTAGTAATCCAAATTATCTCTTGAATATCATGTAGATAATTACTTTCCAATTGTAGGCACTAATGTTTTTAGGGATAGTCGTGTACGTTTCCTTACTAAACAATATATTCCTACATCTACGTGTTATATCTATGACACAAATCATATTAATCAAATAAACGAACGTGTATCGTGTTGTTTATCTGCTACATGATGTTGTTCCATGCACAAGTGGGAGAAATCTTTATTGTGTGCAAGGTACAACACATATAAATATGATTTAAATGGATTCTCTTGACCGCGAGGTAAGAGAGTAACGTTATAATAGGAATTATAAATTTAAATGTGTATGATTGCCATATTAAGAACATGTGTCAAGATGATAACAAAGACTACTTTAAATATTTATGTCATTCAATATTTAAGAAACACTTGTAGTTACAATTTTTGTTACGTGAGAACGTGAACTGGATTGTAGCCCAAGGTAAAATATCCACGTGTCGTGAGAACGAGCATGGATGATTTTGCAGTTTTTTACGTTGAACATTTCATGGAATGACATAATTAAATGAAGTAATTTAATACTACTTTGATTTTAAGAATTCGTTGAATGACTTAAATATATGTAGTAAATATTAACTTGAAATTATTAATTGAAACCCGAGGTGGTGTTCATAATTACTTTAATTATACATGTTTATGACTTCTTTGTAAAGTCGCAAACATGAAGTTTTTTAATACAAGACTTATAATATAAAGTAAGACGTTAGCTTGCTATGTTTTAAGACATATGCATGAAGTCAATGAGTTGATCAATGACTTATAACGTATAGTAGGATTATAACTGTTATGTCTTTTGACTTAGTCAAAAAGTATTTGTGATATAATACATGCAATTGGCTTAGTAATTCTATTATACCATTAAGTTTTACTTGGTTGGTAAATAGGTAAGCCAAAGAGTAGATGGTTATCTTAAATATTGTTAGATTTTCTTACAATATTAATTCTAAGAAAATACCATAGTTTTATGGTATGTTCAATTAGAAGAATCAAAATCTATTAGCATTATTTGATTCAAGATAACTATAGTTTCTTCCAAAAGTTATCAAGGTTAGTAGATTGAGAATAGATTGAATATACTCTATAAGACTCCAACCTATAAGATTAATAAGACACCATTTTTATGGAAAGTGATGAATCACATTAAGTCTTATAATGAAGTTCTGAATTTGTTAAACTACTTGTCAAGTGGGTTGTAACAAACCAATGTCAGGAACTATAAATGTTTTTTGTAATATCCCAAAAGAAAACAATGAATTGTTGCTCTACTTGCTAAACTATTTTAAGGTAATCTTTAAATTGTTAAAGGCAAGTGGGAGTTTTGTGTAGATCTTGAAAGATTAAATTACTGTAGGACCTTGTTTTTCTCAACCTTATCACGAATACACAAGCTTACCACGTACGTATACACGTAAAACAAACACAAACACTTATGCGTAGGAATACGAAGAAGAAAGATTAAGATGGTGACTTAAGATGATATATGTTAGGCGTATGTGTTAGAGAGAAAAGATGAAAAGAAGAACTTTTATATCAAAGGGAAAACACACACATACACACTCAAGCACACCCCTCAAATGACACATTTGAGGGGTATTTATACTTAGAAATAAAACGCCTTATGGGCTTCGTGTGGGCTTGGATTGGGCTTGGGTTACATTAACTTACAAAAGGCTAGCTTAACTTAACTAATACCCATTTAGCTTAGCCCAATCCATGAGCCGGTTGACTATTCTATTACAATATCTAACACATGATACAAAGTTCCTAAACGTGAATGACCATCACTTCTATGAATTATTATCAAGGCTAACAATTACAAAATACATAACCTTCTAAAATACACTAGCAAATATCATGATGAGGCTAAACATGTAAATGATAGACCTCAATATGATGAAATTGTCATTCATAGATCCGTAAGGATATCTCAGATATTTAATATGCTGACGGATATGAGTTACAGGATCATGGTAAGCCTGTTAATCATTATGATGAATTTACAAATGTTGAATTGTGGTAAATCAATCATACTATGAATTTTGAGATGTTGTCCATAAAGATAATCAACTTTAGATACTTGGTCTATCTTAATAATGAATATGAGTTTCTTCAAAGGATGGAAACCCTAGTGGTTTAAATATTTGTGTTGAAATCATATGGACAATATTGTACACGTATTTAACGTATGTCTAGTGATAATAATATTAATCATACTTAAGCAATTAACTATGATTGAATATTCTTTCCTAGATACATTAAATAGAAGTATAAAGATTATAATTGTCATACTTAGTTTCATTGATATGAAATTTTGACAATGAATATCAAAACTCTTTGTTTTGGAATTGCTTTTGCGAGGACGATAAGTAATGCAAAGGAGTTTTTATTAATTCAAATAATCTTTGAATATGTACAGACTGCAAGAATCCATGAATGGATATATGCAAGCATCTAGGAGATGATTCTTATGTTTAATATTAAATCCATGTTTGATTTAATAATTAAAATAAGATTGCTCATAAGTATTCCTGAAAGCTAGTGGGAGTATTATTTTATTTTCATAAATCTTATATGTTGTATGGGCAATTACATTCCACCTAAATTAAGTTTTAGTTGGGAATGAAACTTCGTTTGTAAGATTTAGAAATAAGACATACAACTTTGGAATATATGTTTATTGTTATAAACATATGCGGTAAATAAATGAGTCTAATAGAACATGATGAATACATATCTTTGACAAGATAGAATATGAATGAGATCTTAAAGTCTAACTTGGAGACTCATCATAAACATCATGTTGTGTATAAGGTTGTTGTATCATGCTTGATTATAAGATGATTTAACAACATTAAAAAGTCAAAGAGTCAAAGTACTGCTAAAGATAAAGTCAAAGTACTGCACAACGAAGTCAAAGTACTGCAAGAACAAAGAACTGTTATATTCGTTTATGGAAAGTATTGTAACTCTAGAATATTCTATATTAGATTACTTGTCGTACAAGGATACAATTTTTAAACCGACTAGGATATCCTTGAGCCTATAAAAGGACTCCTAGATTGGCATTAGAGGTACGAAGTTTACGAAGTCTATGAGTTTATGAGTTTTAGAGTTTACGAATTCACAAGTTGTTTAGAGTTTTAGAGAGAAGTTCGATAATCTTAGAGTTGTTTAGTGTATCTGCATAATAAGCAGATTTAGAGTTAATAATAAAAGTTATTCTTCTTAGCTTTGTTAAGTAAATTCCGCGTACTTGATAAAGATTGCTCAGTGTTTCTTTGTTAATAACTTAGGATTTATCCGAGGTTGTTAAACCTTAACAAGCTAGTTAAGTTAGTTTGATTAAAGTATATCGATCCAACAAGTGGTATCAGAGCTTGTGTGGAAACTCTGACTAGGAAGAAACCCTACTACAACAATATTCAAGATGTCGACTGAAGCTGTTCCACCACCCTCAATCACCTCACTCAGAATTCCAATTATCAAGAAGGGAGAATATGATCTCTGGTGCATGAAGATGAGGCAGTATATTGCCATTACAGACCATGCTCTATGGAATGTAATTGTTAATGGGAATGAAGTTGTTCCAGAACCCATTGATGTTCCTGGACAACCCAAAGCACCAAAACCAGTCTTACCAGCAGCAACCTTAAGGAATCAAGAGAAGGCACTAAACATTCTATTATCTGCCATTCCAGATGGTCATCTTCTCAAATTTCATGATGCTAAAGATGCTAAGCAGCTCTGGGCTGCTCTCAAGACCAGATTTGGAGGGAATGAAGCTTCTAAGAAGATGCACAGAAATTTGTTGAAGCAACAATTTGAAACTTTCACAGTTGGTGAAAGAGAGAGTCTTGATGCTGCATATGATAGGTTTCAAAATCTCCTCAACTTGTTGGAGTTATACAAGGCAGAAGTATCAGTTGAGGATGCTAATTTGAAGTTTCTAAGGAGTTTGCCATTTACATGGCATGTGATTGCTACAATGATCAGAGGACAACAAGGTTTGGATGTCATGGACTTTGATGATCTCTATCATCAACTAAAGGTGTATGAGCATGAGATGAGTGGTCAAACAAATTCCAAGTCTCACAGTATTGCTTTTCTATCATCTGAAAAGAAGGGCAGTACTTCCATCAAAAGTACTGCTTCTCCTCAAAGTACTGTTTCTCAAAGTACTGCTGTTTACACCCCCCCTTCATATGCTCAGCAGGCCCCACCAACTACCACTATGCCCTCAGATGAAGTTATGTGCTCCTTCTTTGCACAACAAGCTAGTTTACCTGTCACCTATGAAGAAGATCTAGCACAGATTGAAGAAGATGCACTTGAAGAAATTGATATCAGGTGGAAAGTTGCTATGATCACTGCACGGATCAAAAAGTACATGAAGAAGACAGGCAAAAGCATTGATTTCAAACCAAAACAGGGAATAACTTTTGACAAATCCAAAATTGAATGCTTCAATTGTCAAAAGACTGGTCACTTTGCAAGGGAGTGCAGGTTTGCTAAGTATCAAGCAAACAGAACATCTGAGAAGCCAAAACTTGACTGGAGTGAAGAGTTTGATGATGAACCAGTGACTTACTGTATGGTAGCAGTGGAAGAAGTAGTTGAAGAATCAGTGGAAGCATTGGACTGGAGCACTGCTTTTGATGAGGAACCTGAACATGCTGCTTTGGAATCTGATGATGGCTTTGGAGGATTTGATTGGAGCAAGGAAAGTGAAGATGATCCTGTTCTTCTTGCAATGGTGGCTACTTCACCAACTCAGTCTCCTATCTCTGAGGTATGCTCAAACAGTTATGTGATTGAAAGAGATAATTGTGTTAGGGCTAGGTCTGAGGTAGCTGGTTATCAAATAACCTTAGAATCTATGGAAGCCAAAATCTTAGCACATGAAACTAATAAAGTAGCTTGGGCTGAAAAATATGAACAACAGGATTACCAATTAAAACTAAGTAAATAGAAATTAAACTGTAAAATTGCTGAAATTGAGAAATTAACTAAGGAAAGAGATGATTTGTTAGCTAAGTTTGCTGCTTGGGGTGAGTCTGGTCTGTCACATGTTACCTATGTTCAAAAACAGAGAAGAGCTTACATTAAAACTGGATTAGGTTTTGGAATGGATTTTAGTAACATAGATGAAAACCAACCTAGTGATCAGGATGAAGGTGAGTATGAGGATATAACCACTAGTGATGATGAACTCATTAATTATGTAGATACATCTAGTAATGAGGGCTCAATAAGTGAACCACCTCCTGAGTATAAGAAAGATAATGGTTATCATGCTGTTCCCCATCCCACTGGCATTCATCAACCTCCTAGGCCTGATGTTTCTCGTTTTGGAGTAGACAGTCTAGAGTTTAGGAAAAAGCTTGTAGCTCAATCTAGGTCTGAAAAACCCAAAGAAGCTGTTGAAAACAATGTTCAAAGTCAAGCAGTACCTTCAAATCAAAGTACTGCTCCCCAAGCAGTACCTTCTGCAAAACCTTTTCAAAATAGTACTGGTAAACCTTTTTGGGATAACTTTGGTCAAAACAGGTTTAATCATTCACCAAGAAGGCAAAATAATTTTGGGCATAGACATAGAAGAAGTCACTTTGGAAGTATGGGTCAAAAACTGTGTTTTGTGTGTTTTAGTCCTACTCATTTAATCAAGGATTGTGAACATCACTCAGAATACCTTAGCAAATTCCCAAAGAACAAGTCTGCCAACCAGAAACCTAGAGAGCACAAACCAGTCTGGAATAATTGAAATAGGGTCAATCACAGAAATTTCTCACCAGATCATAGATACCCACACCAGAGAAGACCTTTTTCAAAACCTTCAGTATCTCACAATACTTTCCAAAGTACTGGACCAGTACTTTCTCAAAGTACTGCTCAGCCTAAACAAGGTACTGATCACACTATTTGGAATAGGAGTCCTAGAAGATCTCACTATCAACCTAGAAGGTATTACAATTCCCATAGGGGATCTAGATCACAGGAACCACGTGTTAAACCAGAATGGGTTAAAAGGGAAAGTACTGCAGAGGGACAAACAGTACGTTCAACCAAAAGTGAATCTGATGTTTTTGTAATACAAGAAACAGCAAATGATATTGAAAATGAGATTTGTGTTGAAAAACCAGAAAGTTTTGAAAAATCACATGTTAAAGATCAAAAGATAATCCCGGATCATCATTTGAAAGATAGTGGACATTACATACTCAAAGAATTTGAGTTTGTAACTCCACAAGGGGAACACAAGTCAGTAATGGCTTGGGTTCCTAAAAATCACTAACTCTTTTCTTTGTGTGCAGGGCAACCCGGAAGAGGAGCTTAAAGATCATCTTATTGTAGATAGTGGTTGCTCTGGAAGTATGACAGGAGACAAAGAGATCCTGTCTGATTTTAGAAATATTAGTGGAGGAGGAGTTGCATTTGGGAATGATCCCAATTGAGGAAAGATTACTGGAAAAGGAACTATCAAAGCAGGGCTTATATATTTTGAGAATGTTAGATATGTGAAGGAGCTTAAGTTCATCTTATTGTCAGTATCACAAATCTGTGATAAAAAGCATCCTGTGTTATTAACTGACACAGAATGTCTCATCCTTTCCTCTGACTTTAAGCCTGTTGATGATGACTTGGTCGTTCTTAGAGTACCAAGGACAAATGATGTGTATAGCTTAGACATGAAGAGTTTACATTCTTATGGAAGAGCCACATGTTTGGTGGCTAAAGCAACAACTGAAGAGGCACATCAATGGCATAGAAGATTGGGCCATGTTAATTTCAAGAATATCAACAAATTGGTCAAAGGCAATCTAGTTAGAGGTTTACCTTCAAAGACTTACAAGAATGATCAATCATGCTTGGCATGCAAGAAGGGTAAACAACACAAAGCTTCCTGCAAGAAGCTTGAGGAGAGAACTATTAGAGAACCTTTGGAGCTGTTACATATGGATTTGTTTGGACCGGTTTCTGTGGCAAGTTTAAACAAGAAAAAGTACTGCTTGGTTGTAACAGATGCTTGCGGTAGATTCAGTTGGGTATTCTTTTTGGGATTTAAGGATGATACTTTTGATGCTATTCAAACTCTCATAATAGCACTTGAAAACCAATTGAGACTCAAGGTTAGAGGTATTAGATGTGATAATGGGACTGAATTCAAGAACAAACTTATGGATGAATTTTGTGCAAACAAAGGCATAAAGAGGGAGTTTAGTATTGCAAGAACACCACAGCAAAATGGTGTTGTAGAGAGGAAGAATAGGACTTCGATTGAAGAAGCAAGAACAATGCTAGCAGATTCCCATCTACCTATTCAATTCTGGGCAGAAGCTGTAAGTACTGCTTGCTATGTACTTAATAGAGTCTCAGTCACCAAACCATAAATGAAGACACCTTATGAATTGATGATGGGCAATAAACCCAACATTCGTTTTATGAAGCCTTTTGGATGCCCTCTCACTATTTTAAATACAATTGATAATCTGGGAAAGTTTGATGGCAAGTCTGAAGAAGGATACTTATTGGGTTATTGCACTAACGGTAAGGGCTTTAGAGTGTACAACAAAGTAACTAAGAAGGTTCAAGATTGTCTTCATGTTGAGTTTTTAGAAGATCAAGACAATGAAAAAGGTAAAGGACCTGATTGGATGTTTGATCTTGAGGTTTTAACTCCTTCAATGAACTATGTACCTGTTAGAGAAGAAAATCAACCTGTGCACAATGGAGAAGATTTACAATATGTTGTTCATGGAGTTCATATTAGACCTGATGCTGTCCCTGATGAAGATCCTGTTAGTCCAAAACAAAGTACTGATGTTCCAAAGCAAAGTACTGTTGCTCCACAGCAAAGTACTGTTGCACCAGAATCCTCATTGTCTGCTGAGGATCAATCTATTCAAGAGGAACTTAATCAGATGCTTCTTCAAGATGTTTTAGCACATTCTTACACTGATGAACAAAGGAGAGCTTATGAAGAGGCAAAGAAGAAGAATAAGACTGCAGAGTACTCTCACAGTACTTTGGACAGTACTTTCGAACAAAGTACTGCTGCACCAGTTGACAGTACTTTAGAAGATTTGGATGATCCTACCATGCCTGGATTAGAAGAAACTGATGATGAATTTGAAGATGAAGGTATTTTCCCAAATTCCAATGAAGGTGCTGATGTTACTAATTTGGAGGATACTTATGGAGTTCCACAGTCTCCAAACTTAAGAATTCATAAGAATCATCCTTTTGATCAAATCATTGGTCCTTCTACTTCTGGAGTGATGACTAGACATAGAGCTAAGACTTTCTCTACACCTCACAATGATTTACTTAGCTTTGTGTATAAACAAAACAGGCTTAATCATAAGGACCATCAAACCTGCCTATTTACTTGTTTTATCTCTCAAGAGGAACCCAAGAATATTGCTCAAGCCTTGACTAAAGAAAGCTGGGTTGAAGCTATGCAGGAAGAACTTCTTCAATTTAAACTTCAAGAAGTTTGGGTTTTATGTGATCTTTCAGATGGGAAGAGAGTTATTGGAACCAGATGGGTTTTTAGAGTCAAAAGAGATGAAAGAGGTAATGTTATCAAGAATAAAGCAAGGTTAGTAGCACAAGGCTACAGACAAGAAGAAGGAGTAGATTATGATGAAGTGTTTGCTCCTGTAGCAAGAATAGAAGCTATTAGAATATTTCTTGCATTTGCTTCTTATATGGGATTTCAAGTTTACCATATGGATGTCAAGAGTGCCTTTTTATATGGCAAGATTACAGAGGAAGTTTATGTCAAACAACCTCCTGGTTTTGAAGATCCTAAACATCCAAACAAAGTCTACAAGGTGGTTAAGGCTCTTTATGGCCTTCATCAGGCACCTAGAGCTTGGTATGAGAGACTATCTACATTCTTATTGCAACATGGATAAAGAAGGGGAACTATTGACAAGACTTTGTTTATCAAGAGAGACAAGAAAGATATCATGTTAGTTCAAGTCTATGTTGATGATATCATCTTTGGGGCTACCAAACAGTCCATGGTTAAAGAGTTTGAGCAGCTGATGCAGAAGGAATTTCAAATGAGTTCAATGGGAGAGTTGACTTTCTTTTTGGGACTTCAAGTTAAGCACTCAAAGGAAGGTATTTTTATCAGTCAAGACAAGTATGTTACAGACATACTTAAGAAGTTCAATTTTGATGATATGAAGACTTTTACTACACCTATTAAATCTATCAATTCATTGGGCAAAGATGAGGATGGACAACCTGTTGAAGTCAAGTTATACAGATCAATGATTGGCTCTCTTATGTATCTCACTGCATCAAGGCCTGATATCATGTTTGCAGTTTGCTTATGTGCAAGATATCAAGTCTCACCAAAGATCTCTCACATGAATGCAGTGAAGAGAATCTTCTTTTATTTGAAGCAACAACCAAAGTTGGGGTTGTGGTATCCAAAAGAGTCACCTTTTCACTTAGAAGCTTTTTCAGATAGTGATTATGCAGGTGATAACTATGATAGAAGATCAACCACTGGAGGATGCCAATATCTTGGGAGAAGGTTAGTGTCCTGGCAATGTAAGAAACAAACAATTGCAGCAACATCCTCTACTGAAGCTGAATATGTAGCTGTTGTGGACAAGTTTTGTGGATGCAAAATCAACTCTTGGACTATGGATTCAATTTCAAGAATACTCCTATCAACATTAATGAGAGTACCATTTGTATTGTGAAGAATCCAGTTTATCATTACAAGACCAAGCACATACAGATTAGGCGTCACTTTATCAGAGATTGCTATGAGCACAGGCTCATTAATGTGGTTAAGGTTCACACAGATGATAATGTAGCTGACTTACTCACCAAAGGCTTTGATGTTTCAAGATTTACTCACTTGGTGGTGAGCATTGGCATGATTAACTACTGAGCTACATTTAAGGGGAGGACTATTTAGTATTAGTATAGTCATGCGTATTGCTTGAGGGGAGGATATTTATGTATACTTAGTTATTTTTTTACAGAAGAATTTGGAAAAGTACTGTTTTTCCTGAAAGTACTGCTTGGAAAGTACTGCTTGGGAAAGTACTGCATACGTGGAAAAGTACTGTTTGTCTTATTAAAGTACTGTTCCAACGGTAATATTGAGAGGTAATTAATTCTAACGGTAACTTTGGTATTTATGGCTGTGATTTTTTAAATCTCACCTATAAATAACTATTCTCCGATTTTCCCTCTCATATTGATACATTAGAATCTTTTCCATAATTCTCTCATCTTCTTTATATTATTCGGTTATATCTCTTCTGTGCTCACATAATCAACAATGGCTATTCGTGCAACCGTTTCAAAGCACAATATGGTGGCTAATTTAGATAAGACTGAAGCGAATACACTCTTTCATGATATTATTGATTATCTTACTGGATCGCTAATCAGTTATGCTCTTTTAGTGGAGCCGGATATAATTGAGCCCTGGATTCAAGAATTTTGGGCTAATGCTAGGGATAACATGGAGAATGATGAATATTATGTTCGATCAACAGTTGCTGGAAGAACTGTTAAGATTACTGAAGCCTCCATAAGAGAAGATTTATTGTTCAATGATGTCGATGGGGCTATACGGTTTGATAAGCAGTTGATATGGGATACTTTTCGACATATTGGTTATGAAGGATCTTTGAATGAACAAACATTTAGGAAACAACTATTTTGTCCTCATTGGAAATTTTTGGTTCATGTGTTGCTCCATTGCATAAGTGCTAAGAGTACCTCTTGGGAGCAGTTTGGGTCAAATATAGCATCTGCTATAGTTGGGTTAGCTACAGATCGGGTTTTTAACTTCTCAAGGCTAATATTGGATGGAATGCTCTCACATATCTCACATGGATCTACTTGGCTAATGTACCCAAGGTTTATACAGGTTTTCTTGAACAAGCAACTTGCTGATATACCAAAACCTACAAACTTACTGCCTGTTATTGTTCAACAATCAAAGATTTTTACCTTTATGGCAAAAAGGAGTGTTTTATTCAGGGGTCAAGATACTCCCTTAACTACTTCTATGATGGAAGTTGTTCAGGCTGTTAGAGCTGATACTGCAGATGATGAAGCTACTGCAGGTACTGCATCTGCATGTACTGCGTCTGCAAGTACTGCATCTGCAAGTACTGCTTCTCACCAAGCTACATCAAAAGAAGCAACTGCATCTCTACAAGGTACTGCTTCCCCAAGTACTGAAGTTCAAGAAGATGTTGCAGTTTCACCTTCTCCATCTCCACAAGGATCTGTTCCTGCTTCTCAATCAGAGGAACATTCACCAATTCAAGGAGAGGATTCACATACCATACCTCCTGAAGAAATAACATTGGATACTTATGTTTTGACAAGGGAGTTGGTTAAGTTGAAAAAGACTACTGAGGCTCAAGCCAAGCAGATAAAGAAATTGAAACTGAAGTTTAGAAGGCTAAAGACTTTTGTGTGGCCATTAGTTCAAGAATTTTGTATCTGGGTCAAATCAAAGAAGAAGGAGCAAAGAAAGTCTAGAAAACACAAACGCCAAATGGTTCACCAACAATCTTCTGTCCAATTGGGGAGGAATTTAGAAGAAGAAAATTTGAAAGAAGATGTTGAGAAGGAGAAAGAACCTGAAGGTACTGAAGAACATGAAAAGTCTGAAGAACAGATCATTCAAGATACTGAAGAGCAAGTTCAAGTTCAAGCTACTGAAGATCAAGGTACTGAACAACAAAGTACTGCTTTTCAACAACAAGTATCCTACAGGCAAACATTGTTAACACCAAGGTTGTTGGATTTTGAAGAGGAAGCTGGTCCTTCAACAACTGTACATGAAGAAGTTGTTGGTCCCTCTACTATTTTACAAGAGGAGGAAGCTACACTCAAACCCATCCATTCTGCAAGTGATGATGAGTTCATTGCTACAATTTTAGAAGATTTATCACAACCAAGAGGTGGTGTTACTATTCGAGAAGTGCAAGAAGAAGAACAACAAAGAACTTCTCAACCTGCAATTGATCCTAAAGATAAAGGAAAGGGTGTTCTGGTAGAAACTAAGAAGAAAAAGCTAACTTTGGCAGAACTTAGAGCAATTGAAGTTGCTAGGAATGAAGCTGCAGCTAGAAAGTTTCAAGAGGAGTTAAATGCTAAAGATAAAGAAGCTCAGGAAGCTGAAGAAGCTCAAAGTAGAGAAGCAACTAAGAAGTTACAAGATGAATTAGATGCTGAAGCTGCTGAACCATTACAGTCACCTACTCCTGTTAGATATATGCCAAGAAGACCTAATTTAGCTAAAGATAGAAATGCTATGATGGCTTATTTGAAAGGTCGAGGATATAAAGGATTACAGAAGCTGAATTATGTTGATATGAAAAGACTCTATGATGCTGAAACAGAAGCTTATAAGAAGGATGTTGCAGGCATCAAAGATTTTAGAGAAGAAGCTAATTGGACTGAAGAAGAAAGGAAGAAGAGTTTAAAAAGAAAAAGGAAAACTGAAGTTACAGATAGACAGTTCTCAAAGAAAGAAAGAGTTGAATTAAGATCTGAGACTAGAGATGCATTAAGAAATTATCTCAGAACAGTTGATTTTGAATATTCCAAAGAAGATGCTGATATGAAGATGAACAGATCTCAGATTAGTGCTTTTGAAGTTGTGAAATCTAAAGATGGAGATTATATGATTTTTCATAAAGAAGATGAAAGCTTCAAAGTTTTCAATAGGTTATGGGATTTATTGCATATTATAGATAGAGTAGATCTATTCTATCTATATCATGTGGTTAAAGCTTACTTTGAACATAATCCATTAGAAGGGATTGGTTTAGTTTTACTTGGAGATCTCACAACTGCATGGGAAACTGAAGAAGAGAGCACTAATGATATTTGGAAGAATCAAGAAAATTGGAAAATTGTTTGCTGGAGATTCTTTGAAGAGTCTGGTGTTCATGTTTTAGAGCTGGAAAATGGTACGATGATTCACATGTTTGTAAACAGAAGATACCCTCTTACTGTCGAGCTTATGAGAAGAATGATAGAACACGGATTAGAAGTAGAAGAGGATAATGAAACTGCATGCATGGTCATCAACTTGTTTATCAACTGGACTACCATTGCTGAAGATGATGAATAAACTGGTATGAATTTCATTGAATAAATTATTTTTGATAAATCAGTACTTTATTCAAAGTACTGCTGATCAAACAGTTCTTTCATCAAAGTACTGCTTGCAGCTTTTACACCAGTTAAGTGATTTTTGAAAGAAACCTTTTTGTTAAGTAACAAATATTTTGAAACAAAGGTTAAAAGAAATAAATGGTTTTTGTGATGGCAACATCAATAGGTCATCAATCCACCATGGCTACAAAAGGATTGGCTAATCCATGAGCAAACGGCTCTGGTAAAGATATTTCAAATCCGTTTTTAGTTGACAACTTGCTAATAAGTTGTATGGTAATCAACTCACCATATCAGTTTATGTGAAGAGTTGGCTAGCCCACAAGAAAATGGCTTGTGGTAAAGGCTGTGGAAAAACCATTATTGGTAATTAGTTCACCATTAGATAGAAGAACTAACTAGTCCAGAAGGGTACAGCTTTTGGTAAAGACAACTCAAATCTGTTGATAGCTGATGATTTGCTAAAAATCATATGGTTATCAATGTACCATGGTCTTACACACCAAAACAATTGGCTACTCCAGAGATAATGGCTTTGGTAAAGAGATCTAAATCCATTAAATTTTCAATGATTCACCTCTCACAGGAGTTAACACACCTAGAAGTGATGAGAATAGTATGCAACTAAAACTGAATTAATGTACAAATTGTCATATGTTGCTGTGTTGCTGAAAAGATGGAGCTTGCTGGATGCTGCTGTGAAAGAATAATTCTAGAGATACTTTGACAAAGCACAGAAACTACAGAGATACAATCCAAAGACTAAGAAACAATATGTCCTTAAAGATAAAGCTGTTAAAGATACATTCACAAAAGAACTTGAAGTCAAGCAAGTACAATTCAAGTTAGGGGAGGATTGTTGGGATATGAAAGTGCTGAAGATATGCAAAGTACTGGAAAAATTCAAAGAGTCAAAGTACTGCTAAAGATAAATTCAAAGTACTGCAAGAACAAAGAACTGTTATATTCGTTTATGGAAAGTATTGTAACTCTAGAATATTCTATATTAGATTACTTGTCGTACAAGGATACAATCTGTAAACCGACTAGGATATCCTTGAGCCTATAAAAGGACTCCTAGATTGGCATTAGAGGTACAAAGTTTTCGAAGTCTATGAGTTTATGAGTTTTAGAGTTTACGAATTCACAAGTTGTTTAGAGTTTTAGAGAGAAGTTCGATAATCTTAGAGTTGTTTAGTGTATCTGCATAATAAGCAGATTTAGAGTTAATAATAAAAGTTATTCTTCTTAGCTTTGTTAAGTAAATTATAAAGATTGCTCAGTGTTTCTTTGTTAATAACTTAGGATTTATCCGAGGTTGTTAAACCTTAACAAGCTAGTTAAGTTAGTTTGATTAAAGTATATCGATCCAACACATTGTAATATTAATGTTTGGATTTAGAATTGTATTCCTCAGCCTAGAGTTGCTCCCAGATTCTATACAAAAAATTGTTGTGTAATTGTCATAGTCAAACTTGAAGTTTGAATGGCACCAAACAAATAATATTCAAAGTTTACGGATGTTTAAAGAGCATATTGTTGTATACAATGATGCTAGTAAAATTGAGATGACACTCAATTATAGTCACGGTATCCTTGATGATGACCATCTTGAATAGTTATGCTCAACTAAGAGCATAGTTGCATTATACATTAAAGAATAAAGAATACTTTAAAACTTTAAAATTTTGAAAGATGATTGTTATAAAAGGTGGTTCATGTTGTCACGCACCTTATTGAATGTTATAACAATATCAAGATATGTGTAAACACATACAAGAAGTTCACTTATTGAATTCTTGGAATAAGTATTCCCAAAATTCCTATAGATCAAAGTTAGTTGAAGTTATGCCCTGTCAACAAGTATGATTATCATGACTTGAGGCAAAATTTATTAACTAAGAATCATCATGCATTGATCTATTTAGTATTTGGATAAAGGATATTATAAACATTATTATTCAAATGAAATAAAGTATTTTGTTATGTTTATTATTCATTTATTATGATGTTATCCTATATTTGCGTGTTTAAATCCTTGAATAACTTAAGTTATTCTAAATAGTCTGTTGTCGATCAATAACATGGGAATGATATTAAATTAGAACAAATATGAGTATTAGTTAGAATATACTTGAAAGTATATTGATGCGTAGTATGACTAATTTCAGATGATATTCAATAGATTGAGTATAGGACTTATCCCACCCACATGATGGTACTTTATGGATCTTAGTCATTAAGTACATCATGAATATTTATTCTCTGACTTGAGATACCAGAGAACTGTCATGGATGTAGTGCATTTCTGTGAAGCAATCTAACGCTATACGTAACTGGTAGTTATAAGGGTTGTTTTCATAAGTGTGCGAAATTTATGAATTCTGCTCGTAGTCAAAACGGGATTTGTTTCCTTCAAATTTATTTTGAAGTATAATACAGTTGGGCCCCTCGTAGGGTTGTCAAGATGTTTACATGTCCATGCCCAAGGTCTTCTGGAATATATTCAGAAGAATTGGTAATCTTGATCAATCATATAAAGCGAGAAACAGAATAGTTAATTAAGAAATGAGTGAGATCCATATTCTTACTAACATGGTATTAGAAACAAAAGGATGAATATGATGATGAATCATCAAAGTGGTTTTTCTCCAGAAAACCATACACGAGTTGTACCGGGAGCATTGGCGTGTTGCTAGACGCTAACCAATGTCAATACACGTTTTGTAAACATATCCAAGTGGGAGCTATTGGAATATGTATATTTTTATAAAACCGTGCATGTTCGGATTCGAACTCGTGACCACAGGATTGCACACATTAGCGAATGAGAATTAAAGTTATAATTAATGCTAATGATTAAGATTAATTATTACACAAACCCCGACTAACGATTGTTAAGTATTTAACAGAAATGACTAACGACCGTTAAATGTAAAAAGGAGAGGATATACGGTGAATAACTTAAAAATGGAAAAGATTCGGGTTCCCCTTTTCTTCCTCTAAGGTGGCCGGCCAAATGGGGCTTCCCCAAGCCCAAACCCTAACGTTTTCTACAAGTTATTCTACCACTATATATACAAAGTCGAGGTTAAAGGTTTAAGGTTAACTTTTGTGCATTGAATTAACCCTAGATCTTTCCCTCTCCTCTCTTTTGAATTTGTACGGCCGAACCCCTCCTCAAGGGTGTTTTGGTTTTGTTTTTCTTATAAAACAAGGGTTTGTGTTAGATCTAGCAATCTCTTTGATTCGTGGTTAATTCGTGTGTACAAAACTGTGGTGGTAAGACATTATTCTTACACCAATTGGTTTGAGTTGTAAAACGGTAAGGGATAACTCTTTAAACCACTTCATCTTCTTTATTCAAGAGATCTAACCAAATTGCAAGAGGTATGTTATGCATTTATTTCAGTTAATTAATTGTTGTTATATTCTAAGTCTTCCGTTGTGTACTCTGTGATGTCTACATGTTATTATTTGTATATATCATGTATCATAACCTAAACAGGTTGTTACTAATGTTTTGAAGTGGTTGTTACAATGATAGATCTTACAATGGTATTGACTATATATCATAAGATTTTAAATGAGATGTTAAAATGTTACAATGGTATTGGTATCTATCAAAATACAATATTTTTATAAAAAACAAGTTAAAGAGTCTGAATTTTAAGCCTTGCTAATAATGAGATAGTCACAAATCCAATATAATATAGTAGATTTTTTAATATTAAGTATGTTCTTGGTAATTAGCGGGGGGGGGGGGAGGAAGATCTTCCCTCATTTCATTCATTTAGTGCCCCCGGTTAGGCAAGACATGTGTTCCAAAGTCTTTTTCTTTAGAAAACAAAAGTTCCAAAGCTTTTTTTTCGTATACAACATGACCTGCAATTGCTTACGTAAATCTTGTCACCGTGAGAATGCGTGATATATATACAGAAGCACAACATATAAATTCATCAATTAAAGTTATTTTATCCAATAAGAAAAAACAGCTCTTCAATGAAACTGTTTATTCTAGTTATATATGTAATCCCAACATGCAAGAAAGAGATGCAATAAGTCAATTTTATTATATTATAGTATAATTTTAAAGTCATATGTTACTGCCAAGTCACCATACACCTTCAAACACAAACACAAACACCAAAACGTTATCTTTACTATTTTATAAAGTATTTAGCACTTGTTAAAAAAAGAAATATTAAAATATTCAACTAACACACTTAATCAATAGCTTGCAGCATACTCATTATAAATAAAAATAACAATATGAAAAATAAAGTGTCTTACAATCCATTTTGTTCTAAAAATTTAAGGAATACCTCTATAGTTGCTTAACTTGCAACACTGGAATGAACTTCTTGTATTCATGTTTAAAAAAATAATAATAATAAAAATAGGGTTAATTCCATATATTTCCAATTTAATCCTTCGAATGTCATATTTACCCAACTAAATATCATAATGACATATATACCCAACTTAAACATTGAATTTGTCATATCTACCAATTTCATTATAAAATAACTCAAAAGTAATTTTTAGATGATTAATTCCTATTATACCCTTAATAGATGATAACACCATTCTCGAACCATTTAGTTTCCCTTTGTTTTAGACTGCTAATGCTACTATAACTTTAGAAGACAAAAGCTCATGAAAATTGTGGAGCAATAGGTTCTGTTACAGCTGGTGGTGTTGTGATGGTTTAGAGATCTAGTTGTTGGTTGATTCGTCTCGATCGGCTTCTAGATGAACGAGAATAGCATATTGAATAATTACATTGGATTGTTATAATGTTTGGCGTTTGAGTGTCTATTAAGATCATGTTTAATGTTTTATTATCTTTATATTTTGTTTCATATTTAATTGTTGTGTAGTTGGGATTTGATAAGTTAGCTTGAGTTTCATTTGCTTGCTTGGTAGTTCCGGGGTATGGTTTTAGACTTTTAGGCTCTATGGCTCTCATTAGCAAATACGAATTGATATTTACTTGTGTATTTATTGTTTTTATAATAGAATTGTTCAATATTAAAAGAACAAATAAAATGTGTATGTATTGATAATAATAAATTCATAATACTCATTGGGGTATAATAGTACTTTTAGTTGATTATATAATGAAATTGGTATATATGACAAATTTGAAGTTCAAATTGGATATATATGTTATTATGATATTTAGTTGGGTAAATATGACATTTTAAGGTTTAAATTGGACATATATGGAATTAACCTATAAAAATAAGACTAAAATACACCGTTGGTCCCTAAAGTTGTTCATGCGCATCGCGATGGGACAAAGTTGGGCGTTATCATCGCTGGAGGTCCAAAACATGTGTTTTATACTCTATACTAGTCCCTTGACCAAGATTGCCATAGTCAACATGAATTTTTTGGCTTTACTTCGAGGGTATAATAGACCATTCACAATTTTAACCCAACCTTCAACCCAGGGACCAAATGTGATTATGCCTACTAGCCGTTTCTTCCCTGATATGCTAGCATTTAATTTCGCATGAACCAATCCACCCACCCAACAAACAAGTTTACCAATCATAATAACACCATTATCCAGAAACGATCAACTGAAAATCGAAATCTGAATCTAAATCCTCATTTTCAGAACTCAAAAGACCAACCCAACTTCCAACAATAACATGTCGATCGATCGTATTAGCAACATGCCAGATATAGTGATCAGTAACATTTTGAATCGGTTGCCTTTGTTAGAAGCGGTGAGAACCTCTAGTTTAGCGCAAAACTGGAGGTCTAAGTGGACTTTGCTCACCGATGTCATAGTTGATGAGGATTTCTTTTTATTATTTAATATATGAGTTTGATGGGAGGCTTGTTACTAAACTCTTAAATCGGCTTATGGGTCCAATAAGAAAGTTTGTCTTCTCTATAGGGCTAAGATCAATGCTTGGAAGAGACGAATTTCATTATGAAGAGATTTGTGATTGGATTTTGTTTTTGGCTCGGCATGGAATTGAGGAGCTGATTGTTACAAACTGGTATGGTGAACGAGTTACGTTCTCAACTGATGAGTGTCTAAATACTCATCATTTTTGTACCATTTAAACTGCAAAAACATCTGAAAACACTCAGAAATGCATCAAAATGATAAAAATTTCACAAATAAGTGTTTTATGTGTTTTAAATGCAAAAATACCAAAATCAGATGAAAAACGTATCAAGTTTGCATAATTAGTAGTTTTAGTCCCCCAAGTTTCAAAAGTTGTCAAAAACAGTCCCTGGTAAATCAAAATAAAGAAAAATGTTATTTAAAGTCCCTAGGGATTCATGAATTGTCAAAATTGGTCCTTGAAATTTAAAATTGCAAAGTTACAATTTTAGTCCCTAAACTTTGAAAAGTGTCATAAATAGTCCTTGGATATTTAAAAAAGTGAAAATTATCAAATATTATCCTTGTACTATTAATGTTTGTCAAGTTTGGTCCTTGTGTTAACTTTGGAAAAGTGACAGGTTCAGTCCCTTAAGTTTGGCCGAATTGCATAAATGGTCCTTGTATTAATACCAAACCAAACGGATCCCTTTGTTATTAATCCAACCCAAACACAACCAGCTGGCCCAAACCCATATACAAGCCCAAATATCTTGAACCTTGACCCTTGGACTTAGACCCTTGAGCCAGTCCACAATCAATTTTGAACCCTTTCATTACCCCATTGTGAACCCTCTGTGTATTATTAAACCTCGGTCAAATAAAGTCAACGCGCCAAAACCACGTTCACTGTACATCTCCTTCACCCTCAACTGCATTCCAAAACCAGGTGGTTTTCACCACCACCTGTTACTTCCACCTCACCACCTACTACTCACTCTCATCCCTTCCACCTCACGAACTAACCCACAACCGCAGTTAATGCTTCCCCACCACTTTAACCCCTAAACCATACCTTCCCCTGTTTTTCTTCACAAATGTACCAACTAGGCTAAATACCTTTTCCTTTGTGTCTCCTCAACATGTACAAGCTTCCAAAGTGCATTGATTGAAATATTTCGGCTGCAAGTTACATAAACCACTTTTGGCGCCAAAAGTGGATTTGAAGGCTAAGATTGTTTTGACTCATCCAATGGTCAAAATTCTTGATGGGAAATGTTCAGAAGCATATGGGGAGTCTCAAAATGCTATAAAGAAGAGAGGAGATGCAGTGTAAAAAATATCTAGTATAACTTTTAAATTTCTTAGTCATTTTTATTTATTTCAAGCTTTCCAGTGTAAAACTTAGCTTTAAAGCACCTTGTAATCATATTTCAGTGTATTGTTAAACTTTTTCAATTATGAATTTCAAGTTTCAAGTTCTATTTCAGTTTATGCAATTTTAATGTCAAAAATCTTATGTTATGTTAATGTTGTTGTTAGTTGTTGTTATGGACTGAGTAAGCTAACATAAGCTCCTAGATAGCTTCTAAAAGCTATTAGATACCATAAAACTCAGTTTAGTATCCAAAAGAAAAAAATACCAAAAATACAAAAAATTAGTTAAAAATAAAAAATCAAAAGAGATGGTGCAAGAAAGCTGAAGCAGTTTGCTTATTGGATGGAAATGGGTTAGTGAACCTGTGGAGGTTCTATAGGAAGTATTCCTTGGTCCTTGTTCTTGGTTTTCAGCTGAATCTCATTTGTAAGCCTTTTTGAGCATTTTTTGCATTTCAATATATAAGTAGTTTAAAGCTTCAATCTTTGTATATTTATGTTTCTGAGTTATAGTTAATTAGAAATAAACATTAAAACAGTAGGCTTGTTCTTTTTAATTTGTAGTTGTTCAAAATTTTAGTTTGACAGTCATAATAGCTTAATTGTCATTCTTGAGTTATATGTTGTTTTTTTTGTTGTTAAATGCTTCTAAAGTCTTATTAAGTAATAATATAAAATCTTAAATCAGTTTCATGGTATTAATCTTTGGAATCCTTTGAAAATCTTCAAAACAGCTTGTTAAAAGGGTGTTTGGATTTGCTGAAGTAAGTGGGATAGAGGCCATAGTGTTGTTGTTTGTTGTTGTTCTAAGTCACAATAGGATCTAAGAACTCATAGAAACCATAAAATATAGTGCTTGTTCAGTAAAAAGTCAAAGTTATCTTAATCTCACCCATAATAGTTAACTGTTAGGAATTTAGATTGCTTAATTCATCATACATGCTTAAAAGTTGTTATTATAGCTCTAGATAACCTAATATCACCTCATTACATCATATTCAGTCTATAGAATCAATCAAAAGTTCATAAAATTCAAACTCTTAGTATAATTAAAAAAAGTCAAATTTTCCTAATTGCAGTTTTTGAATAAACTTGGTGATTTTCTTGTGCACTTACTGTTAGGATTTTGGATTTGAGCTTTTAGGATTATAAACTTTAGTTGCTCATCTTAATCACTGTATTTTTATAATTTTCAATTAGCTTATTTAACTGCTTAATTCTTAGCTTATTTCAAGCACCTTGTCTGAAAAGTGCCCTGTGCACAGTTGAGCTTGCCACTTTCACAAGCTCACACAGAGCCTATTAGTGGGCCCCAGGCATTGAACTTTGGCTTTTTGGGAAGCCCACCTAGCCAGCTTGTTGCCTCAGTGCTTATTTTGAGCTTTGGAGCTTTTGCCCCTAGCTTAATTTGGCCTTAAAGTTCATTGCAGGACTGTTTGGGTAGTAGGATTATCATAAGTGCTTATTTGCTTATTAGAGCTTTTCAGTGTGATTATCTGTGTCTTTTAGCTTAATATTAGTAGCTTTAGCTTGTTGGTAGCTTATTTCACCTTTGGTTCCATCTTGTAAACTTATTTGAGCTTGAAAAATCCAAAATAAGCTTATAAGCTCACTGTTGAGCTCATAAGCTTATTCTGAGCTTATTTTTAAGTTCTAAAAAGTTTGTCTTTTTAAAAGTTGTTTTATATTTAGTAGCTTAATCAGTTTCAAAAAGAAAAAGTCCAAAAAAAATAATATTTTGCAAAGTCATTGCGGGATTCAACCTGGCCACCCAGCTCACCACACACACACACACAATACCATCTCCGCCTGGGTCTTTGACTGGTATTAGTTTGCAAAGTTTAATATATAACCCTTTTTGTTTCATTTAGCTTATTCGATTAAATTAGCTTATTTTCAGCTTATTTAAATAAGCTTTTACATCTTTTGTAATTTTCCTAGCTTTGTATTGTTAATAAGTATTTTATAAAAAAGTTTCAGATTTTTCCAAATAGTTTTAGTATTTTTAATCATTTAATTAGTGTAAAATAGTATTTAATTCATAATAAAAATATAAAAGTCTAAAAAATATAAATCTTTTTCTAAAATTTTCTTTTGTCATATAGTAAGTAAGAAAATTGTTTTACACTCGTAGGACTTTTATTTTACAAATTTTACGTTTTACTTACTAGCTCGCGTAATTTTTACATATAACGACGCTTTTCATTCTAGGTCACGTTTTTAGGTAATTTATGTTTACACTTCAAATAAAATAGTTTATTTAAGTTATTTTGTTTTATAAATCAAGAAAAACATCATTTTAAAAATAGTGATAGCGTTTATTTAATATAATTTAACTTTTTAATTTTCTTTAATTTGCATTTAAGCCCCTGTAATTTACAAACTTTCTCTTTAGGTGTAATTATCATTCACAATCCTTACTGATCACTATCCTTAGTGATTATTCGACATCTGAAAGTGTTAAACACCATTAATCCTCCGTGGGACTTAACGACCCGTGGAAACACTATACTCTCCAGATCTTAATTGTATTGTTTTTGAGCTGTTTGAAGTTTATTACGGTTGACCATTCACAAGTGGTTAGCTTGTGTGATAAAACTTGACGTTCAGACCCAATCAAATTTTGGCTCCGCTGCCGGGGAGGCTTTAGCGTGTCTTAAACCTTTTTTAAACCTTTTCAGACCCGTACTTGCACATAAACCACCTTTTGTAAACAGTTTTTTTTTAAGTTATCAAAAAGTTTATTAACACTTTTCCTAAAGTGTTAACAACACCAAAAAAATATAAAACAACAAAACAATCGTAACGTTTTCTAGCTTATGTTTCTTTTAAGGTGATTCTTAAAGAGATACGATTTGGTTAAACGAGACGATATCAAAAATATTTTCCAAAAGTTTTTAAACCCTTAGCACATATCCATACCTACTTCTTTTTAGTGGTACTTAATAAAGACATAAAAATCAACCACCGCAAATCAAGGCAGTACACCTACCAACTGGGGGTGTGACCATTAATAAGTTCCCGAACAACAGATCAAAACTTGCCTTTGTGTCCTTGTGATTTGGTGTACCTTTTTCAAAGAAGCCATTTCATTTGTGATTATTGGTTAAGTTCACTTGTCGTTTTGCCTCGCATTTGTTTTGGAAATTGATTTTTAAACTTAGTGCATGCGCACTCGTTCTTCCAGCTCTACTAGTCCACTTTCTGAGCTTGCAAATATTCCTCGTAGACGTAGAGGACGTTCGCTCCTTCATGGATGCGAGGCGTCCTAGTACCACCACCCCCGTCGTAATGGCAGAAAATAAGCCGATGAATGAGCTTCTCCAAGCACCCATCGAGGGTTACGGAGATGCCATTATTGTCCCGGCCATCGTGGCTGATACCTTTGAGCTCAAAACCGGGTTGCTTAATCTTGTAACCCAAAGCCAATTTATGGTTTTGAGCGGGATGATCCTCATGCACATATTCGATGGTTCAACAAGATTGCATCTACCATCAAATACAAGAATGTCCCACATGAAGCAATTAAGCTTCTTCTGTTCCCATTCTCTCTAGAGGGACAAGCCCGGAATTGGCTCGAGAAACAACCCCCTCGTTCTATTGAGACATGGGAGGATCTAGTCACTAAGTTTGTTAACGAATTCTATCCTCCATCCCGAACTACAAGTCTTAAGAATGAGATAATGAAATTTTCTCAAAGATTTGATGAATCATTCGGTGAGGCATGGGATCGTTACAAAGAGTTGCTCCGAAAGTGTCCACATCATGGTTTTACCGAGTTAATGCAAATGGATACTTTCTACAATGGTCTAAACCAGACTAACCAAGACTCTTTAAATGCCTCCGCGGGAGGTAATTTCCTGAGCAAGACCACAAAAGAAGCCTTGCAAATCATTGAAAACAAGTCCCAGGTCCGCCCTTTCCGAACAAAGACATATCAGACTCAGTCTAATGCAGGACCTTCTACTTCATCTCACGTGAGTACATCTAGCACCGATGCTAAGATTGACAAACTCACAGATATTGTTCAGGCTTTGGTTCTTGCTAACCAAAAGAAAGTCACTTTCACACAAACACCATCACATGGTGAAGTGAAGAAAGTTGAGGTTTGTGTTACTTGTGGTGGCCCTCATGCATACTACAAAACGTATCGCCACCGATGGTAGTTCGTTTGAAGCCAATGCTATAGCCGGTACTTCACATCAAGGAGGTAATCAATACCGTCCTCAAAATGAACCAAACTACCGTGCTAACACTTATCAGGGACCACCCGGTTTTAGCCAGTATCCTAACATGCAAAACCGGAATCAAAACCAACCTAGAATGAACCAAGGTTATCAAAACCAAGGTAATTTCTATCTCGGACCAAATCAAGGTTTCCAAAATCAAGGAAACCTTAATCAAAACAATTTCAATCGAGGGAATCAATTTCATGGGAATGTGAATCCTAATCAAGGAAATTTTCAAAATCAAGGCCCTAATCAACAATAGAGGCCGAATTTTCCTAATCAAACTCAAGCCATTGTTCCAACCGACCATCATCCGATGAGTTATTGAAACAATTCATGAAATCCCAAGATGAAATGAACAGGTTGTTGGTTAGTCGATTGCTGATCTAAAGAAGTCTTTAAATGATCAACCCTCGGGCTCGAGGAAAACTTCGAGCAACACGATCGCTAACCAGAGGGGCGATGCAAAGGCGATCACAACCAGAAGTGGTGTTTCATACAATGGACCCGCTATTCCTACTACCTCTTCTTCTTCTTCTCCCCCGAAGGTAGTGGAAAGTGAACCTGAGGCGACAAAGGACAAGGAACTTCCTACTAATAACGGAGGTACCAACGATGTCCAACCTCAAGTTGTCCGGAAACCCAAATCCAATCCAGGAGTTGTTTTTGAACCTCCAGTAGCTCCCGTTGAAAACCCCAAATCCAAATCTTCTATTCCTTACCCATCACGTTTGAATGAGCAAAAGCTCCGCGAAAAGCCAGTCATCAAATGGACAAATTTTTCAAATTTTCCAAGAACTACATTTTGACATAAGCTTTGCGGATGCTATCATGCTGATGCCCAAGTTTGCATCAACTCTCAAACACATGTTAAGCAACAAGGAAAAGCTGTTTGAAATGGCTAAAACCCTCTCGAACGAGAATTGCTCAGCAGCTTATCTTGAAGAAGCTTCCAAAAAAGCTTGGAGATCCTGGAAAATTTCTCTTACCTTGTGTATTTCCAGGGATGGTTGAATGCTTTGCCTTAGCAGATCTTGGTGCAAGCATCAATCTGATGCCTCATTCAATATGGAAGAAACTTTCTCTTCCGGACCTTATTCCTACATGCATGACTCTCGAGCTTGCAGATCGTACAATATCCCATCCACTTGGCATTGCCGAGGACGTATTCGTGAAAGTAGGAAAGTTCCATTTTCCAGGTGACTTTGTAGTTGTTGATTTCGATGCTGATCCACGGGTTCCTCTCATTGTTGGACGAGGATTCACGAGAACGGCCGTGCTCTCATTGACGTATTTGAGCAAGAAATCACATTACGTGTGGGTAATGAAGCTGTCACCTTTAACCTTGATCAAACTTCGAGGTACTCAGCAAACTATGATTCAGAGTCGGTTAACCGAATAGATATCATTGATGTTGCTTCTGAAGAGTACTCTCAAGAAGTTCTCGGTTATGTTCATAATTCTTCGAGTGATAATCTCACTCATTCATCTCAACCCATCATCGCCAATTCTACTCCTTCTCTCACTCCATTTGAGGAAAGTGACTTCATCTTAGAAGAGATTGAAGCATACTTGTCTAGTGATTCTGTTCCATGGGAAATTGATCACGCTCCTATCGACATTGAGGGAGATATTCTTCTCATTGAGAAGTTGCTTAATGATGATCCATCATCACTCCCTCCCGTCGAGCTTCATAACAAGGAAGTCAAGTCAGTTGAGAAAACTGAAGAATTTCCTGAAGTCGAACTTAAGGACTTACCACCTCATCTCGAGTATGCATTTCTTGAGGGTGATGATAAATTACCCGTCATTATTGCTCGAGATTTGAGTAAAGATGAAAAAGCTGCTCTCATAAAGGTCTTGAAGTCACACAAGCAAGCAATTGCTTGGAAACTCTCCGACATTAAGGGTATCAACCCCGAGTTTTGTACTCACAAAATCTTGATGGAGGATGACTTCAAACCAAGCAGTTCAACATCGAGAAGAGTAAATCCAAAAATCCATGATGTTATTAAACAGAGGTTATCAAACTTCTTGATGCGGATTAATTTACCCGATCTCAGATAGTCCTTGGGTTAGCCCAATTCACTGTGTTCCTAAAAGGGTGGCATAACTGTTGTCACAAATGAAGAAAACGAAGTTAATTCCAACTTCGATTGGTTACGGGATGGCGTGTTTGCATTGACTATCGAATTGAATGACGCCACTCAAAGACCATTTTCCTCTACCCTTCATGGACCAAATGCTTGAGAGATTAGCAGAGAATGAATACTATTGTTTCCTTGATGGTTTCTCGGGTTATTTTCAGATCCCCATTGATCCACAGGATCAAGAAAAGACCACATTCACCTGCCCATACGGAACTTTTGCCTATAGACGTATGCCTTTTGGCCTATGTAACGCTCCTGGCACGTTCCAACGATGTATGATGGCAATTTTCCACGACATGATCGGGGAAACAATGGAGGTGTTTATGGATGATTTCTCGGTTGTTGGGGACTCGTTTCAAACATGTCTCTCCCATTTAGAAAAAATGCTTAAACGGTGTAAAGACACCAATCTTTGTCTAAATTGGGAGAAGAGCCACTTTATGGTCAAAGAAGGCATAGTCCTTGGCCATAAGATTTCAAAAAACGGGATTGAGGTCGATAGAGCAAAAGTCGATGTTATTGCTAAATTACCTCATCCTACTACCGTCCAAGGTATTAGGAGTTTTTTAGGTCATGCCGGTTTTTATCGCAGATTCATACAAGATTTTTCTAAGATCGCCGGCCTATGACTCAACTTCTTGAAAAAGATGCTCCTTTTATCTTCTCACCTGAGTGCATCAAAGCTTTTGAAACATTAAAGAAAAAGCTTATAGAAGCACCCATTCTCGCTGTTCCCGACGGGACTTGCCTTTTGAGCTCATGTGCGATGCAAGTGATTTTGCTATCGGTGCAGCCCTAGGGCAACGTAGAAGCAAGCATTTTCAGCCTATCCACTATGCAAGTAAAACAATGATCAAGCTCAAACTCATTACACCACCACGTAAAAGAGCTACTAGCCGTGGTGTATGCGTTTGAGAAGTTTCAGCCATATCTAATCTTGACCAAATGCGTGGTGTATACGGATCACTCGGCTCTCAAATATCTCTTTGCAAAACAAGATGCAAAGCCGAGATTGCTCGGGGTTCTCCTCTTGCAAGAATTTGATATCATTATACGTGATAAAAAAGGAGCCGAGAACCGTCGCCGATCATCTGTCACGCCTAGAAAACCCTCACCAAGATGTTTTCGAGAAAAAGGAAATAAATGAAACATTTCCTCTCGAGACACTCAATGCGGTTTCTTTTCGTGGAAATTTACTACCCCATGGTTTGCTTGACTTCGCAAATTACCATGCGGGTAACTTCATAGTGAAAGGGATGTCGACCCAACAGAAGACCAAATTCTTCAAGGATGTTAAACATTACTTCCGGGACGACCCCTACTTATTCAAAATCTGTGCGGATCAAGTCATCCGACGGTGTTTTTATGGACAGGAAGCTATGGACATTCTCAAAGCTTGCCATGCCGACCCACCGGGGCCATCATAGTCCAAACTACACCGCCTAGAAGGTGTTTGATTCCGGGTTTTATTGGCCCACTATTTACAAAGATGCCCACGAATTTGTCAAAGCATGTGACGCTTGTCAGCGTCCGCGGAAATATCTCACAAAAAATGAAATGCCGCAAAACGCCATTCAAGTGTGTGAGATATTTGACATCCGGGGCATTGACTTTATGGGACCATTTCCATCTTCTCGAGGAAACAAATACATACTTCGTGGGCTGTTGACTATTTTTCAAAATGGGTTGAAGCAAAAGCTTTACCTACCAATGATGCCCGAGTTGTTGTGAAATTTTTAAAATCTCTTTTTGCTAGGTTTGGAACTCCGAGGCTATAATCGTGATCGTGGTACACATTTTTGCAACGATCAATTTGATCGTGTCATGCAAAAGTATGGTGTAACCCACCGCTCTCTCTATCGCATACCACCCCCAAACACGTGGGCAGGTGGAAGTTTCCAACCGTGGTATTAAAAGAATTCTTGAAAGGACAGAGGCTTAAAACCGTGCATCCGGTCGGATAAACCGATGACGCACTCTGGGCCTTCCGAGTAGCTTATAAAACACCAATCGGGTGTACTCCATACAAGCTTGTATACGGAAAGGCATGTCATCTTCCGATTGAACTAGAGCACAAAGCATACTGGGCCTTAAAACATGCCAATTTCGATATTCAGAGGGCAAATTGTGATCACGGGAAAAGTTCAAATGAAAGAATTAAATGAACTCCGTGATCAAGCATACGAGAACTCTTTGATCTACAAACAAAAGACAAAGAAGATTCATGACCCAAAATCAAGAACCGCTTTTCAACGTCTGATCGAGTCCTTCTTTTCAATTCAAGATTGAAGATTTTCTCAGGAAAACTCAAGTCCCGTTGGTCTGGTCCATTTACTATTGCTAAGGTTTATCCTTATGGTACCATTGAGTTATCTCAGCCTGATGGTCCAAATTTTAAAGTGAATAGTCATCGATTAAAACACTATTTTGGAGAGGACATTCCACCCGTGGTTGTCCCGGATCTACAAACTTTCCCAATGAACCAATGAATGCGGGGATCGAGTCAAGCTAGTGACTCGGGAATCAAAAACAAGAGCACACCATATGGGTTTTCACCCATATTTCTGACTTCTTTCTACTTTCTACCACCTTAGTGTGGGGGAGTTGCCCCCCGCTGTTGTATATAAGTAATCTCTTAAAAAAAAAAAAAAAAAAAATGTGTGTATATCAATAATAAAATAATGGCCGTAGTATTTCCCTTTTACGTTCTATGTTTCGCATAACAAGGTACTTTGAATATTGAGGGCAATATTCATTTCTAGTGTGGGGGAATTCTCACGAATTTTATCATGTAATTATACCACCAATTCCCCCGTTTTTGGCCAAAATTTTTTTTTTGGAGTAAGTGTTTTCACTTACTCAAATGTGTCATCCACCATGTCTAACACACATAAGGATTGGCTAATCCATGAGCAAACGGCTCTTGGTAAAGATATCTCAAACCCGTTTATGGCTTGCAATTTGCCCAAAATTGTATGGTGTTCAACTCACCATATCTTTAACTAGTGAAAAGTTGGCTAGCCCGCAAGTTTATGGCTTGTGGTAAAGGCGGTTGGAAATCCATAATTGGTAATCGACTCACCAAAGATAATATTGATAATTTATCTAAGAGTTGGCTAGTCCGTATAAACGGCTCGTAAAGACAAATCAAATCCGTTGAAAGCGTATGATTTGCTCAAAATCATTTGGTTATCATTGTACCAAGGTTCTTACTTGAACTGAAACAATTGGCTACTCCGAGTAATGGCTTTTGTAAAGAGATGAAATCCATTAATTTTTCATAAAAAGATTGCTAGGGACTAGCAATATCTTAGTGTGGGGATTGATGAGTGTCTAAATACTCATCATTTTTGTACCATTTAAACTGCAAAAACATCCGAAAACACTCAGAAATGCATCAAATGATAAAAATATCACAAATAAGTGTTTTATGTGTTTTAAATGCAAAAATACCAAAATCGATGAAAACGTATCAAGTTTGCATAATTGGCAGTTTTAGTACCCCAAGTTTAAAAAGTTGTCAAAAACAGTCCCTGGTAAATCAAAATAAAGAAAAATGTTATTTAAAGTCCCTAGGGATTCATGAGTTGTCAAAATTGGTCCTTGAAATTTAAAATTGCAAAGTTACAATTTTAGTCCCTAAACTTTGAAAAGTGTCATAAATAGTCCTTGGATATTTAAAAAAGTGAAAATTATCAAATATTATCCTTGTACTATTAAAGATTGTCAAGTTTGGTCCTTGTGTTAAGTTTGGAAAAGTGACAGGTTTGATCCCTTAAGTTTGGCCGAATTGCATAAATGGTCCTTGTGTTAATTAGTTACTAAACCAAACGGATCCCTTTGTTATTAATCCAACCCAAACACAACCAAATGGCCCAAACCCATATACAAGGCCAAATATCTTGAACCTTGACCCTTGGACTTAGACCCTTGAGCCAGTCCACAATCAATTTTGAACCCTTTCATTACCCCATTGTGAACCCTCTGTGGTATATTAAACCTTGGTCAAATAAAGTCAACGCCCAAAACCACGTTCATCTGTACATCTCCTTCACCTCAACTGCATTCCAAAACCGGTGGTTTTCACCACCACCTGTTACTTCCACCTCACCACCTACTACTCACTCTCATCCCTTCCACCTCACGAACTAACCCACAACCGCAGTTAATGCTTCCCCACCACTTTAACCCCTAAACCATACCTTCCCCTGTTTTTCTTCACAAATGTACCAACTAGGCTAAATACCTTTTCCTTTGTGTCTCCTCAACATGTACAAGCTTCCAAAGTGCATTGATTGAAATATTTAATTGCAAGTTACATAAACCACTTTTGCGCAAAAGTGGATTTGAAGCTAAGATTGTTTTGACTCATCCAATGGTCAAAATTTTGATGGGAAATGTTCAGAAGCATATGGGGAGTCTCAAAATGCTATAAAGAAGAGAGGAGATGAAGTGTAAAATATATCTAGTGTAACTTTTAAATTTTTAGTCGTTTTATTATTTCAAGTTTTCCAGTGTAAAACTTAGCTTTAAAGCACCTTGTAATCATATTTCAGTGTATTGTTAAACTTTTTCAATTATGAATTTCAAGTTTCAAGTTCTATTTCAGTTTATGCAATTTTAATGTCAAAAATCTTATGTTATGTTAATGTTGTTGTTAGTTGTTGTTATGGACTGAAGGCTAACATAAGCTCCTAGATAGCTTCTAAAAGCTATTAGATACCATAAAACTCAGTTTAGTATCCAAAAGAAAAAAATACCAAAAATACAAAAAATTAGTTAAAAATAAAAAATCAAAAGAGATGGTGCAAGAAATTTGAAGCGGTTTTGCTTATTGGATGGAAATGGGTTAGTGAACCTGTGGAGGTTCTATAGGAAGTATTACATGGTCCTTGTTCTTGGTTTTCACCAATCTCATTTGTAAGCCTTTTGAGCATTTTTGCATTTCAATATATAAGTAGTTTAAAGCTTCAATCTTTGTATATTTATGTTTCTAAGTTATAGTTAATTAGAAATAAACATTAAAACAAGAGGCTTGTTCTTTTTAATTTGTAGTTGTTCAAAATTTTAGTTTGAGTCATGTATAATAGCTTAATTGTCATTCTTGAGTTATATGTTGTTATTTTTGTTGTTAAATGCTTCTAAAGTCTTATTAAGTAATAATATAAAATCTTAAATCAGTTTCATGGTATTAATCTTTGGAATCCTTTGAAAATCTTCAAAACAGCTTGTTAAAAGGGTGTTTGGATTTGCTGAGTTAATTGGGATAGAGGCCAGTAGTGTTGTTGTTTGTTGTTGTTCTAAGTCACAATAGGATCTAAGAACTCATAGAAACCATAAAATATAGTGCTTGTTCAGTAAAAAGTCAAAGTTATCTTAATCTCACCCATAATAGTTAACTGTTAGGAATTTAGATTGCTTAATTCATCATACATGCTTAAAAGTTGTTATTATAGCTCTAGATAACCTAATATCACCTCATTACATCATATTCAGTCTATAGAATCAATCAAAAGTTCATAAAAGTCAAACTCTTAGTATAATTAAAAAAGTCAAATTTTCCTAATTGCGCTTTTTGAATAAACTTGGTGATTTTCTTGTGCACTTACCATTAGGATTTAGGATTTGAGCTTTTAGGATTATAAACTTTAGTTGCTCATCTTAATCACTGTATTTTTTATAATTTTCAATTAGCTTATTTAACTGCTTAATTCTTAGCTTATTTCAAGCACCTTATCGAAAAGTGCTCCATTACGCATTGAGCTTACCACTTTCACCCAACTCACACGAGCCTATTAGTTGGTACGAGGCATTGAACTTTGGTTTTTGAGAGCCCACTTTAACCACTTATTTGCCTCATTAGCTTATTTTGAGCTTTGGAGCTGCCCAGCTTAATTTGGCTAAAGTTCATTGCAGGAAGACTTGTTTGGGTAGTAGGATTATCATAAGTGCTTATTTGCTTATTAGAGCTTTTGGTGTGGATTATTTGTGTCTTTTAGCTTAATATTAGTAGCTTTAGCTTGTTGGTAAAATTTCACCTTTGGACATCTTCATGTGCTTATTTGAGCTTGAAAAATCCAAAATAAGCTTATAAGCTCCTTTATTGAGCTCATAAGCTTATTGAGCTTATTTTAAGTTCTAAAAAGTTTGTCTTTTTAAAGTTGTTGTTTTATATTTAGTAGCTTAACAGTTTCAAAAGAAAAATCCAAAAAAATAATATTTTGCAAAAAGTCATTGTGGATTGAACCTCGGCCACCCAGTCCTACACCATAGCACACTACCATCCGCCCTTGGGTCTTTATTTGAGTATAGGTTTGCAAAGTTTAATATATAACCCTTTTTGTTTCATTTAGCTTATTCGATTAAATTAGCTTATTTTCAGCTTATTTAAATAAGCTTTACATCTTTGTAATTTTCCTAGCTTTGTATTGTTAATAAGTATTTTATAAAAGTTTCATTTTTTTCCAAATAGTTTTAGTATTTTTAATCATTTAATTAGTGTAAAATAGTATTTAATTCATAATAAAAATATAAAAGTCTAAAAAATATAAATCTTTTTTCTAAAATTTTCTTTTGTCATATAGTAAGTAAGAAAATTGTTTTACACTCGTAGGACTTTTATTTTACAAATTTTACGTTTTTACTTGCTCCAAAGCGTAATTTTTACATATAACATACGTTTTCATTCAGGTCACGTTTTTAGGTAATTTAGGTTTACACTTCAAATAAAATAGTTTATTTAAGTTATTTTGTTTTATAAATCAAGAAAAACATCATTTTAAAATAGTGATAGCGTTTATTTAATATAATTTAATTTTTTAATTTTCTTTAATTTGCATTTAAGCCCCAGAATTTACAAACTTTCTCTTTGGAATTGTAATTATATTCACAATCCTTCTTGATCACTATCCTTAGTGATTATTCGACATCTGAAGTGTTAAACACCATTAATCCTCCGGGGACTTAACGACTGTGGAAACACCTATACTCTCGGATCTTAATTGTATTGTTTTAGAAATTTTGTTTGAAGTTTATTACGGTTGACCATTCACAGAGTGGTTAAAGCATTGTGATAAAAACTGCGGTTCAAGTCCAATCACCAACCCAACTTTACTCTCGTAGGGAGTTGAAACATCTGGTCTTCATGATTGTGCTATGGCTACTTTGGAATATTTTCATGGCTTTCCAGATCTATTGAGCTTAGAATTGATTCATGTCACTTTTCTAACCGGTACAGTTTGGGAGTTTATTGTTGGTTGTCCCTCACAGGTCTCTTAAAATGAATCATCCTACTACAAACGAGACGAGACTATGGGATATTGCAAAAGTTAGGAATTTTAAGAAGTTAGATTTGTCATTCGGTCTTTATAATGTTGTGACGACAATCACAACATCAGATATCTTTCACCAGACAATACTTCAAAATCTTGAGACCCTTACATTGGATTTTGATGATTGCACGGTAAGAACAATTTGAGTTTTACACTTATAAATTTACAATGTTAAAGAAATGTGTAACAGTAATGCAATTTAATCTTTAAAACTTGTTGTAGTTGATACATGAAGCTAATTCTAGGATGAATGTGCCCTTTGTATCCCCTGATTAACCTTAAGGTACTGATGTCAATTTTGGGAATAGTGTTATGGTATCGTTCATTATTGAAATGATTCGTGGATCTCCAAATTTGAAATGTTGGATACGAGTAAGTGTAATATGTAATGCATATGTATCAAATAAACATTCCTAAATTGTTATGTTTGCGTATCTCAACACTATTTGATTTTTGGTCGCAAACACGCTAGTGTTCTACCTGGAAAAAATTTCAAATGTTGCAGATAGAAACACAATCAGCCATGACCAGTTCAGACTGTGGTGTTTGAGCTTTCCTATGAGGTGCTTTAATAAAGTTTATACTTGCGTGTTTCCGGTCGCTAAAGACAATCAATATCAAGCTCGTGATGGTCATGATGGGAATGAAATATCAGGAAGAACTGGGAGTTGGCTAGGAAGCTGTGAAACTCCACCGAGCTTCCCCAGCCGAGTGGTAGATTTCTTTTAGAGGTTGTAGTTTATGTATGGGTTGAATACCCTATGACAATTCATGTTGCAAAATAGTTTTTGTATTTTGGTACAGTATTTGTTTATATGGTTTGCTTAAAATTAGCTTGTTCATATGTTGTTGTTTGTGCGTATTGTAGGTGATGCAAGTTTGACATTCGAAAGTCAAACTTCCATTTAGCATTTCAATTCGATTGTAGAAAGTAAAACTGCATTTCCAGTTTACTTTAGTTAGTCAACATTGAAAAAGGTGAATGGCTATTTTATGCGTAGTATTTGCATTTTGACTTTTGTAAAGTCAAAATTGCAAAACCATTACTCAATATTTGTTTTGGAGTTTATTGATATGTTTTAGAAGTTTGACTTAACAAAGTCAAACTTCTAATGATTTTCATTGTTTAATCTTCAACTATGTTGTAGTATACGTAACTTGGCAACTTGAGGGACCAATTGTGTATTTTAAAGTGAATATTGGGCGGGAGTTTTAAGTATGACAACGGCAACAAGACAAATTAGGGGGACCAAGTGTGAAAAAAAATCACTATTAGACCCTTGACCGTCTCTTACCGGAGACGCTATTTACTTGTGCACACGAACCGATAAACTCATCCACCACTTTTTCCACACACAAACAATTTCCAATGGAAGATTTCCCTATTTTGAATGAACTCATGGAGATTGCTGGTTCATCCAAGTTGAATGATCATATGGTTTGTGGTTTGAACAAGAGGGGCTACACGAAGGGCTTTTGAAAAAAAACTAGTTCTCAGATGCATTAATCATCTAAAGAGGAATCATATGAAGCGTAGGGAGTTTCGAAGAAACGAAGCTTGGAACCTCGGGGAATAGCGCTTGACTGTTTGAATGCGCGAGAAAATCGGCGAGGCACCACAAACCAACTTGTTCAATTCATACTGATTCTTAGTCAAAATGAAGCTATTCGTTTCAACGAAGGTTTTGTTAAGAAAATGGTGAGAGCATAATGCCGAATTTTGGGTATTTCTTCGGGGTAGATAAATGTGGTCTTTTGGGTGCTAGTTTTGGAAATATAGGTTGGTAAAAAGGGTATGTAAATTGGATCTTTTGTTTGGTTGTTGGTCTTGGTTTGATGTAGTTGTTTCAGATCTTGTAACCGACTATATTAATGATGAAATATCATCTAAGTTTTATGTATTTAATCTGTTCTTGTATTGTGATATTGGGTGTATTGTTTCCAATTAGTATCAGCAAAACCAAACATCCCTTGTATCAATAAAACCAAACATCCCTTTGATCATCAAAAGTTGTCAAAAACCAAACACCCCCTTGTATCAGGCAAAGGCAGTGGTTTATAAATGTGTTGAAAATGCAAATGCTTTAGCACTAAATCATAATGTATTGACAATGGTGTATTGTTTAGGAAGAAAATGGTTTGGTGTTAGTGTTGACATGGGACTGAACCGCATGATGCCTCAAATTGTAACATCTTGAATTTTGACTTACCCAAGTCAAACAAATTTATGAAAGGCGACAAATTGTAACTTACTATTGTGGTATGACTTCGGTATGTCAAACTTATTAAGAAATGCAAAACGATTTCAAGCAGTTACAATACACAACCAAACACTATTACTTACATAAGAACCCAATTTTTTATTCATCGATTTCATGTTCTCAACAACTATAAAGTTTCCTATCATCTAAACATACACTTAGTCAGACCCACAACTCTCTCTATCATCATTTTCCTTCATTTCCTTCATTTCCTTAAGATATTTAGAAAAAAATTCCAGATTTGTAATCCTTTCTCCTAAATCGTTAACCTTTGATAACACGATGTCAGCCTCTTTTTCCTTCTTAACACCCAATCCTTTTCATTTTGGCAGTCTTCTTTCCTCAACGAACTCAACAAAGCCTTCCCCTTATCGTTTTGTGCCATTATAGTTTTTTTTTTTTTTTGGGTAGAATGTGTGTTGCTTGTATTTTAGGGTTCAATGTTGTGTGTTGCCGGTACTAATATATGGTTGAAGGTTGGGTTAGATTTTAACTATATTGGGTTAAAATTGTGAATGGTCTATTATACCCTCGAAGTAAAGCCAGAAAATTCATGTTGACTATGGAAATCCTGGTCGAGGGACTAGTCTATAGTATAAAACACATGTTTTGGACCTCCAGCGATGATAATGCCCAACTTTGTCCCATCGCGATGCGCTTGAACAAGTTTAGGGACCAACGGTGTATTTTAGTCTAAAAATAAAGAAATAAATAAATAAAACGCTACGTTTATTCAACGCATAAGATTGAAAGTAATAGTCACACCATTTCACCATCCACCTCGACTTTCTCTCTCCATTCACTTCCTCTCATTCCTCTCACCTTTCAATTGTAAAAGTCACCACTTCGTTCACATTTCATGAAAATACATATTTTATACAAACATACCTCACTTGGTACAAATGCCTAGAGGTGACCATAGTCACCGTTCGTCTCATTTTTTTGCTTGGTCACCAGCGACTACAAGTGAGGTAGTGTTTTCACTTGTGAGAACAGGGTTTTGGTGTGAGTGGTCACACCCATTACCTCTAGTCTAAATACAAATCTTGATTCTTAAATGGTTTGATACTAGCATAAAAGTAAACACCTAAGAGTGTAAGGTATGGTGCCCTTAGGTTAAGGCTTAACTTTTGCCACGTGAGCGCCACATCAGCTTTAACATTTCATCTTAACTTAACAAAAAAACACCCCTTATCATAACATACCCAAGTTGAACCTTAACTCAAATATTTTCAAATTCAACCCCTAAACTAAAGCAAACACTTCATTTATTAAAAAACATATCATTAATTTTTAAACATATTACAATACGAAATATAAAATAACTAAAAAAAATTACAACGAAAAAAAAACGAAACATATCAAATACTTATTCATCGTCGTCGCTCTCTTGTTGTTGTTGTCGTTCAAGATAGTTCTGCCAAACATGCTCCATAAGGTCTAGTTGGAGTTGAGTATGCGTTTCTCGGTCGAGTATTTCTTTTGCCTTGCGACGGTTGGTATCACATCTTTCGACCCACCTTTGTTGCCTCATACGTGCTGACAGATCCACCCACATTTCATTATAGTCACGTAATGCAAATTTTTGATCTTTTAAAATCATGTTATGCAAAATAATGCAAGAATACATGATTCTACGTATCTTGACAATTTTCATTTGACGTGCCGGTTGTTGTAGTATACCCCAACGTCCTTAAAGCACACCAAAAGCACGTTCAACATTCTTTCGGGAACTTTCTTGTTTCCTTTTAAAATAAGTATGTTTTTCGTCAGTTGTTGACGAGAAGGATTTGACAAAATTTTCCAACTGTAGGTAAATTCCGTCAGCCAAATAATACCCCTGTTCATACCTAGTTCCATTAACCATATAAGGGGCTCTTGGGGCAATGTCAGCAAGAATGTCGTCGAATAACGGAGAGTTGTCTAAAACATTAATATTGTTATTCGCCCCCGCCATCCCAAAAAATGCATGCCAGATCCATAAATCTTGAGAAGCAACAACTTCAAGCATAATTGTTGGGTATTTTTTTATCACACCTACCAAATTGCCCTTGGCAAGCCACCGGAAAATCTCTCCATTCCCGGTGCATACAATCAATGCTACCAAGCATTACCGGAAAACCATGACACTCTTCATGTCGTTGATAAATATTTTGAATGTCGAACCATGTTGGTTTTCTTAAATACTCCGGCATAAACAAATCAATAACGCATTTGTTTAAATTATAAAGACAATCACACGAAGTATGCTCACCTATTTGCAAATATTCATCAAACGCATCGGGTGAGGTGTCGGACGCCAATTGGCGTATGGCTGTCGTACACTTCATAAGAACACTTAAACTCATTCGACCCATACAATCAGGTGATTGGCAAAAGAATTTAAAATTATCTGGAATATTTTCGGAAGTACAAGATTCAATACCTTCGACTATTTGTAGAAATAGTTTTCGGCTCATACGAAATCTTCTTCGAAAATTCCGGTTCGAATACTTACAACCTTGAATGAAATAGTCGTTACGAAAACGTTCTTCTGCAAGCTCACGTTCACGATATACATGGTTACGAGTGAAGCGAGGTTGAGATGCTTCTGTTCTTGCTCTACTCGCGCGGCCATCATAAAATCGAAGTCAGTTTCGTCATCAACGTCTAACCATTGCTGAGGTAATTCGTCAATTTGATTCAGATCTATTGTAATGAACAAGGTTTTTTTTTGTTATAGAGATGAAGTATATAAAATGATTTTGATTTTTTTTTTTTTCAAACATATTATACCGATCGCTCTAATACTTTGCTCGCTGAAACATTTGGCCATCTTTAAAAAAAAATAATAATAATAAAAAATAAAAATAAAAAAAACATGCAATAGAAAAACGTCTAAAATTTAACGCTTTTAGAAAGCTTCAATACAAACATTCGGGTCTCACAAAAATTAGCAATCTAAAAAAGTGTGAAGAATCAATGAATAGAATTAAATTTCTATGTAATCATCACTCTCAAACAAAAGACCTGCTAATTAAAAATCTTGATTTTCAAAATACGTTTCCCATTAACCAACCTCTTCTCTATAACAAAAAAACATGTGATAATGCTGAAACAATTCTGTAGATCGATGGTGGTAACTTGCTACAATCATTCAACCTTCTCGGAGGAAAAACTACCTAGGTTTTTAGCTTTTTCTCTCAACACAAACTTTTGTACCTTACCAGTCGAATTTCGAGGCAAATCTTCGAAAATTACAGTCTTGGTACAATAAAATGTGGCATACGATCACACAAGCTCATAATTGCTTGTGCATTAATATTGTTAAAACCATCCTTCAGTTTCACAAATGCACAAGGAGTTTGGCCCCAGTGATCGTCAGGCCTTGCAACAACGGCAACCTCGAGAACTGCTGGATGGCTATAAATCACAGTTTCAACCTCAATCGGCATATTTTTTCACCACGGATATTACAATGTCTTTGCTTCGGTCCTTGACTTCGATAAACCCGTCTGGATGTTTAATGGCAAGATCCCCAGTGTGAAACCAACCTCCAGCAAAAGCCTCTTCAGTTGCATGTAAATCGTAAAAGTATCCACATGACCGTATTAACTTAAACATAACCTCCCCTATCGATTGGCCATCTGGTTTCACACTCTCCATTGTAATAGGATCTTTTACATCGACATCCTCCATCGCGAAATGTTTAACTCCTTGCCGCGCTTTAAGCTTTACCCGATCTTCAAGAGGCAATTCATCCCACTCAGGCTTCCACAAACTCCATGTACCTGGACCGTAAGTTTCAGTGAGACCATAAATGTGCGAAACACGAAATCCTAGCTCCTCGATCTTTGATATTATAGTTGGAGGTGGAGGAGCACCACCAGTCATGATCTCAACTGCATGAGGAAGTTGTTTCTGATATGTCACCGCAGAATTCGCTATCATGTTCAAAACAGTAGGAGCTCCGCACATATGTGTCACTTTATGAATGACGATATTATCAAAAAGATCTTGAGGGTTGAAGTATCGAAGGCAAACATTAGTGCCACCAACTATAGCCACACCCCACGTGAAGCACCACCCATTGCAATGAAACATAGGCAATGACCAAAGGTAAGTAGGCATCTCTTGCATACCATGTATGAACATCGATGAAATAGAGTTCATATAAGCACCGCGATGGCTAAACACAACTCCTTTTGGCCTTGATGTGGTTCCAGATGTATAGTTTAGACTTATAGGATCACATTCATCGTAAGGTCGGACTATAGGGAATCCAACGTTTCCACCCTCCACAAGGGTCTCATAATCGTATTTAGGGCAAACTTTCAAGGGTGAACGATAGTTTGGCTCTGATATTATGACAAGGAGAGGGGTAATTGAGCCTGTGTCATTGAGAATATTGAGTGCTTCCTTCGCGACTGGTAACAGTTGGTAGTCGACAAAAAGAATCTTGGCTTGTGAGTGTTTGAGAAGACTTGAGACCGTATTTCCATCCAGACGTGTGTTAAGGGGGCAAATAACGCCTCCTGCCATGGGAATCGCAAAATGAAGTTCTAGCATTGCTGGAACATTAGGTGCTAATGCTGCAACCTGCATTCCAAGTCATTGAAGTTAATTTATTTGGTGGATTTATTCTGAGCTTAAAAATAGTTTGTTCTAAAGCTCAAGAGACAAAATGATTGCTTGAATTTTAATAACACAGTTTGTTCTAAACCTCAAGACTTTTAACTAAAATCCTTAAGGTAGAAAAATCTATACATGCACCTAAATATCGTTACCCTTTTTCAAACGTCTCTTTTCTATATTGCTTACATAATAATGTTAACCATTCATATAAAAGTTCATTACAAAAAAAATTATCAGGTAAGATTAGTTGAAAACTTTAAAAAGATCGAAAATGGTAGGAAAAAAATAAATAAATGATCAATTTATTAGATACTTGATTAGGTTAGTCGGTTGAAACCCGTTTGAGTTTAGAGTCAGTTAGGGTTTCCTTCTTTTTTTAGTGTTATCCTTTTTATCTATGAGTAGTGATTGACATACCTAATTGGTATGTCTAATTTTGGGCCTAACAAGGATCTTGATATATGTGGCAAAATCAATGATATATGTGAGAAGAAAGAGATAGTGGAATTCATGTGTTCAACAATGAATGGAGTAAGCATATAACTAGTCATGTGAAGTAGTCATCCAAATCATTTTCCTTTATCTATTTCTTTATTTTAAGAAACCCTTAATTCAAAAGGACTTCAAGAGAAAATATATAAGCAAATGCATCTAAAAAGAGAAGAAAGAAAGATTATTACAATGATGATGGCAAAGCAATTTCTTTTTTCCTATCGCAATTTATGCAATTTTAATGCCAAACCTAAAAAAATATTACTCCCTCCGTCCTTAAATAAATGTCCACTACTGACTTTCAAAGTCTTGTTTGTTCAACTTTGACTTTAAATTATTTCATTTGTGTTATATATTACTTGATGAAAATTATACTAATGAATATGCATTTAAAAGCCAAACCATTCATATATTTTGTATCAAGTATTACATAATAAAAATAAAATAATCTAAGGTCAAAGTTAAAAAAAGAAGACTTAAAAAGTCAATAGTGGACACTTATTTAGGGACGGAGGGAGTATTAAAAAACAAATTAATAAATAAATACATAAATAAATAAATAACTTTATGAGGCAAACATCTTGGTAAAAAATAATTGCTGACTCGTACTAAAACAAAAAACATTAAAAGAAAGCTTTTTGAGATCTAAAGAAAAAAGAGTCACACACTAAAAAAAAACATGGGCCTAGGGACGAGAATGTCGTCCCTAATTTATAGGGCGTCATCTCAAAATAAATATGGTACGCCATCTCGTCTTTTATTTGTAGTTTTTTTTTGTTGTCACAAAAAAATTTGAGACGACACAGTGTATGCAAATTAGAGATCACAGGTATGGTTTTGCTAACAGGAGCCCTTAGGGTGGTTGTTAACAACTAGTTTTCGAAAATTTAGCTAAGACAATACACCATGTCTAAATAAAATCATTCAAAAACATCTAAAATTACCAAATATCTCCTAAAATTTCTCATACACATATTGAATTCACTTTTTTTTATCGGTCATTTTAGCGATAAATGTGGAGCATGTTTCTCACTATATCTTAATATTAGCGAATTTTGTGAAAAATTTGTTGTTACCAACATCCCTTCGTCAGCATTTTCCTAAAAGATATATATTTATGCTCTTCCCATAAAATAAATTGAGCATGCAAATATTACTCTTACCACGTCGCCACGAGAGATCCCCAGGTGGTTTAGAGCAGATGCAAGCTTGATACACCTTAAGTATGTTTCTTCCCATGTGTACTTAACGGCTCCATAAATAACGGAGGTCTGGCTTTTGTAAACTTGAGCCGCTCGCTCTAAGAAGCTAATGGGTGATAAAGGAACGTAATTTGCTGGGCATCGGACTACACCGTCTAGTGGTTGCCATGATTCCGGACTCAGTACTTCTAATGGAACAGCCACAACAGTTGTCCCTTGTTTCAAGCTTTCACATCGAACCTTCCAACGTCGTTTTCTGGTTGATTGAGAACTCGGTCGATACGGCACTTTTGAGTTGGTTCGCTTCCTGTGTACATTTGTCGGGGTAGCCTGGATACAAGGAAGAATGTTAAATAGCTGATGTTTTGGTATACGGGAAAGTTTTTGACATGAAATGATATAAGTGTTTATCTAGGAATGGGCAATGAACAACCAATACTAACAAAGAAACAAATTTAGACCGGTTTGATGACTATTAAAGGCAATAGAATAAAATTCAAGAAGGTCAAGGATAGGTCCATACATATTAACAAAAACAAGCTAAGAAGATTTAATAACATTCGATACATATTAACACAAACAAGCTAAAGAAGATTAAATAACAGTTAAACAACCGTATTTAGAATTTTATTTTATTATTTTTTTTAACGGCAATTTTTTTCACACTTTATACCACCTATCTCATAATACATTTCATAAATGACTTCAACGAAACTTAAATCTACAACTTCTTAGTTAGTAGACAACTCATATACCACTTATCTATGATCCCTACTTAGATCATGGACTTGTAGAAAAAGACGCGACTGTAATTTCACTGTTTCACTGGTTACATATTTGGAAAATTCAACACACTACATGCACATGGAACAACTACATAATTAAATTTTAACAACATTCATTATATATATTACTATTCGATTCAGTCTGATTTCATGATAAGATATTTAATGATCAAACCGGCTTATACATAGTTTGAAATGGTTAGGAAACTAATAAAAAACGATAAAAAAACCCATGATCAAACCTAGTATGTGGTATGTTTGAGTCAGAGACTCACCTTTGTGTAAGATACTCATGAAACAACTGCAAAATTTATAAGAGACATGTATATATTAAAGCTAATGTGTTTGTTTTTCAAAATTTGATAGTTCAATAACAGACACAATTTATTATGCTGATATTATACATTAAAGCTAGGTAGCATGGAACAACAAATAATCATAACATACAAATGCCCGTACATGCATACGTACAAATATACAAATAGATGTCTATGGATGTATGATACAGTTCATACAATCCAATTCAAATGTGAATAACACTCATATAATTGGATCACTTCAATTAATTTCTTATAATGCAAGATATATACCTGATCACGAATCTGGTTTAAATGTAAATAAGAGCCATTGTAGTTCAAGGTTATAAGCTTCATGCCTGCATGAGTTAGATGCTTTATCCTCATACTAATAAAAATCATTTTTACTTAATCGATAATAAGTAGATATAAGAAACTCAACTCTTACCTTATATGGTAATCTTATTACTCGGCTTGAAAGTGTCTACTGTGTTCGTTAATAGTTTACCTAATCTAGTAGGAATGCATGAAGAGTGGTGTACGGCTAGTTATCCAATGATTATCAGGAACCTTGTATTTAAATGCAAATGATAGAACAACAAAGTGGACTGGTGTGGTATGATAAGTTTGAATTCAAGAACTTATAAATTCACTTTATATCTATTAATTAGTGATCGACTATGTTGGATCCATAATTGGAGGGGGCCGGTGCTCTAATCACCTACTCTCTGTAATGTGAAGAACGCTCTTCTCGAGCATGTGAGCCTAGGTTGCACGGCCTAGAAATTTGCCTCACACAATGCTTATTAGTACTAAATATACTTAGACTATAGATCTGTGAATTTCGCGGGTTGCATAAAAAACGTTTGTCTACAAAAATCTAGTTAAAAGTAGGACACGTTAATCAATCCTTTTACAAAATGTAGCTTATAAACTCGCAAAACTAATAAACAATCAGATCAAATTAACTTGTGAAAGAAAAAACTAAAACTTACTATCAAATGTTTCAACATGCACTTTAATTCGCTGACTTATATCAAGAGTAACAAAGACTTGTAAAAAGAGACTAGCAGGGTACCCGCGCGATGCGACGGCGGGTACCCTGAAATAAAAAATTTCAATGAACTATGATTTATAATCGATCTGAGACGTTTTATGTGAAGATAAATTTGCGGATGTCAATAGTTTCATGTCGCATATTTCACCTCATTAGAATATTATAGTATAAAATTGAAGGTACCGCGCGTTGCGACGGCGGGTATCAAGTAATAAAATTTTCGGCACAAAATGTTTTCAATTTTATGTTTCTCTTACAATAACTTTACTAATAGCGAAAATATAATGAGTTTGAGTAACTTTAAAAAAAGTGATGGATAATATCAAACTAATTCATATAAAAACAGTTGAAAGTGGCGTGATTTTGCGTTGCGGTAGTCAATAATGTTATAGAGTTATGGTCAAATTAGTTAATAGTAGTCCGTAGTCACAAGTAAGTAGAAACATTTTTTATATGAAATATATATGTAATAATCAACACCCCGTAATATGTAAATAAAATATATTTTTGAACATGTTTGTATCATTAATATTGTTTATTACACTTATCTCATATAGATAAAAGATATAAATAAAAGAGTGCTTGTAATATATACAACTTGTAAAATATATATTTATGAAAATGTATGAATCATTAATATTGTTTATAACACTTGTCCCACATAGATAAAAGATATAAATAAAAGATTGTTTATAATGTAAAGAAAACTTACATGTTTAAGCAATCATTTAGAGTTATCCATGAAAAGTATAATAATTCATATGCTAATATATGAATCATTGAATTAGCACATTTGCATCATTTTTCTTAAAACAATTGTCTCGACGTTTACAAAAAACCGTTTTTTACTTTTTTGGTTAATTTTATTTAAAATAATTCAAAATTTATTTTGATTGGTTCTCGAAACACTCTTAGGATATAATAATAGTTTTGGAACTTTGCAGTTTTGCATGCATTTTAAAATCATATTCATTTATATGTGCATTTTTGCATTAAAACTAAATTAATTAAAAAAGAAATAATAAATGAAGCATTAAAATATTGTGGGAGATAAATTAGTAAAAGCTATGTATTGTGTACATTATGCATTAAAAATTATAATGCTTAAAAAACAAATTAATGACATCTAAAAAAAATTAGGAGAGAGAGTGTTAAATGCTTTATAAGTAGTATAAATATGATCACTTGTGAATTTATATTTTTGCATCATTTGTCTTAAAAAAATTGTCCCGACTTTTGCAATAAACCGTTTTTTACTTTTGTAGTTAATTTTATATAAAATAATTCAAAATTTATTTATATTGGTTCTCGAAACACTCTTACGATATAATAATAGTTTTGGAACTTTGTAGTTTTGCATGCATTTTAAAATCATATTCATTTATATGTGCACTTTTGCATTAATACTAACTAATTCAAAAAGAAATAATAAATGAAGCATTAAAATGTTGTGGAAGATAAATTAGTAAAAGCTATGTATTGTGTACATTATACATTAAAAATTGTAATGCTTAAAAAACACATTAAATACATCTTAAAAAAAATTATGAGAGAGAGTGCTAAATGCTTTATAAGTAGTATAGATTTTCAACTTTTTGTTATAAGATGCAAGTTTATGTAGTCAGTTTTAGAGATTTAGTTGTATCTGGAGATTGAGGAGGATATTAAAACTTGAGATTATTTTTATAAGTTACAAGAAATATCATTTTATTTTTAAAGATAATTGAAGACTATTTTTCTAAAATGTATGATAAAGAATATATTTGGCAAAAGTAACTGTCGTTTTTTTTTTTTTCTTTTTTTTTTAATGTTAGCATAATCTTCTTATAATGTGTGTCAAACATGCTTTACATATAAAGGGTATGTTTGACAAAAGTAATTGTTACTGGAACTTGAGTTGATGCTGGAGATAATGCTAAAGATGAAAATTATAAAAAGAGATTATTTTTATAAACTACATGAAGTAACTTTTGATTTTTAGTGATTATAGAAGATTTTTTTTTTTTTTTTTTTTTTTTTTTTTTGATTTTTTTTTGCTAATAATAACTCAATAAGTGTCAATGGGTGTTATTTAAGCTTACCTTAAAATCATAAATAACATTGTTTTCGAATATAAACTCATAATTTCTATAAAAACATTGGTAAGTGAATTTAACAAGGTAAGTATAATATCAAGTGAGTTCATATTTGAAAATATTATTAAGTAAGGTAAACTTAAACAACACCATTGGGTTATTGCTAGCAAAACTTATTTTTTTATAATCTTTTATAAGTTTTGTCTGTTAAATACAAATTTTTTTTAAATAGCTTATTTCTTGAAAAATAAACATAATCACTTCTTAATCTTATGTGTTAAACATGCCAAAAGAAAAACACATTTGCTTAAATTAAAAAAATTAAAAATGAGTGATGTTGTTAGTATAAAATACATTTAAATATTAAAGCAATGCAATTATTATATATTTAAATAATTAATTACAATTTAAATCACTATATTTACTTTCACTTACTTCACACCATTATATGCATAAAACTATTCCGTAATAATGAGTAATCACCTAAGAAATTCATTGATTGATTAAAACCTTGTTTCAAATTAGTAAATAACGCAAATAATTAATTTGTCATAAAGCATTTGTATGTAGTGAGAAGATGAGATAATTTGAATTGCTACGAAAAATGAAAATTACGTGAATATGCATAAACCATTATTAAATATTTAATTATAATTTAAATACTAAATTTCTTCATTTTCACTTACTTGACACCCTTTTATGCATAAAACATTGCACAAATAGATTGACACTACTATAAACCATCGGCATTATGTGCAACTAATCGCCTAGTATTAGTATTAGGCTACAAATCCCAGAAATTCATTGATTGATAAAACTATTCCGTAATAATGAGTAATCACCTAAGAAATTCATTGATTGATAAAAACCTTGTTTCAAATTAGTAATATAGCAAATACTTAATTTGTCATAAAGCATTTGTATGTATTGAGAAGATGAGATAATTTGAATTGCTACGAAAAATGAAAATTACGTGAATAAAAATAAGTCACAGTGCTTTTGTATTTCTTAACGGTGCGTTTGGTATCTCCCTATGGGAATGAGACTATTACTATTAAAGTGATTAAATGTGTTTGTTTAAGATGAGGGGGCCACCAGTATGGTAATGAATGATAGATATAATTCATACTCCATATACATCAATTGAGCTAGGTTTGGATCTTTCATAGGTGAGAGACGCACCACTACTATCAAACTCATACCCATTGTCATTCATGGCAGCATACCAAACGCACCCTAAGTTTACAATCACATTTTTTGATGCAAATACCACAATTATGCATTACAGTGTTGTATTGTGAGGTTTATAACTTGTGTAAAATAGTATTTGTATCAAAAAGTGTGATAAAAATATCAACTCTCTTGCAATATCTACACCAAATTGGTTGGAGGGTTTAAGGATTAGAATATGCAAATGGCCCACAGTGCAAAAGTTTCTTAGGTTTGCAATTTCTTTTGTCCTCAGTATACAGTATAACAAAGAATATGTTTCATACTTTTTGCTAGTTTGATATTTTTGACTGATTAAACTTTATATATTTTTTTATTCCATACTTTCAGATTTGTAATTTTTTAATTTAAAAAAAATTATAAAAATAAAAAATAAAGAAACCAAAAAAAGTGAAAAGGATACCGTTTGTAGTTTTTGGAGGGTCCTTATAACCACTTCCTTATTTTTTCCACACTTAGTGGTATTTTATATTTTATATTTCTCTCTCAAAAATACATACATAATTTTAAGGGTGTTCATTGAACGGGTTAACATGAAGAAACGCCTAATCCAAATTGATTTCGGTGCTAACCAAAATTTTCAAATGGTTTTCGGTTTGGATTTGGTTACTGATAGGGGAAAATTCATTTGTGTATAAGATAACTTTACATGTTGACGAACTTCGTAATTCCTAGTTCAGATGGTATAAGTTCATCTATCTTGTTACTTCACTCAAATTCATCAATGATATGTCGTAAAACGTTATGTGTTATATAAGTGAAAAAGAAAAAAGAAAAAGAAAAAAAATGACTAAACATTACTTATTTAAGTAATGTTTGTATTATTTGTTCCAAGGATCAGAGTTTGTTTTATTTGAAGTTGGCAATAGATTATGTTGGGTTCAGTGAATACCTAAACCTCTTAATTCTAAGATTTGAATAGAAAATATCCTAAGTGTTTAAATCATTAAACACTAACAAGTCACTGAGCGCAGAGTCACTTAGTGAGCTAACTTCAGGACACTCAGTAAAAGACGAAGAAGAAGTCTCTCCACTCAGTAAGGCGGAACTTAAGGGGTGAAGAAGAAAAGAAGAAGATGGTAGATTCAGTGAGTGATGACAATAACTCACTGAATCCCAAAACTCCTCACCAACTACTATCACTGAAGACAATATGAAGAGGAAGACGAAGTCTAAGAATATGAAGAATGAGCGGACAAGGTGGGATCAGTGTGAACAGGTAAGACAAAGTCCTTATCAACCAAAGTCAAACTTTCACTGAATCACTAACTACCAGGCTCAGTGTCATCACTGACAAGAAGAAAGCAACCTTGTCACTTACTTTAAATAGCAATTGTAAACAGAGGCAAAATACATCAGTATTTTGTCTTCTGTAAGTTTGTCCTTTAGTATATAGTTAAAAACCATACATGTATAAATAGCCATAAGAGTTGGAGTGAAAGATTAAGCGTATGCATTAACTGTGAATTACACATACAAGCAATCTTTCACTCCTCCAAATACAACTATGTCCCTGAGATAGCTCAGTGGTACCTAAGTAGTTGTGTTTAGACTTAGCCTAAGCTTAGTAAGGAGTTACACCATACTTTTCATTCAATCCCAAGTGCTGTTCCGCAAGCACTGGGATAATATATTCTTTTTTATTCATTATTAATAAAGGATATAAACGTTGAAAAATCTCAGTGTGTTTAAGTTTTCTTATCTTGTTTAATTGTGATTTTTCATTAACTTTACTTCAGTCATGTGTCACTGTTAGTGTTAATTTGTCTTTTTTACTAATTTTGAAACGGGAACAACAGATTATTTAGTAGCAACACAACTTACGTGCCCAAGGTTAATTTGGATTAGTTTTGTATAACTTTGGTTTGGGTGGTACAAATCCTTTCTTAAAATCAAATTAACCAAACTAATAATCCCACTAAATTGATACCTGATCATTTGAACACCCCTATATAATATAAAATTAAATGATTTTGTTTTAAAAGAAATTACAAAAAAAATATTATTTAGTTCTCATATTTTTCATTACAAATCTAAACTAAACCCGAATTCAAATATTATTCTAACACATCTACAAAACAAACGCACCCTTATAAATTGGTTTAAGTCTCTGGCACCTTATTAGAATGACATCGACATAGGAGGTTTCAAAGACTCAGAAGAATTTTCATTTATTAACCCCGCAAATTTCATGAAGCACAAGTAGATATATTATAATGAGAATATGATATATTGAAGAAACGTGTTCAAGTATGATTTTCAATCTGCTTTAAAGTATTATTGTACACAATAAAAGTATGATAACATTAGACACACGAAAAACACAAATAGAATTAGCAAATTTTGTTGGTGATTAATTACATATGCTATATAGCTTTTCATTATATGTTTTTCATATAATTATTAAATGGAAATTGGTTATTATAACAAGAAAAAATCAAAATTGAAAATTAAATGCGTTACATTGCCATTTTGAAGTATTTAAACAAAGTTCTACGTTTTGAGGTATTTAACCAAAGTTCTAAAATAAATGGATAAAATCAATGAGACAGGTTGTTGTGAGTATGTAAGGAAAAGCCATAAATAAATCATTAAAATCATCCCCAAAATTAGTTTTGAATATTAGTGTGAAACTTTAGGACGAAGATTTTTTATGTTGAGTTAGTTGGAACTAAGTTCACAAAGTTAATAATAAAACATATCATACACTTTTTATTTGTAATTTTATGTTATAAAAGTATAAAACATATCATAGGTTCAATAAATAAATTATTGTTCATAATAGTTTGTAACATATCATACGTTTATGTTTGATGCGTTTAAAAAAATATGGTCACATGTGTCTGTGTGGCCTTATATCTAACTTTAACACGCTAACTCATGAGCCCGAATGATGAAGAGAGGTGGCGACTTAGTGTTGTAGAGAGAATAGAGAGAAAGAAAAGAATTTTATATTTCACACACAAACAGACACTATTACACTATTAAAAACACTCTCAAATGTGACCATTTGAGGGTATTTATAGTACTAGAAGTGGCGCCCTAATGGGCCTTTCTATGAGCTTGGATTGGGTGAACTTGATTTACATAATATAAAAGGCTTACTAATTTATCACATTTTCTGCTAAAATACCAAAGTTTTCACGAGTCAATTAACTAAACTACTCCGTATTACAAACTCTATAACAACGATACAAAGTTTCTAACCATAGGATGATCATCATTTTCTTTAATGCTAACCGTGTCCATTTTGTACTATCATGATGTGTAAGGTCTTACATGAGTATATTGGAAACCCTTAAAGTGAACATGGTGTAAGAAAAAGTGTTAGGTGAGAAGTTAAATGCTACAAAAATCTGACAAGTATATTAATGACATTATATATAAAGTCATTAGCATTCAAAAATCTTTTTAATTATTAGACTAAAATACACCGTTTGTCCCTAAACTTGTTCAAACGCATCGCGATGGGACAAACCTGGGCATTATCATCGTGGGGAGTCCAAAATTTGGGTTTTTAATGCCAAACTAGTCCTTTGACCAAATTTCTGTTAGTCAACGTCTGTTAATTTCCTCATGTGCCTTGCACATGAGGGTAAAATGGTCATTTCATGGTTTTGGTTAATTACCCTTCATCTTCATCTTCCTAATGTTTAAACCCAGATTCCGGCGACCTTAAACCCATAATCGGTTCGTAGATTTGTCTCATTTCATAGATTTGTACCAGGTTCACTTTTATATTAATCTGTTAATCATCTTTAAATTATGTATGCAGGCAATTCCGAATTTCCTATGTGACAACTGTAAATTCCAGAAACATTAGTGTTTTGCTTGTGGAATGTTGGGCTCCTCTGATAAGTCTACTGCTGCTGAGGTTCTATAATAACTAACCTAAACAAATGAAATATTATATTTTTATAGTTTTAGGTTTGTTTGTATGTTTGCAAGTCCTATTATATGGTGCGAGATTGTTATTTTTTATGAAGCTGCCCACCTGAACATCAATAATCTGCAATATGTTAATGATTGTGTATAAGACATTATAATTCAATTCATCTTATTTGGTTACTTTGATGATCTTTGAGGAATATCTATTATGTTAGGACCGAAAAGTATAATGATTTATGTGGTTTGGAGGTCGGGGTTGGTGGAAGAAGATGAATATCTTCATCTTTTTTAGAGAGAGAAACTAGAGAGAGGGAGGAGAAAACACAAGGTTTTATTGATAAACACACACAATACAAATAACCTAATGCTTCACCTTACCCCTCATGGAGAGTCATGAGGGGTATTTATAGGCTCTAACTTTGTCACTTAAACGATACTAGTCCCTAAGGGCAAAGTATACTACGCATCTAGTCCAATTCACGTAAGTGACGTTATCTTTATAAAAAGAGAGGCTAACAATCTCCTCCAAGATAGGCCACACGGAATTGTTACAATGAGACCTATAAATACAAAATGAGAGTAAATTACAATAGTAATGAACAATGTTCACTTTCTTGAAGCAGAGTCTCAGAGTCTAGATACTGAGGCAAACTTGAAGCTCTCCCTTCCGATGATCTCGGCATTTGATCTTTGGCACTGACGGCACAAATTATTGTAGCTCTGAACTTCAACTGTAATGGTCTAGTTAGGTTATTACTCCCTCCTAACTAGTGAGCCTTTTTCTTTTCTCGCCCTCCGAACCGACAACACTCTTCCAACACGCAGTGGAGAAAGTAAACTCTTGATCGTACAATGGTTGTCGTTCTGGGAACATCGTAACAACATAACTCACTTAGTATTGCATCCAAGTTGGTAAGAAGCCCCGATGTACACACACTACTTCTCCTTCTTCGGTCTTAAGCACAAACCCCTTCGTAATCCAATCACGAAAGATGAAATAGCAACTATTGAACTGAGACTTATCTTAATCCAGTCAAATATGCTTTAGATACCAATTGTAGGATCGAAAAATATAAGATTTATTTGGTTTGGAGGTCTAGGTTGGTGATTGAAGAAGATGAAAGTATTCATCTTGTTTAGAGAGAGAAACTAGAGAGAGAGAGGAGAAAACACAAGGTTTTATTGATAAACACACACAATACAAATAACCTAATGCTTCACCTCACCCCTCATGGAGAGTCATGAAGGGTATTTATAGGCTCTAAGTTTGCCACTTAAACGATACTAGTCCCTAAGGGCAAAGTATACTACGCATCTAGTCCAATTCACGTAAGTGACGTTATCTTTATAAAAAGCGAGGCCAACATATTACTTGGAAAATATACTTACGGTTTTCAAGTACTACCAAATATAAAGACTTACCAGTGACTCCCTTGGCTCTGTTAATGATTTAACTGGGACACATTACTGGTAGATGTTCAGCTTAAATTCCTTATAAAGCAAAGTACACTACCTGTCTCGTCAACAACATTGTTGGCTTTAGAGCCAACAGCTTTCTAAAAACTTTCTTATCCATCCGTTTCAACTTGGTCTACTGATTCTTGTCCGTCTTGGCTCATCCATTCTTATGACTTTGTGATGTTAAAGATTTCATATATTTAATATATGCACGTGTGGATATTGACTGAAATAGCGGTCTTGAATTCTCATCTTAGGTCTTCCCTTGTGTTTCTTCAACTTGTGGGCATTTTATCATCCGAATGTATTGCAAAGTTGCTCTATCCATCTGATGAAACCCTGGCCATGAAATTTAAAAGTCAAATAGCCGCAGGAGAATCATTCACTTGTCCTGCTCATAAATGCCATTGCTGTGAACAAGGAGAATATAAAGATGTCCCTGATATGCAATTTACGGTATGTAGGCGCTGTCTAAAGTCATATCACCGGAAATTCTTACCTAAGTAATCACCATTTCTTCTATAAAGTTTATATCTATAATAAATAAACTTATATTAATTGGGCAACTCTATTTTTGGGGGGATTTATGATATATTGCAGGGAAATTGCTTTTGAGGATAGTGATGATGGAACTATCATCCAACGAGCATGGGATTTGCCAAAACACATCTTGATATATTGCTTGTAAGTATATCATTCCTGGTGTATTTTGATAAGTCATAATTTATTATGTACATATGCTTTTGACTTGTTAATTGATACATTGCCAGGAAGCACAAGATTATTCCAAGCATTGAAACACCACGAAGAGATCTTTAAATTATCAGGTTCACTTTATGACTACGAAATGAGACAAATCTACGGATGGATTATGGGTTTAAGGTCGCCGGAATCTGGGTTTAAACATTAGGAAGATGAAGATGAAGGGTAATTAACCAAAACAATGAAATGAACATTTTACCCTCATGTGCAAGGCACATGGGGAAATTAACAGACGTTGATTAACAGAAATTTGGTCAAGGGACTAGTTTGACATTAAAAACCCAAGTTTTGGACTCCCCGCGATGATAATGCCCAGGTTTGTCCCATCGCGATGCGTTTGAACAAGTTTAGGGACCAATGGTGTATTTTAGTCTAATTATTATATATATAAATACTAGCTAAAAGAACCGTGAAATTCACGGGTATTTTAAACAGGTATTTTAAAGATAGGCAAAAAAAAATGATAATGACTTATATATCCCGCATTTGGAAATGAGTAGTGATTGGCATGTCTAATTGACATGCCTAATTTTATGCCTAAGAAACATCACCATACACTTGGCAAGATCAATGGTAGTTTTGAAGAGAGAGAAATTGTGGAATCCATGTGTCAATCAATAAATGCATTAGGCACAAAATTAGGCATATAAGTTAGGCATCTAAATCATTTCCCTTGGAAATAGAGTAGTGATTTATACTTATCGTGAAAGGCAAAGTGTCAAAGATAGGCCAACAAAACCCGTAAAATTCACTTGAATATATGCGGTTGAAAACATACGTTCGTACAAATAAAACATGTGTGCAATTAAAAAAATAGTCAAATAACCAAAAGATAACATAAAATTTCATAAATACTTATGGTAGTTTCTCGTTTTGATGAACTTGATTTTGTTGCGAAAATCTTGAGGCATGTTTGATTCACTTGTCATCAACTGAGATCATGTTTAATAACCCACATGAGGTTTCAGCCAACCATTTGAAAGATGTATATCGGATTTAAAATCCCTATAAATAAATAATTTTGATTACAAAATAAGAGAGTACGTGTAAAAAAGTTACACAAGTTTAGATATGTATGATCATCAATTTTGTAGTACTTCTTTGTAAATCACTTCTTTTATGCTATTCGTGAGGTGTACAAAGTATGTAGTTATCCTGAAACACTTTCGGTAATGGCACCCCTTTTAGCAAAGATTGTGCAAATTTTGGTTGTAGAAGGTGATTATTTTTCATTCTTCTTGTTTTACTTTTATTTTTTAAAGTTAAGATAAAACAAAATAAAATAAATTAAATAAATAAATTTTGATCCTAACTTTAAAAAATAAAAGTAAAATGAGAAAAATGAGAAATAATCACATCTGCCTATTTCAGATGCATTCATCTACAAAAAGATATACATCTTTCATGAAATTCTCTTTATACATTTAAAATTTGTTGTTGAAAGCATTTCTCATCTTTTTATTTTTATTTTTAATTCATTCAAAATAGTTTATTAAAAAACTAATTTAGACACTGGTAGTAAGTTTTTAAACAACCACAACTATGACAAAAATATAATAAACCTCAACATTTGCATTTATCCTAGGTGCTAAAGAAGTCTATAAGCTAGTTGAATCATAGTAATTTCTTCCATAATGATAACAAACCATTTTTATAAAATTTAAGATTTTAAGAAGGTCAATGGGTATATGAACATATTAACATACTGATAAATTTATGTATCGATCAAAAGGATATTTAAACCTACTTCCATAAGAATAAGATTATAAATTAAATACAACATCTGAAAATCAACTAATTTTGCAACATAATGATAATAATTGGCAAATTGTATATAACATACTACATACGATATGTGGTGTGTATATGTTTATGGGGTGCAGTATATGTTTACGATATGTTGCACGATGTTAGTCAAAATGGAATACTACAAACAATATTAACTTTCTACCCCTTTTGGTCACGGAGCTTCACCTACTTAATGCTATTCAAAAGGTAAAATCGATTGGCATTAGTCAGCTCGCAATGTCGAATTGAAAATTCAAGTAATGAAAAAAAAAGATTATTAAGTTCCTATATTGCTAAAACAACTAACTTTCATGAGCCAGAACTAAAAATAATGTCAGAAAGCCAATTTTAGGATACTAATAGCAACAGTTGTCATTAATCTATGAACAAAAATGCACAAATATTCGACAAAAGGTGCGTACAAACTTGGGGGAAAAGAAGAACCTTGTCTAACTTTCATGAGTAGATTTCAAAGAAGAAGAAAAATTCTGCAAAAAAAAAAAGAAAAAGTAAACGAAAGTGCATATGAAGAATTAGAACTTGGTAAACACTCTTAGAATACATCTTAGCTATTACTAATCGATAAAAAAAAATCTTTTAAACATACAATGATAAGTATGATTAGTTAATCTACAAGTGAGAAATGTTAAACATTACAATGGGCGATGCTTACTATATATTAATTGAGCCATGTTACCAAAACAACCACATGACCTTGATCAAGACTATGATTAAGGTAATCCTAGTTTGCATGCACTTCAAAGTTCAAATGTTTGTAGATATAGCCAACAAAGTAATCATGCACTGATTAAAAACAATAGACCATGAAAAATTAAGACTATATACTTTATACACTGATCAAAAACTACTCTACCTAATATATTAAATTTGTCTTTAAAAACTATAGCTTAAGCAATATATAGATTTCGAAAACATCACCTCATGTTCTTGTTCTACCTCAAGAACATGGAATTCTTAACACCTACATGTGCACATCCTCGATCTTACTTTGGTAACTCAAATTTCCAGCAAACCGTCAAATAGAGTATAGATTAAACGATATGAGAGTTTTTATCTATCGTGAAATATGAGTACTATCCCGAATTTATAGATTACGTGATCACCATCTTCTTCGATTTCTGCAACAAAAACAGGAAATCGTTAATAGCATCCAACATATATTAGAAAATAAGGACCAATCAGATAAATTTGGAGAACAAAACTCAACAAAAAAAATTACGCAACAATTGAAAATAGTGTTTCGAATCAAATACCAAAAACTTCAATCACATAAACACATTAAAGTTCAAAGTAAATGCTTAGCAACACAAAAAACTTACATAAAGATATGAAGATATGATAATTTTCATGAATGATCGAGTGCTCTGGCTAAATGAACTACACACAATCAAGGCTCATTCAAATTGAAAATAAGAACTACTGAATCGGTGATAAAAGAGGTAAAAATATCTTGTGAATTAATTATGTAATAGCCAATTTCAAAACAAATTAAAAGGTTGATGGTAAATATAAATACAGTAAACGTTACTACTAAAAATATATGTGAATGTCCACGGTTGATAGCTTTAAGGAAATACTTTAATTTAAGGAAATACTTTGGGTGACACTCATCTTGGAGTAATTAATTTGATCACATTAATTTTTTTACAATAACCGTCTCATTCACTTCGTAGTTCAATCTTGGTAGTTTCACTTATCAAACGAGACAACAAGACCACAACTTCAAATTAGTTGGTTAAAAGAAACAAGACCATAACTTCAAATTAGTTGGTTAAAAGATGAATTACAAATTAACAAGTTTCAAAATAAATTAGTCAAAAGTATGTGAAAAACTAATTGTTTGAAAATGTAAATTATTTAACTTGATTTGAAACCCACAATGCATTTGCATATTAACATGCTCACAAAATTTGAGATGAAGAAATAGGTCAAAAGTTATTAAAGTGGGGTGTAAACCATAAGATCCAAATAAGTTTTGTGAATCAATATATTAGGCTGGGTACACTCGTGACCCAGGTCACCAGGTGCCACATCAGCTTTCTCTCTCTCGGCGATCGTGACATGACCTGTTGCACAATCGATGACCAAGAAAAAAGAAAAGAAAAGATAGAAATAAAGAAAGAAAGAAAAAAGTGTGTAAGTTAGTTTTGAATATCGGTTGGAATTACAACCGATACCCACATTTTGAAGCCACGACCGACTTGATGACCCAAGCCCCACAGTCGAGATGACCGATACTTTTATGCTTCGAGTGTGCCCAGCCTTATGGTTGTCAAACTTTCATCGTATAGAATCGTGAATCAAGGGTTGAATTGATAACAAATTTTTTAATTTAGCAAACTTACCTAAATCGAATGAAAAGAGCATTTATTGTGAGGCAAATACATAAATGCACTATAGTCAAGATTTCTTAAGCACATATTCAAACACTTTTAGCGTGACAAAGCTTAAGCATAAAAGCTAATTGGACACGAGTCGATGAGGGGAAAAGTTACTTTACTAAAAAAGTTATTGAGAAAAGTGTGTTTTATTAGATAAAATAAATAGATAAAGTTTTGAAACAATCTCTTACATTTTCATCATACAAATCTTCTTGCACACAAAACAATATTATATAATTTTTTTTCCACTCATTTTCTCTTCTCTATTCAAACAGTCCGTTCTAACATTTATCACGATCTTGTAAGTAGGCAATTTTGTAGAAAAAAGATGTAGGAGATTTTAGCCTTTTTGATATAGAATTCAACCCCTCATTAACCTAGCCATCGTATAAAGTCGATACACAACCAAGTCTTTAAGTACCCAAACATATCATATGAGACTTTATGTCAAATTTATCTTTTTCCCCGTCAATGATTCAGTGATCATTGAAGTTGAGCATGAGACATAATAACATGTAACAAACTTTCCAAATTTGGGAGGTGATTTGTATATTATTTTTTTCATCCATCACTAAATCATGCATAGCAGTGTTATATTGTGTGCATCACAGATGTAATTTAATGATGAATGACCAAAAAAAATGATGTACAAAGAACCAAGATCCTCTCAAGTTGTGGGTAAAAGGTCTAAAAGACCCGGTAAATATATTACTCCAAAAAACGTTTAAGTACAAAGGATATGGGTGAATCCCATATCTCAGCCCGTTACATAGGCGAAAAACTATCCTCTCAAGTTGTGTTATACAACTTGAGTCAAGTTGTGTAATTATGAGCCGTTGGTTTTAATCCATTAGATCAAACCCAATGGCTAATAATGATAAAACTTGACTCAAGTTGTATACACAACTTGAGAGGATCTTAACCTCCTGTCATATTTGTCTCTTTCTCTCACCCCTAAGATTCATTACTAAAATTAAGATGAAGTAACATTCATTGATGTTGAGCGTGAAATACATCGAACTATTGAGGTAAAATTCATACATTTACTAGAAACTAGAAATGAGATGAAGTAATAATCGTAAGCACTCATTTTTAGGATCACATATCGGGTTCCAATTTGTGTTGTAGTCTGTTTCATCACTACTCCGGGTTATTTTGATGCTCCAAATAGGAGGGAGGTCAAGGGGGTCTGTTTGATTGCACATGAACCGGGTAATAGTTGTTGAACCCTTTAGTATACACGAAAGGCTGTAGTTCCAAAAAAAGCCCTCTTAATTGAATCGGGTTATGCTGGTTGACCGATTCATGATTAGAGGAACCGTCTCTGTTTTTACACCCATCACCCTTAAATATGGTTTTCTTTCATGATGTGCCCCTCCGATCAATGAATTACTTTCTTGTTTTCTTACCCTTCATTTCTACTTTTTTTTTCTACATTTATAATTTACTTCTAGAAATTGGTACACGTGGTGAAAGAGCAAATGTGATGTTCTGGGGCTCTCATAGGAACAAAAGTTTGTTACGTAGTTTTTTTTTTGAACGACACAATAGTTTGTTAGTAATTATTTAGTTTTATTTTTTCATTTGTCAAATTTAGACTTAAACTCATGTTTTATTAGAGATACTCATTTGTCTGTTTGGTAGGCATTTTTAATGTTTTTTTTAGGGTGTGCACGGTTCGGTTTGGGTCTGTTTTTGGCTAAAACCGAAACCGAACCACAATTTTTTTGTAGAACCCAAAACCTAAAACCGTTTGGTTTTTGGCAGTTCGTTTTTTCGGTTTGTTATCGGTTTCTTTGGTTTTTTTCAGTTTTTTGGTTTCTAACCGTTTATATTTGGGTATGACCAAATTATACCAACAAACTTGTTTTACGTACGAAATTAGTTATTTTTCTTTACTTTTTTCAGCCTATATACTCTCCATCCCATATTAAATGTCCCGGTTTGACTTTTTAAGTCTTTCTTTTACAACTTTAACCTTAAATATTTTTACTTGTGTTATATAGTATTAAATAAAAATAATACGTAGTGGAAGTACATTTAAAACTCAATCTATTCATATTTTTGCATCAAATATTATATAACACAATCAAAAATATTTATAGTCAAATTTAAGAAAGAAAGACTTAGAAAATTCAAACTGGAGGGAGTAATATGTATTGCATAATTATACAATTACAAACATATAAATAAGACATACACATACAAGTAAACATATACGTAGTATAATCATTATCGAATACTTATTAATATGATCACACAAAACATGTGACACGAAAAACACACATATAAATATAAACGTTAAAATAAATATATTATAAATCCACTCACAAATAGATTATTAATTTATAAATTTGATTTATTTAGTTATTTAATCATATTATATTAATTAGATATTATTATATAATAAAACCGGTTCGGTTCGGTTTTTGCGGTTTGGTTTCTGGACGAAAACCGAAACCGAACCGCCTTTTTTCGATTTCTAAAAAAGTAAAAATCAGACCATCGGTTTTTAGTTTCGGCCGGTTTTTTCGGTTCGATTTTTTCGGTTTTCGGTTCGGTTTCGGTTTTTTCGGTTTGTTTTGCTCACCCCTAGTTTTTTTTTGAAGATGCAAGTTTTTTGTTGTAAGAATAATTTTTTTTAAAAGAACTAACTCTGTTTGAATACATCAACTTCAAACATTTATTTTAAATAAATAGCTCCTAAATAAAAAGCTGATTTGTAAAGCTTTGAAAATATTTTGAAGTGTTAAAAGGTAAAATTATTTATATACCCTTCAATCATATATAATAATCACGTTTTTTCAATAATTTTAATTTGTTTTTTACTAGTAAAATTCACCACCTCTCACAGGTAAGTTTACATCTCTGTTATGCAATATTTTCTAACATAATAAAAGGTTTCTATGTATTGAGGTAGTATTAGGATTATGATATGTGATATACGTTTTATGATTCTAATAAAACCCATGAAACAATCACTCAAAATGTCTCTCAAGGAACATCTCTTGAAATGAAACGAATATAGGATGATATTGCTATATCAATATGGATGCATGTCGTCAATTATTATTACAAGCATGTTGTCTTAAAGCACTACGATTATTATTAATATAATAAGTTTATTACTTTTATGTTTTACATTTGTTTACAATTATATATATATATATTTATATATATATATATATATATATATATATATATATATATATATATATATATATATATATATATATATATATATATGTCTTTTCATGTCATTTTTGCATCTTGTATTACAGTTAACAACTAATTTACACACACTTTTATTAAAAAAAAATATACATCTTGTAGTTCATGTTAACAGCTTGTAGTTTACAGCTTACAACATAGAACTTGTTTTGCCAAACATACCCTCTATATTCAATATATTCAATTCTGGCACTTTCTTTTTCATCATCCCCCTTACTATTCTCTTGTGAAAGTATTTAACTTTGTCGATAAGTTTAGGATATGCCTTAAAGTAACGTGAAAATAATCAAAAAATGGCGAGTGCTTCGACAAGTGTTCATCAAAACATGTTTGTAATTGCACGTTCCTAGCTAGAAACGAAACTATCTTCTGAGACACACATGAATGTCTGATTATTTGGAGGTTCAAGAAGAAGCATCATCACAACCAAGTTGGTTCACCATTCTTTAATGGTTCAGAGTTCAAAGAACGGAGATGCAATGGAGTTTATGAGTTAATCAATTACAAGATATGCAAGTTGTTCTATGTTGATGCTTGGCAACATCTTTTGATGTCTATTGATTTTATAATTCACGTTATCCTAGAAAAATGGCCAGATGCGCATTTTTGAGTTTGTTAAAGTCACTTTGACGTAAGCTTTATGTACAACCAAAATCTACACGCAAATTATGATGCGAGAGAACAACACCAATGATCCAATGACATTGTATTAGATACTTCAAAGGTGTTATGAGGGTGCTAATTAAAATATGTACTAGTTATGCACAAGCTTGGTTGCAAAATTACATATGTTTTATTCTCTTTAGCTTTTGGTTCTTATGTTCAAAACAAACCGACACTTGATATAATCGGTAACTTGCTAGATTAGAATATAAAAAATACATAATTTGACGTTATTTTTGTGTGTAAGTATGGGGACCTATGCAATTTTCGCCATGATATCTTTCACGACTCGGTATTATACATAATGAAAGTAATTACTTCCATATTGTGGAAAACTAGAAGGGGGGTTGAATAATTTTGCCGATTTTAAGTTAGTTACAAAAACTTTAGATTCGATGTAATGTGAAATCGTGTGGATAGAGAGAAAGTATAGATCTATAAGTTGTTGGGATTTTAGATCAGGTTAACCAATTAACCTCTAAGAGTACGCAGCGGATAAGGATCTAGTAATTGCAATTAGGTTAACTACGTAATTAATAAACAATTAATTAATACAAGAATAATTAATAAAATGGATTTAGAAAACCTAACCTTGCCTGGCAATTGATCTCTAGTAACGGAACAAGAAACCAAAACGAAACTAAGCACCTAAAATAGATGCCTCAATGAGTATCACACACAAACCCGATAACGTATACGTTCGATAAATGGCTAGTCGAGAATGTAATATTAAACAAATCAACAAGTGACCACTTGAATAAAACCATGAACAAGTGATGCAGGTTTTACTGACCAGGTCTTAATATTTATAGTGTCTCGCTATACCTATGGTCTACCCTAGCACACTAACGGGCAGTGTACCCGGTCGCGTGTAGTGTAGTAAATGGTAAAGCCGAGGTCGTCCAAAGAGCTATGTGTGTTGGATTATTACTAAGTCTAATTGTCACAGAATAATAATGGTTTCGATAGGGATTTAATTAATTAAACTACTAATGCATAAAATAAAGCGCATAAATGGATAAAGGGAAATCAATAGGAATAGTGGTGCTAACCTAGTCAATCTTTCCTAGCTAGTTATGTCACGTCTACCTACTTCCATTACTTCGGTGGGGTCAAATTCGAGAGGACAACATTTGGTCAATTCGCCTAACCTTCGCCAGAAAGATGCCACCACAGAGAAATCAACAGGCACCATCATAAGTCCCTGCTGTCCCTGGTCCCTAAGCCGAGTCATTAAGTACCGCTACATGCTAGATTCTAAATAGTGAGTGCCCCGCCATAGGAACTTAGACACTACACCCCCAATTCTTAAGTTCATCCAAACGATAGGTGATCGGTTGGTCAAATCGCACAAGTAGAAAGGGCGCCAGTTGGTCATATCTTCCTTCCCGCTCCACCGCTCACCTAGGGTCATTTGGTCATATCTCATAGGCAATTGGCCTCTACCGCCATTCAAAACTACCAAACCAAGGGTGACTACCAATGAACTATGCATGCATACACTTATAAATAATTGTACGGAAGTAAAGGTAAACGCAAACAAAACAATTAAGGAATCATAACTAGGCTAGCACCAAAGGGTGCTTAGCCGCTCATATTAATCATGCAAATCAATTCAATATTCAAAGGTACGAAATACATGAATTGAAAGTAAAAGAAATATAAAACGCTAAAGCTTATCGTAATGGAGTGACTTCTCCCTTGGAAACAACTCCGTATGCTCCCCTAGACCTGCCTTGAGCTTTTTCCCACGCTCTCAGAGTGTTGTGTGTGGAATGGGATGATTAGAAATGCGGAATTGTGGGGTATATATAGGCCAGGTCGGGTTACGCGTAACCAATGTAGGAGTTACGTAACCTTCTATTTCTTCAAATGCACTAAATATGCTGCTAGTTACAGCGTAACCATATTAGTGGTTACGTCGTCTTCAATAAGCTTACGTCGTAAGTGATGCAAAGATTACGGCGTAAGTATCACGCGTGGAGCCATTTTTGACCTAATGGAGTTACGTCGTAACCTTTGGGAAGAGTTACCGTAACCTCTGATAAGTTGGTACGGGTGACGCAATAGTTACGGGTAGATGAGGAGATACGCCAGTAACTTCTTCAAAATAGGCATAATGTGATAAATCTTCAGTTATGTTTCCATTTCCGCGTCTCTTTAGCTCCAATGCTCGCAATTTACCTGAAAGTGGAAAACAATGGAAAACAAGCGTAAATCCATATAAATGATTTAAATAACGAGCGTAATCGGGGGAAATTGACACTTAATATTCAGGACTATTTGATGTTATCAAATATCCCCTCACTTAAAATCTACTTGCCCTCAAGTAGACCTTGTTAGATAGATTCCTAAAAAGATATCTCCCAAAACCTGGAAAATATGAGTTTACAAATCCCTTATGCAAGAATAAAACAAAGCCGAACACCTCACGAAAGGGGAACAAACACTCAAATCTCTCAACTATTCTAAGTGTCAATTTCGGGGTGATCACTCAATCGCACAGTCATAGCATGTATTCGATCATAAGCTTGACGGTTACACAAATCTCCACCACTAGAGTTAAGGGCTAAACAATTCTCGAAGGCAATATGGGTAGACACGACAAAGGTTAAGGGGTGACTCGTCATTACTAACATGTCACGGCGAAGTGGACAAAATCAATGATACATGACCAAATCCATGGCCAAAAAGATTGCTCGTTGCATCACCTAGACACGCTTCATGACTAAAGGGTAGGATAAGACATGGGATATATAATTGGTGTAAAATGAAAAACAAGCAGGTAGTCTAAATCTTTAACCAAGTCATCACCACTTATCGTCTGCCCAAAGTTCAAGCTTAGAAGTCTAGAAACCGGATCATGAAATGCAAGGTAGTTGTGTCATTAGAGGACGTCGTGATGGGTACACTACCTTTTCTTCTTCTGTTGGCATAAATTCCAATCTTCAAATGTGACCGAGGTGGCCTTCCTCGATACTAATCAATAAAGATCATACTACAGTGCTTATAACATCGCACTTAACAATATCATAACTCAATCAACTTTTTTTTTCGAATCATTTTTTTTCAACATAATATAATAACATAACATCCCCCCCACTTGAGATGAACAATGGGAATTTGGGGGGGTCTTCAATGATCTTCATAAATGTTGTCGATGAAAGCGTGATTTCCAAACCTTTCCACTCGAACCTTGAACTTAGGCAAATGATGACTCCCCAATCACAAATAAAGACTACAGGGTAGGCTAAGGTGTATAGGTGTAACGAAACAATATATCGGGTTGACAAAATGAAAGGAATTGCTCAGAAGGGTGTATCTAGGGGTATCTTGAACTAAAGGTGAGTGCAACAAAAGGGTTTCACATGGGGGTCGAGAAGTAGAGGTAACTAATCGATAGACTCACAATGGTAGGCTATTTGGGTGATAATCCTATAATATTGCCTTCTAAAACTGAAAAGTCCAAATACATCGAGCTAACTCAACATACCTTGTCTATGGTCTCGAAATGATGCAAAGGCAAAATTCTAAAGTTTACAAGCTACCGGCACACTAATAATTTGGTGGATTTGGGGTAAAATATTGGAAATGGATAAGGCTAATCTCACCATGTAATGTCAAAGGTTGTATGTGCTCGGCTAAGGTCTAATCTAGTTAGGTTAGAAAAAACATGTCAAAATTTTAAAAATGGCATAATTTTTCAAAATAAACTAGAAAAATGAGGGCGAAATAAAGTTTAAGAGATAATTCTACTCCCGTCCCCCCACTTGAATTGTACAAAGTCCCTTTTGTACTAGGCATTAAAATTAAGGTGAAGAGAAAGATAGAATTAGAACGAGAACTTCCCTGAAATTTGTTCCAAAAAGAAAGGCCCACTAAAAAGAACCGCCTTCGTTTAAGCCATGAACAAAATTCAATCCCTGAAATCACACTACCGACAAGAATAATTCTAAAAAGAAGAAAAAGAAAATAAACCTAACTCACTTTCAGAGGAATCGCGGTTGCATTTAGCATATGCAACAAGCTTTTAAACCACTTGGTGTCCCAAGTGGACGAGTGAAGTCTCGTGAGGGTTTACATGGAACACACCCACAAAGTTCATTTAAAAACTAATACAAGGTTACTGTGTTTTAAAATGAAAGAATTAAAGCAGAGGAAAGTTACGTCAGACTACTATGAGGGAGTTACGCCGTGAATGGCAAAACCTGGTATGAGCCGCTGTTTAGTAGTTACGGCGTAACCACCGAGATGGTATTACGCCAATGGTAATGCGTCAAGAATTCTGCTGCTAAAATGTTGGTTACAGGTAATCAAAAAGATGCGTAATACCAGAATCCTATTCAGCATCGCAATCGCAGCAAAGAATTAGTTCCTCGTTCCCCTCAAAAATGGTTTGAAAACACAAAACCCAATGTAAAAAGGAAATAAAAACAAAGAAATGGATAATTCAGGTTGTCTCCTAAAGAGCACTTTTCTTTATTAACGAAGTCTTGTTAGACTCGAGTCGCTGGGCTTCTATGGGGGGCTTTTGGGCTTGCCCCACTTCTTCAATATCATTCATCAAATTATGCCTCATCCATGCAACATTCGAGGCAGTTCGGAGGTATTCAATGGTTTAAATTTTTGACTTTACAAAAATTTCTTCCGTCCCAGTGGTAGCTTAGTAAATTCATATTTTTTTGACAATAATTGAGTGGTCTTTTGTAGGAATCCCCTGGAGTTGCACCTTTTGTTCGTAAGCTTCGCCATCGAGATCAGTGAATCCTCATTTCCTTGTAACTCAAGGTAATCTAGATCCCTTCATATCATCGTCATCAAGCTGTGGTCCTGAACCATTCTTCATCGAAATGATTCTCCACTTGAACGTGCTTGCATTCTTCTTTATCATTAAAACCAACTCTTTTGTCATTGTCAACTCAAGTATTTCACTGTGTTTTGAGACTTTGTTGTTTGAATTTTCTCAATCCATGTATTCCTTCCAAATCTTCTCTTTGGTTAATGTGTCCACATGTCCATACTTAATCTTCACCCAACTATCGAATCTTAGGTTGTCCACCAGGCAAACTCGTTTTCCCTCATCATTGGTCGAGACCAAAAGAATTCATCTTTCCTATTCTTCCAGAGTCGCCTCGTTACACATGTCATCATAATGGTTGCATGACGCTTAGAAAATTTTCCCCAGTGAGATTTTACTGTTTCACACCGTGATCAAGATAATTTCTTGTTGTCAGTTTCACTTAAATGCTTATCCGCAAGTGCTTATATCATCATTACTTCTTCCTTTTTCAATGTGCTCTTTTCAGAATCAATTTTAGCTTCTAAGAAGATTTGATCGATCCCGCATCCCAAATTGAATTACGACCAATATTTAAAGGCTAAGTCACCGTAATTTTATATACAATGTCTTTCACGCCATGAAAAGCATGTCCATTCTTCCTTTCTTTCTTCATTGTTCTCGCTTATTGCAATACTGTGGAAGGGATGCATGTAGGCCATGTTTGTGGTCTCGTCATCGGTATATGATGTGAGCACACCAAAGGAGTTATAAGTGGCTCTTCTTCATCTTCAAGGGAGAGTTTTTCGAGTCTTTCATCATCGTGTAAGCAATCCATAAAAACTTGTTATTCTTGATTCTCTTTATCAAGACATCCATCACAAGTTTTGTTTCTAGGATCACATGAAGCCCATAGGTCAAATGAGTCCCCTTAGTTAATGGGTATGGCTTTGCACCTCGTTGATATCTTTTTTTATGGTGATAAAGGAAATAGGTTAATATCGTGGGACCAATCACCGTATTCTCGAATCTCTCGATTCACCTATATCAAGGAAGCCGTCAGCCCATGTATCCTAGTTACGCCCGTGAATCGAGATTCTGGTTACTGCTGCATTGTTAGAGTGGATTTCCTCAAGATTCTTTCACAACCCCGTTGTCATCGGGTAAACGATAGTTACTAACTCATTATGCATGTTACGCTTAACTCGTGACTGCTTCACTTAAATCATCCCCTAAATCCGTGATTTCATTGACTGAACCTTTGAGTTATCATCTAAAAAAATCACCTTACATTCCATAGCCGGGTTTAGATCCTTCATGTTTATCGTTATTCCTCCTTACTTTTCAATCGAGCCATCACCTGGATTCTAGGTTTTTCAGAGTTGAGTCATGCTTGAAAGGTTTCTGTCAGTGTTTTCCTGAAATTCCTTCAACCACTCATCTTGCTCCTTTTGTCTTTGGGCTGAATTTTCCAGAAACTTATTAATTGTTTCTTCAAGACCGGCTTTCTCCATAGGCCCAGGGTTGTAATTTCCACGATAACCATTACTATTTCGATTATCTCCAAAATGGCTTCATTTTCCAAACTTAGCTTCTTCAATATTCTTCTGGTCCACATGAGGACAATTTTTCGAAGATGTCCTCCTCCAATGATTTCACAACCTACTTGGATGGCATGAACGTGTTTCTTCCATTTTCAAAGATATCTCGACCGAGATTTTCAATTTTACTAGCTATTGCTGAATTCACAAAACTTCCGCTTGGTTTCTTTAACTCCCACCGTCGTGCCATTTTTAGAGTGGTCCGCCATTTTTGAAAGGCTTCAATTGCAAGGGTAGGAGTCATGTTTGGGATAGGTCCTTGATAGTCCAAAGATTTGCCTTGTAGTTACGTATATTCCTTTGTAGAAAATATTGACCTTCTGCTGGTTATTCAGATCATTGGTAGGACACTTATAAAGAAGATCGTTGTATCTGTCCCAAGCTTGATACATAGTTTCATTGTCTTCTTGTTTGAAATTATGGATCTCCAAAAGCTGGTTAGAAATCTTCAATGGCGGGCAATATCTTTGAATAAAGTGTTTCTTTAGTAGCGCACAAGTATAAAAATAAATTTCTAGGCAACCTTTCGATCCATCTTCTCGCTGCCCAATAAGAGTCATTGGAATACCCTAAGAATAACAAAGATCATGAGACACGGAATGTTGAAAGGCTAGCATGTATAGGACATTTTCAACGCTCATATGCGTCTTTGTCCCTCAAGCTTCCAAAAGGGTTAGCGCGAAGCTCCCTCATAAATTGGTCTTTAATTTCGAACGAACATCCGCTTTCTCCGATTGTTTGCCTACGAGACCGCCCTTGTTCCGCCTTGTCAACGCCAAGTATTCCTCAAGAGTGAGTTCATCGATGTCAACAACTTCCATGGTACCTGAAAACTTGAAATATGATCATGAGAAAAGTTTAAAAACGAAATGAAAGACTTAATATCAATCCTAATATAACTCCCAGCGGGCTAAAAACTTGATGCGGTTTTATGACAGGTCTTAATATTTATAGTGTCTCGCTATACCTATGGTATCCCTAGCACACTAACGCAGTACCCGGGCGTGTAGTGTAGTATTCGTTAAAGCCGAGGTCATCCCAAGAGCTATGTGTGTTGGATTATTACTAAGTCTAATTGTCACAGAATAATAATGGTTTCGATAGGGATTTAATTAATTAAACTACTAATGCAGAATAAAATAAAAGCAGATAAATGGATAAAGGGAAATCAATAGAGGAATAGTGGTGCTAACCTAGTCAATCTTCCTAGCTAGTTATGTCTACGTCTACCTACTTCCAATTACTTCAGGTGGGGTCAAATTCGAGAGGACAAGATTTGGTCAATTCGCCCTAACCTATCAGCAAAGATGCCACCACAGAGAAATCGTCCACCGTCATAAGTCCTGTTGTTCCTGGTCCCCCTAAGCCAAGTCATTAAGTACCGCTACACGCTAGATTCAAAATAGTGAGTGCCCGGCCGTTAGGAACTTAGACACTACACCCCCCATTCTTAAGTTCATCCAAACGATAGGTGATCAGTTGGTCAAATCAAGACAAGTAAAGGGTCGTCATTGGTCATATACTCTTCCCGTCTCAGTCCGCCACCTAGGGTCAGTTGGTCATATCTCCTAGGCAACTCTTCACCATTCACAACTACCGAACCAAGGGTGGCTACCAATGAACTATGCATGCATACACTTAGAAATAATTGTACGGAAGTAAAGGTAAACGCAAACAAAACAATTAAGGAATCATAACTAGGCTAGCACCAAAGGGTGCTTAGCCGCTCATATTAATCATGCAAATCAATTCAATATTCAAAGGTACAAAATACATGAATTGAAAGTAAAGAAAATATAAAACGCTAATGCTTATCGTAATGGAGTGACTTCTCCCTGGAAACACCAGATGCTCCCTAGACCTCGCCTTGAGCTTTTTCCTACGCTCAGAGTGTTTTGTGTAGAATGGGATGATTAGAAGTGCGGAATTGTGGGGTATATATAGGCCGTGTCCTGTTACTTACGAACCAATATAGGAGTTACCAGAACCTTCTATTTCTTCGTAAATACACTAGGTCTGCTAGTTACGGCGTAACCATATTAGTGGTTATGCCGTAGTCTTCAATAAACTCGGTTACGTTGTAAGGGATGCAGTAGTTACGGCGTAAGTACCAGCGGCGTGGAACCACTTTTGACCTAATGGAGTTACGTCGTAACCTTTGGGAAGAGTTACGCCGAAACCTCTTGATAAGTTGGTATTCAAGGTCACGCAATAGTTACGGCGTAATGTGAGAGAGGAGTTACGCCGTAACTTTTTCAAAATAGGCATACTGTGATAAATCTTTAGTTATGTTTCCACTTCCGCGTCTCTTTAGCTCCAATGCTCGTAATTTACTTGATAGTGGAAAACAATGGAAAACAAGTGTAAATCCATATAAATGATATAAATAACGAGCATAATCGGGGGAAATGGACACTTAATATTCAGGACTATTTGATGTTATCAACAAGAAAAACCCGAAGACCTTGTCTTCTTTTCTGTCCGATAACCAAACTGCCCGATGAGCAAGTTCAACACCATCCGATATCGGACAACATATGTCCGATATATACATGATCCTACTGTCCTATATCTAACCATCAAACAGGAAGAACATTAACCTTCTTTGCATTCTGGTCGCATAGAACCTTAGCAAGGAATCAACAAAACCAAAACTTTATTGTTATGCATGTATATACGTATATATATACTATGACATATGCATGCAATATAGTTTTCTCTTATGACTAGTCAACTAGCAGATCAAAGAAAAACATAATAAAGGTTGTTAGGGATAGTCAAATTATTCGTCACATGCATGATGTATATGTTCGCTTATATAGCAAACTAAACCGACTTTGAGGTTGGATTTTTTTTCTTGGTCGACAAGCAAGCAAGCCCAAACAATCCTTCATGCCCGATCGTTTGGATCCCCAAGGCCCAAGGCTCCTCCAACCCGACCCAAGTCCATCAAGAACCTGTCCATGGGTCGTTTAGTGATGGTCGGGCAAAGCATGCATTAACGGGTAAGTATTCAAGTTATATTACGTTCGACACGTATACTCGTGTTTATCGTGTGTGCCCCCATCGGCTCACACACTTCTAGTCGTTTACGTGCGTTTATAACCCCCACAAACCAACAGCTCGCACTTGGGAGTTGGTGTGTCGAATGGCACACAAAACTAACGACGGAAACGCCTAGCAAACGCTCTCACTCGCTTTTTAACTAAAAGTGTCTGAGAGAATAGTTTCGTAAAAGTTTCTCAGTAGCATGGTCATTCAATGTCTTGCTCTAATTATCTTTTGTTATAGATACCGTTAAACCATGGATAATGGATCTCAAATCATTCCATATAGTTTAACCATTTAGAATCTCGTTATCGATTTTAATTCAGATATACCAAATGTAATCAAGTTTCATCTTGCATTACCCTTTGGTTTCGGCCGAGCAATTATCTTATTAATTCTGGAGAGGCGCCATGGTATCTTTCTGCACATATGAAGTGGAGTAACAAATCCTTTATTGACTACAAGTGTTGTGGATGCTGCTTCACATCACTCCGAAATATAGCTTTTATAACTACCTTGTTCGATAGCTTTTATGATACTTACAAAAAATGATATCCACACATAACAGAACTTGCTTGCATCTCAAGTCTAAGGATGAAGATAACAAACCATTTTCAATATTTACTTATGACAAGGATCCAAAAGTAAATGTTTGAAAGTTGAGGAATCCAATATGCATCTCTAGTGAATACATATGAGTTTGGCGGGAACAATCCAAATTCTAGTTAGAATATAACCAACGCTCACATTTGCCTTACATAACAATATTCCCATATTGTTAACCGACAATTGACAAATTTAGAATAATAAAATCATTCAAGGATTAAACATGCAAATATAGGATAACAATTATTATATGAATGAATAACAAATACCAAGTATCTTTATTCATCATAAAGTAAAAATTGTCTATCAATCCCAATTATCCAAATACTAAAACAGATATGCATGAAACTCATTTAGTAAGTTGAAGCCTAATGTTTCCAACATTCTCAACCTTTCTTTTACAAAAAAACTAAATAGTTATCTGAGTAAACTTTCCGAATACTTGTTTCAAATTACACATATAGTGAGTGATTTGAAATATAAGATGAGTGTCTTATCTCATATGCTCATACAATTGCAAGAGTTATAGTATGGGGATGTTGTCTTACCTTGCATGAGGTATTAGAAATCAACGACATACTGACAGTCGTCTTTACAATTTCTAGAAGTGTAAAGTACTCTCATTCATTAATGTGTAATGCAACAATGCTCTATGTTGAGCATATCTAGTTAGCAGATTTTTCATAAATGATAAAATCCTACTACAACTAGTATTAATAATCCTCTAGCATCATTTGTACTTATACAACACTATGCTTTATAATTCGTAAACATTTATAAAAACAATAATCTAAACACTCTCAATTAGATATTGTTGTTGTCAGCTCATTTTGTTCTTGTAAAAAAGCAACAACTAGTCTTATACAATATATAATATATACACGATAAACCCTTAGTTTAAAGACACAAGGTTTCCATCCATGTAAATTATTCCAAGTGAAATATATCATTGAAGACTTGCTTGAATGATATATTGCATTTGTGTCGGACTTAATTTTTTGCATTTGTTTATTCCAGATAAACATTTAATCCAAGGTTGTTTGTTTTATTCCCTAAATTCCAAGTGAAGTTTCATTCCAAGCTTAAGTACCAATATCTAGCTTAAATAGAATGATATCTTCAACATGTAAATTTTAAGGAAAAACACAATGCTCCCACTCAATGTCAGATGTACTCAAGAGATATCTTAATTTAATCAGAATCATATTGTAATTAAATTCAAGATCTCAACTCTTAGATGCATGATTCAATCCAAAATATGGATTGCTCAAATTTTGTATACTACATAAAGATAATATATGTTCATAACCCTTTTGATTACACACGGTCCTCGCAAAAGGTAATCATAAAGAAAGAGTTATAAAATCTAATTGTCATATTCAACATACAAATCAAATGTATGACAATTAAATATCTTTATATAATTAATGCATGTATTATATAAGAAAATTTAATCACAGTCAATTGCTTAAGTATGATTAAAAACTTCTTATTAAATGTCAAACATTAATATGTATACAATTTTGTCCTTGTGAGTCATTTTTCAAAAGAAACTCATTCCAACCTCATAGGTTAACTGTTAGGCGAAATAACAATCAAGCTCAAACCTCGATTTAACTTTTAAGGACTGCATCTTATCATTTATAATTCTAAAATATTTATCAGATTCAAGATGTGATAATGTATTTTAGTAGTTAGCTGATTTACAAAAATCTTCTAACTTATATTCCTCAGCAATGATATTAAAAATATCACTCAAGTGATGAGGCATCCTTTCGATTTATGAATGAGAATAATCATTATACTTCGGTCAACATTTTCATGTTTAACCTTAGTATGACATTAATAAGTATATTTTAGAAGGTTAAGTATTTTGTTCTCAAAACTTTGAGATATGTATATACTCCCACTTACTTTTGTAAGTAGAGACAATTCTCTAAATACTAAGTATTTAAGCAACAATAAATTGTTCTTTATGGAGAATCACAAAATACATTTTAAGTTCTCATCTCAAGATTTGTTAATAAAATGCTTCATAAGATTTTAACAAATTCAGAACTTAAATCAAGACATAATGGAATTCCTTCCAACAACTCAAATTAGGGTTTATAGAAAAACTCTAATTTAGTAGAATCATTATTAGAATTTAGTAAACATCAAGCGTGTTCAAGTCCTAGTAGATTTATTAGTTTTCTTACCTTGCGGTCAAGAGATATTAATAATATTGTTGTTCCTTGCACACACTTTGAGATTTCTCCCGCTTGTGTAAGGTACAACATCATATTATGAAAACAAACAACATGTGATTGATTGTTCAAACAATATGATAATGTCATATATATCATAAGTAGTTTTAGAACTATAACCTGTAATAAGGAATTGTGGATTATTATTATATAGATAACGTTTCAAGTAAGAGACAGCAGGAAGGCAATGAGTTATCTGATAAAATAAAATGCAATTTTCCTTTAAGCAATGGTTGTTCATATTCGGAAAGTAATGAATTATTTCAAAGCAAGTTTGAGATGATATGGGTGACTAACAGGAAATAAATCCAGTAGCTCCCACTGAAATTGACAACATTACATGAATGATATTTCACTTATAAAATGTAACTGCTCCCACTGGATTTGTCAACATTGTTAGTGTTACATTTCCAGTAGAAAGCATATAGCAGTTTTATATACTTTCCTATTCTCTTCAATTGCCTACAAGTAGCATGTACTTAGGTATTGAGCAGAGTATATGAAGTTCTACTTATGCAGACAATGGACTAGCCATTCTTTTATTCAATTAACTTGAATCTTTAGCATGCAATTCCTCCTTTATCGTCTACATAGCCCCAAGGGTAGTTAGCACTTTAGGAATAATAAGAGTCCAAGAAGATTACCTAGCAAATATGCTAGTAATTCCTTTACTCTTTGCGGTTTAAACTCATACATCGTGACAATTGCAGGATGTTTTTTATTTTGGTAGCTTTAAACACAATGTTTCCAGTTACACAAAATATTCTATCTTTCAATTATCTCTAATCCACAAAAGGGTAATGAAATATCATAAATGAGTTTATCAATTTGTAATCCTATCTTAGTTTGTCAACTAAGGAGAAAAGATAGGTATAAGTCTCACTCTTCTTACTAGGAAAAGAGACTAAGTTTGTTTTTCTAAAAAAAACAACTTTGTTTACGAATTATGTTGCAATAACACAATTAATCAAAACATAAAAGTTCAATTCTAGTATTTTCGATAATTACATTCTTAAAAGAATTAACTACCCAATTAATTACTAATTAAGACTAATATTGTAACACCCCCAATTTCGTGATACGCAGCGGAATTCAAACTGGGTGTTACATCATGGCACAGCAGTTATAATAATAGAAAACGATCTTTAATTGAATCGTTTTAAAAGATTTATCATTCGAATATCAGAGTTTACAAAATGAGGTCCCAGTAGTTTCGTAGTTTATTAAATAAGGTTTCGAATGATTATAAAATTTGTAGCCTTCTTGTGCATCCGTGCTCCTCCGTGCCAGCCTCGTTCATTATGGACCTGAGATAAACATGCTAAAAGTGTCAACACAAAGGTTGGTGAGTTCATAGAGTTTGTTGTAAATAAGTTGAAGAATCTATAAAGAGTGTTCACACAACAAAGGCATTGTAAATCCACTCAGTTGCAAATTTCGCCCATACAAAATTTGCAACCTGTGTGTTTACAACCCATTGCTAAGATATAATGTGAGTAAAACAATTGATTTCAATAGTTTCAAGTTTGAGTGAATATTTGTAATAAAAACAAATATTGATAAAATAAGCAGTGGGTTTCGTTGTTATACACCCATAGTTCGTTTGTTTGCCCTAACCGGGTCAATCACAAAAGTAGTTCGTTTGTTTACCCTAACCGGGTCAATACAAAAGTAGTTCGTTTGTTTACCCTAACCGGGCCAAAGTTGACTGAATTCATAGAGTTTGTATAATAATCAGTCGAACACAAGTTTCAAGTTTTTAATAAACAGTGGGCTACGTTGGTATACTCATAATCCAGAGTTGCAGATGCGATCATTACAGACGTGTTATTGCTCTAAGCTCATGACACGCAAACCTTAACAGTTGGACATCATAAAAATGATGTTAGTACATACATCATAAGGATGCTGTCTGTAACAATGCCCTCGGGCAGGAGCTTGCCATTCTCCTGTTTGTTCTCAAATATAGTGCATTTGGTTACCTATCCGGCTAACACAAATGAGGCGTCAACTGCAGGGGCGGATCTACATGGAACGCATGGTATGCACGTGCATACCCTGCGTAAAATTTCGACAATGTAAAAGAAATTGTTTTTTCTCAAAAGGTACTACAAAATACACTACAATTTTGAGAGTGCACACCCTATGAAATGTAAGAAAATTATGAGTGCACACCCAAATTCAACTTACCATTGTTCAAATGTAATAAAATATAAAAATAGACAAGTTCAGTTATGTTGTAGCAGAAAATATGAATGGTTAGGCAGGTTAGCGGCTAAAGAAGAAAGAGTTGATTTAGGTCAAATAGTCAAAATGATTTATCTTTTTTCATGGCCCATTTAAATACAAATGTGATATTGAAATTAAGTCCACCATTTCTATTTCCAAGGGCCGAGGCCCAACCACTCAAATTTACAATTTACCTGGTATCAGTTTCACCATATTATTAGTTTTGCAAACGTTTTAGATTTTATAGAACTGTATACACTCATATAACGGAGTTCATTTGTATATGTAATGTAAAATATCTAGTTTTAGAACTTTTAGATATGAAATTATCACCATTTATTGTTTTGACCAAGTCAGCTTATAAAACTCGGATCAAGAAAAATGGAAAAATCATTTCTAATCGCAATCACAAATAACCCGACCCGATAAAAAACCAACCCCAAAAAACCGACTCTATATATAGTGCATACCCTTCTCTAAAATCCTAGATCCGCCACTGGTCAACTTCCAATAGATCTATTCACTATACTCGCGTTCACTCGCAAGTGATTAATGGTGCATGATATGAGGGACTTTCAGTGGCAAAAGTAGGCACTTATGCAATAACAATCATGATAGTATACAGAAAAACACTTGTGTTCATATTTGTAGCATGTATCTCCCCATGAGATAGAAAAATGTATAAAAGTGGATTCATGAATTCACAGTAATCCGTATAAGTTAAAGTACTTGTGTAAGTAAAAGCAAGTAGTTGAGCATGTATCTCCTCCAAAAAAGTATAAAACAATTGAAAGTGGGGCTATGAAACTCACAGTAATATATAAATAGTTAAGCATGTATCTCCCCCAAAAGTAGTACAAAACAATTGAAAATAGGGGTCATGAACTCACCTTAGAGTGTAGTGACATAAGTAATGCAACGATGTCGAGGAGTATGACAGCATGGTATAAAGAAGTATAGCGCAGCGATATGGAATTGGTATAACCTAATAGATATGAGCTTGTCTCATAATATGATACGCGAATAGTAAACGATGTGTATGAGTTTCAAAAGATAATACGTTTTAGTTTTCGTGGAAGATTCGTTTCAACATTTGTAAAATGTTTAGCTTTCATCATTCGTGTGGTGATATGAAATCATAGACTCGAAACACAACTCACGCCAAAGCATAATATATATATCTCATATATATTATGAAGTAAAAGAATAGACAAGAAGTCTTAAGAAAACGAGTCACAAAAGTACTGACGGGTGAATTCTAGGCAAGAGGATACTGACAAGTAAACATGTCAAGAAGGCAAGTTACTTGGGCTCTAGCCCGATAATAGTCCAACTTGAATCTAATTCAAGTTCAATGCATCCAATGTTCTTAGTCAGATATCTTAAGTCCATCACGAGTCTAATTATATCCAAACGATGTCAGTCCAATATATATATATATATATATATATATATATATATATATATATATATATATATATATATATATATATATATATATATATATATATATATATAGTGTTGTATTCTATGCAGTACCAATATTAGATACAGTACTTTACAGTACTCTTAAAATGAATATAAACCGTTAGATCATTTAATTAATGGATGAGATCAGATGTGCCATTACTATAATTAATTAAAAGATTAGCCCATTATATGTAAAGTTAAAAGAGCATTATAGGAATTCTAAATTAATAAAAATGCACCAACTAGAAAAAGAAACCGTCATATATTTTATGAGATCCAACATTTTAGGAAAAAAACTGTCTCTCTCTAAACCCTAACCACCATACTTTCTCTTTGGTATTTCACAGCCACCATAACCATCTTCTGTTTCTATTATTTAACGACGCCAGAACAATTATCAAATTATAAGGTATTCGTTGATGAAACATTAATTAAAATGACTCCTCGATGCAGTTATGTTGTATTAGATAATTTTCTTTTTAAGAAAAGCTATGATACATTTGTCATGTTAAGGTTGTTGCAACGCTGTCCTTTTCTCGATGTCCTTTTCACGACAATTGTTTTGTGAGATTCTTGGCTTCATTAATTTGTTGGATGCATTGGGTTTGTGTCATTCTGTCTTTGGCTAGCTTTGTTTTAGATCAATCATTTTGTTAATTATATGTATTAATCATTCTTTGTATGTATTTTTTGCTGTAGTTATATGATTTTTTGATACGATATGATATGTTAAGTGTTAGTAGCTAGATCTGATTCGAACATCTATGTATGTGTTGGAAAATAAAATTATCTTTCTTCTTCATTAGTTGTTTGGTTCGTATGCCAAGAATTGTTAAGAGCCTTTTTTTGTTGTTACAATATGATGAATGTTACAATATTTTTAATATGTGCAAGTAAAGTACATGTTCGGTGAATGTTACTCTATATTTGATATGTGATAAATGTGATTATAAATATTATAGTATTGTTTATTTGGTTAAGGAAATTATGTGATCAATAATGTGTCAAGTGCCCTAGCGATGATCTAAACCCTGACTATTCATTAGCAACTGGTATATAAAAATGTGCATAGATGTTTTATGGTTGGTATAAAATCAATGAAATGGTGTGCATATGTGTTTTAAAGCTTTAATAAGATAAGGAAAGATCTATGCATATATGTTTGTTAGTGGTTTTTGATTAAAAAAATAACATTTAATTTGTAATTTCAGGTATTGAACATTTTTATGAAGATGGATAATGACCAATATAAAGAAGACATGTGTCTCAGGGTACTCATGGTCTAATGAATTTGATGAGAAAGTGTGTCTACAATAAATGTGCAACGTGCACATATGTTTTGGAAAGATGACGATGTTCTAATAAATTGACAAAGAAAGTCAAGTGAACACCACAAACATACATGTTTGGAAGGCGATACATGTGTTTTAATAAATTTGATGAGAAAAGCCACCAAGATATACATTCTTGGAAATCGGCACATATGTTCTATGAATTGGATGAGAAGTGAAGAGTGCACACAATGCTTTTAAATGTCGTCCACATTTATATTTAATAAGATATGTGTGCATGTATTGTATTTTATTTTATATTGAATTTTGTGTATACTATTTATCTTCTTGGTTTGTTATTTAATTTTTAGATGTTACATGTACATGTTTTTGTTTTTGGTCATACGTATCGAAGATCAAAAAATGTACACTAGAAACATATGTGCAATTACCATTTTGAGCAAACTAAGTTTGACTTCGAAATAATTAAATGCAAGAAATATATATGTAAGTATACAATATTTAAAAAAAAACACGCATGCACTTAATTTTTCTAAAAAGACTTATGCAAAAAAAATATATATATATAAAACTAAAAAAAAAAAATTAATTCCGAAAATTTAGGGGATTAGTGAAACGTTTTTTAATTAAAAAAAATACAAAAAGAAAATAAATATGTGTTTTACCTTTTTACCCTTTTGAATTAATTAAAAAGATTTATTAATACTAAATTACTATTGGTCTAAAATGAGTACAGAAAGACGATTCATTATGAAGACGCATAAACGCCACTTCCTATATATATATATATATATATATATATATATATATATATATATATTCTAATGTTTTATCCAATAGATAAATAGGAATCCAAAATTTGTCCAAGTTTGTTATGTCCGATAATTCAAATATATAAAGTCCAACGTTTGTCCAATAGATATCAATATGAGTCCAATATAATTCTAATTTGTCCAAATAATAAAGTCCGATAGTCCAATGTCTAAATCCATTAATGTCTATTATGTCCAATATGTTTAGTCTAATAATAATTTATTAGTCTAAGAAGTTAACTAGTTCGATATGTCCCAACAATCTAAATGTCCAATAAGTAGTCATAAGTAGTCTAATAATCCCAAGTCCAATATTAACAATCTTTGTCCAATGTCATATATGTATATATATATAATCCGTCATTAGTCCGAATAAGTCCAATATATAAAATATATAGTCTGTTTCGTTATATGTCTTGTTCATATATGTCCAAATCCGATAGCTATTATGTAATTAGTACGATAACAATTATAAGTTAGTTCAATAAGTGTTATATACTTAGTCCGTTACAATAATAAGTCTAATTCGTTAACACTCAGTTCTCGAGTTGAAAAGGAAGAGGAAAGTAAAGGAAACTGAAAGTTTTTGTGTTTGAGTTTTTAAACAGGAAAGGGAAACGAGAAGGAAATAGAGAGGAAGATGATAAGAAATCTTCCTCCCACTTTTGGGAGGAAATGGAAATTAAAACGGAACTATATCATAGAAACTAATATACCCTTTTTAATACATTTGACATTAATAATTAAAGGGTATATATGTAATTTGATCAACTTATTTTCCTTTTCCTCTCACCAAAACGACATGACATTTTCCTTTTCATTTCCTCTATCTCAAGAACATAACAACTAACAGTTACTTTCCTTTTCCATTTCTTTTCCCTTTTCCATTCTTTTCCATTTCCCTTCCCTAAAAACTCAAGAACTGAGCGTAAGTGTTATAGGTTCGGCCTAAAATCTCAATTATATAACACCAATATAGTTTTAGCAGTTCAATATATATATCCATAATAAGCAGAGAAGCAATTTCAAAATAATATTGTAAGCTACACTTAATAAGCTGGAACAAACTACCCTTCCGGGTTTCTTTTGTTGGTTCGCGGCACAAAAATAATATCCAAACCCAACATCACTTTGTGGTGTGGCGCTAGTGAGAACTTAAGCAAAACGAACACACCCTATACGGCTGAAAATAAACTAAGCATAAACACAGACTCACTCATACACTTGCACCCTTTTTGAATACTCATTTGGTATCTAGCTGTTAAACCGAAAACACAACACCATAATGGTGGTCCTTGTTAAACCAGATAAGCAAACATACGCACCTTCTTAGGTGTTATTTGTAGTTAACCAAATACAACACAACACCCTGAATAGGTGTGGTTGTGAGTTGAGCCAGTACAAAAAGAAAACAGCCCCTTTGGGGTCTTGCTGTGAACCAAAGCAGTCAAACACAAACACAAGTATACACACCCTCGTCGTGTTTCTCCTTCCTAGCCGATACTAAACCAAATGCACCCCTGTGGGGATGCTTTTACACACAAATAAACATCCTTTTGGGGCTGTCATGTTGGCCGAAACAGACAAACCAACGCACCCTTTGGGTGGCTATGACAACAGATAGTCAACACCCTTACGGACACAAACTATTCACCTGGTATTAATTAGATACGCATTTAAATCAAGCAAGTCGAATTATTACCAAAATAAATTCAACTCGAGACAATCTAAGAACAAATAAGTCAAACCCGTGACTCACTCGACCCGAGCCGAACACCACCTGTGGTGTGGCTGTACACCGAGAGCAGCAAACAACAATAATCACAACGACAACCCTTTTGGGCTGTCATGGCTTAGACCAAATAAAACCAACAGCACCCTTACGGGTTTGTGGCATACCGGAACACAACCACATACCCCATGGGTTGTGGTGTGGCGCAAAAACAAACGCCTTCCTTGGTCGGCTGCTCTTACCGAGAATAAACCAAACAACCACTTGGCTGTTTTGTGGTTGAGCCAAAGTAAGCACCGAGAACAGGAAACAACCAAGAAACAAAACAAACGGATCACCCTCTTGGGTGTTTCTGTCGCGAACCGAGACCGGAGCAAACAACCCCTTGGGTTGTTTTGTTATTTACCGATTACTAAACAAACCACCCTCAAGGGTTTCACCATTAAACCGACAACAAACAATCACCCCTGTTGGGTGGTTTTCTCTTTGACCTGAAAACAAGAACAACAAACACCCTCTCGGGTTGTTGTTGAATCGAGACCCAGATACAAACTAACATTAACACCTCTTAGGTGTTTTGTTGATCCGACAGCAGCAACAAACTCACCCTATATGGGTTTGTGGCTGACCCGAACACAAATGACAACAACAAACACCACCTTGTTGGGAAATTTTTGCATCGAGGCCCAAACCCAGCACAAAAATATACAAACTAAACAACCCTTTGAGGGTTTTGAACCCGTGATCCTAACGGGTCGACTGAAACCCAAACGGGGTCTTGACCCGACTCGATTACAAACTAAATCAAACACACTCCTTAATCAAGATTTCACCACACAATTTATTTTGATATCAAACATGTTTTTAAATCGTTTTTAATCCATGAAAACTCGTTAATCTTATATATAATTAGTTTTTAAATGAAACTAAAACATGAGGGTGGTTCGTCATACCCGAAAGGTAGCGACAGAACTAAGGTGGAGATGGTCGTGGTGATTCGCTCAAATCAAACAAACCCGAAACAATTTCCTTGGCCTTTGATCTACTTGTGTCTTTTGATGATGGCGGTGTGGAGTGGCTGTGATGATGGAGGTGGCGTGGAAGCTGTGTGGTGAAGTGGTGGGTGTGGCAGTGAGGCGGTGCTTGCTGAGTCGGTTTGGCAGAGAGGAGAAAGAAGAGTAGTGAGGGAATGAAAGGTAGATTTAATCTATCTGAGGTTGCGTTTGGTTTACCTTTTGATACATTAGTTTAGAAATGGTTATTTATAGTGCCAAATACATGTAAATTTATCATATTTTTTCTTACTCTCATTTATTATTATTACAAATCCAAATCCAAATCCAAATTCAAATTTAAATCCAAATCTAAATCTTAAACCTAAACCCATTGACAAACCAAACGGGCCCTGAATATAAGTAGGAGAAAAAGGAGGCGGTGGGTAAAGATAAGGAAATGAATTTTTATTAATTTGTTAACCCGTGTATTTCGTGGTTTCACAGCTCAAAATTTATTATCGACTTAAGTCATTATTAATGGAATGTCAAAGACAAGTCAGCGCGTACCAAGTTGCTGAACGTGAAAACTCTACCTAAATAATCAATGTGAACAGTAATTGTTCAGAGAGTAATAATACAAATCATAGCGAATTATTTAACTGGAAAAAATTATCGGTTAACTATCGGTGATAGTTATGTATGAACCAAGTTATATGTCTATGCATTGAATTTTGTAAAATTGTGCTTTTTAAAAAAGATGTAATATAGGGATTG